>JAZFAU010000189.1:0-600000 GCA_037178615.1 Dione vanillae | reverse complement strand
CTGATTCAAATTTAAATAACGTTAATCTTAATCAACTCAATAATCATTTCGCGTCAGCAGTTGCTATCGATGGCACAATCAAATCAAAAGCAATAGGTAATCTTTCTGCTTCATCCACTCCAACTTACCCTTCTTTTTCTTTCTTTCAATTCACTGAATGTGATGTTAAGAAGAATATATTAGCTATAAATTCTGATGCTGTTGGTTCTGACTGCATTAGCCGTAAAATGATAATTCCTATAATTGATAACCTTATTCCTACCATCACATCCATCTTTAATAATTCCATCAATTCTGGCATTTTCCCTTCTTCCTGCAAAGACGCTCAAATTTTTCCATTACCTAAAAAGAATAATCCGTCCTCCCATAGTGATTTTCGTCCCATATCCGTCCTCCCATTTCTCTCCAAAGTCCTGGAGCGTCTTGTTTACCAGCAACTTAGTGTGTTTCTTTCCAAAAATAGCCTTTTAAACCCACTCCAGTCGGGATTCCGAGCTGGACATAGTACGGCTACTGCTTTAGTTAAGATTACTGATGACATCAGATTGGCTATGGATAACCAGGAAGTTACAATATTGACATTACTGGCTTTTAGTACTGCATTTAACACTGTCGATTTTGACATATTACTGGCTATTCTAAGTACTCTTAACATATCTCCTACAGTAATTGACTGGTTTCATTGTTACCTACGTGGCCGCAGACAGAGAATACGTGTACAGGACTCTTATTCTGACTGGTCAATTTTAAATGCCGGTGTGCCCCAAGGAGGTGTTCTTTCACCCCTGCTGTTTTCAATTTTCATTAATTCAATAACTCAAAATATATCTTCTCTTTACCACCTGTATGCCGACGATTTCCAAATATACTGTCACTCCAAACTAACAGACTTACCACAAACAATACAGACGATTAATTCGGACTTAAATAATATCTTAAGCTGGAGCGATTCACATGGGCTTAAAATAAACCCACTTAAGTGCCAATGTATTATAATAGGTAGTCCGAAGCTAATCTCACGATTAGATGTTTCTGTTTTATCTCCTATTACTTTTAACAACGTTATAATTCCCTACAGCGACAAAATAAAAAATTTGGGCATAATTTTTGACCAAACCTTTTCCTGGAATCCTCAAATAAGTGAGGTAAGTAGAAAAATGTTTGTCGCCATTGGCTCCTTGCGTAGATTGCGCAATCTTTTACCAATTCCCACCAAGATTGCGTTAGCACAATCTATCCTTCTACCGATTCTTGATTATGCAGATTGCTGTTATCTTGATCTTAGAGAAGATCAATTGAACAAGCTCGAGCGCATTCAAAATCTTTGTATCAGGTTCATATTTGGACTTCGCAAGTATGACCACGTTTCCATTTTTCGCAAAAAGCTCGAGTGGCTCCCAATCCGCCTTCGCAGGAATACTCACATTCTCTCTCTTCTCTACTGTATACTGTTCAACCCTAATACCCCTGTTTACCTAAAACAGTGCTTCCAATTCCTTAGTGACTCCCATTCCCGTAGTCTTCGCTCCGAACAAAACTTTATCCTTAAAACTCCTTCTCATACTTCCTCATTTTTCACCAAATCCTTTTCTGTTCAAGCAGTTCGCTTGTGGAATTTATTGCCAATTTGTATAAGACGCGCACAATCTGTTGCCGTTTTTAAGAGACTCGTTAAAGCCTATTATTTGTCATTATAAGTTGATGTAGTCATATTTATTTATATATTACAAATATATATTTATTATCTTTATATATATATGTATTTATATTTTATTTATGTATATTATATAGTATGTAATGTGTGTATACTGTGTATGTATATATGTAATATGTATGTATAAGTATATTTATAATTTAAAGTATGTACACCTCCAAACCCTTTTCGTTATCTTCAATGTCCTCTATCCAAAGGTTGTCTGGAAGAGATCGCTCTTCTAGCGATAAGACCGCCTTTTGTACCGTGTTTACTATTGTGTTGTGTTTCTTTTTATATTTCTGTTTTTGGTGTACAATAAAGTATATTTGATTTGATTTGAAAGTAACAATAAGTATAGATAACTTAGTGTCAAGATATTCCGCTTTTCCCTCTCCGCCAGAGTCCAGATTTTGTCTCTTAAAAGGCGTAATTACGGTCAAACTGTTGAGTCCTATAAATCTTTACCTTCAACTAAAGATCCGTTGAAACCCTCAGGATGGTGTATAGAATAGTATCCGGGTCTACATTGGCAATTGTAGGAGCCACGCGCCCAACCGCCGAATCGGACACCTATCTCTCTATTTGGTTTATATTCACACTGAAAACATTGATTTTATTAGTATGAAACAAATATTTGTTATTAAGAAGAAAATAGAAATTTTTTTTTTTTATATGGTAAAGGTAAACTTGTTATTGTTAGTATTCTCTAAGCGCTTCAGTATTTTACTTCACATAAGCTCAAAAACGGAAAATCCCTCTCTGACACAAAATATTACATAATCCCTAAATACAAAAACATTTTGGAAATAAAATAAAATATTTTTTCACATTCCAAGCGATGTGTATGAAGGTAGGTAGGTCAAAACCAATTTCTACCAATTTCCTGATTTTGGTTCATTAAGATATACAATTTATAAACATTTACAAAGTTAACTTTGTAAACGGATGCACGTATTTCATATGGAATGAATTACACATACGAGTATAACTTTATAATCTTCATTTTTTTAAAAAGATATACTATGTAGATTTTCATTTTGAGACTTTTTACCTTATCTAACTCTTTGCCCAATTTCAAAATTTTAAAATATATTTTTATTCATAAAAAGTTATAGCACGCTTAAAGACTCGATATAGTACAGTTGTCAAAAAACGTTATTCATAACAGCATTTTAGTGCCAATCAGTTCTATAAACCTATCATAAAGTTATAGAACCGAGAACCCAACTATAAGAGTGTTTTAACGTCCAAAGATGGCCGATTCATATAACAGCTGATTATAGCTCATACTAATATGAGCATTGATATGACGTCGTCGAGTGGCTTGTCATCAAGAGTGTCAATTTCAGTTTCGTAAACAAAACAATATAACAATTGACATTTTGTTCGAGATTTATTAACTATATTTAGTTATTAACAAGTTTATTAATAATAAATTCTACATAAGAAAGGTGCACAGAACATAGGTAATACTTGTCCACGTCTAAACAATTTTCAATTCTTTGTCGTTTTACTTCTTTTGACTTTATTTTTTAAAAATTAAGTAAGTTTATAAACTAAAATAAAATAAACATTCGTGTTTTTGTGATAACAACGACGTAAATCAAGCCGGTATATGTCAAGCCAGATCCAATAATATATTTTTGTACGTAATATTATCTGTGGTCATACTATGTCAATGCGTTTGTCACTTATCATCTGTGGATTTACTGGTATTTTAGGCAACAAGTCGACTGACTTCAGTATAGTGGCAACATTGTGAACGTATAAATCAAATTAGTGACACTAGTTATAGAAGACTTATAGAGCGTTTATGAATATAAACATTTATCGAACGTTCTATAAGCCTAAAGAGCGTGTTAACTAAAGATTGCTTAAAACGTTTTATCAGACTTTTTTATGAATAAGGCCGTAAGTCTATTGACTTAGTCGAAATACCGTATAGGTTTTGTTTACGGGACGATTTACTTGCCTTATTTGTATATATACATCCGTATCTTTTGGTCACGTTGACTTAGAAGTTTAGTTTGTTCTGTACTTCCTAATGAACTATAGTTCTCAATATTTAGTATTAATTTCAGCATCTTTGAAATGGTTTAAATTTTTCGTTTTGAGATAAGGAACCATAATAAAAAAATTGTATAATCTCGTAAAATTTCAACGTTAAATAAATACAACGTAAATAAACCAGAAATATCCAAAAGATATTTTATGTTATACTAACATTAAAGTTAAAGTAAAAAGTCAAATAAATTAGAAAAACTTCATAATAAAGTTTTTCAACGTGGCTTTATTTTTTAAGGCGTGTTAAAGCCTTCTGCTTCACTCAAGTTAAAATTACATTAGTGACTCGTTACTGCTAATCTGGGTGAAGACTTGCTTTAAGTAGATTTTTATATCTATCGATTCGTATTCTACTGTGGAAGCTTTCTATTTCAAATATAATGTATGCAACGTTATACGAGTAAAAGCTCTATGGTAATCAGCCAATTAATAACCGATGAAATTATAATAAGTTAGTCATGCAAATTATTGTAAATTCGTTGGCATCAAAATTTCAAATTATTATTGTCATTATTATAATTGTGGCCTAACTTTGATTTTTTTAGATTCTTTTTTAAAAATATTACTTATTATTTGGAACTTATATATACTTTCTTTAGATTGTAGTCTTAAGCCCAAAAATGTGCATATCTTAAAAGAAATCAATTAAGTCAAGTAATTGAACTTGTTATCACAGCATGTGTGTTTAGAAGTGTCTGCAGATTTAATCTTTTTTTAAAATTAAGATATTGAATTGTTCTCAGATTATTGACATAAAAATTAAGAGGAATTTTGCAGAAACGCTGATTTTTGCCTTTAAAGCTATAGTATGATAGGTTTTCTATATTTTCATCTTTGCTTTATTCCCTTAGGCATTGAATTTTCAGAAATCTATTTTTACCGAGTGCTTCCATTACAAAGGAATCTTTTCACAGAATTTCTCGAATCCAGCTTCAATGGTTTTAGCTCTTCGTTGATACATGAACTAGAATTTGCTTTTACGATATGTATTTTTTGGAATCCACCAAACGAAAAGTAATAATATTTGTTAATATGTTAAGGTTTTAAGTTAGACCACCTTTGCACTCAAATCTAGCTAATTTACATTCATTTTGTGTGGAAACTTTCATATGTGAATATGGAAATCAAAATAATTATGATAATTACTCTTTGGAATATATAACGATGTCATTTAATTACGTAATAATGTCCATTTTAATCAGATTAGTGGTTACAATAGCAAATACAATGTAGTTAAATAGACATATGCACTGTCGGAGAACATTGAAGCGCGCAGTAGCTAGGTAGTAGTAACTTATTTACTTTACGTTAATTAAGATGGGACTTAGTAAAAAATTTAAACAATAATTATAAAATGTATTTTAACGTTTCAAATGACTCTTTCAGTAATTCGTTAAGATAACCCTTTCTTTAAGAAAAATCACTTGGCCTCCTTAGGCAGTAAGAATAGCTAAGCAATTGCTGTGTGGAGCTGAAAGATATTTTTATATATAAGTCAACATTCGCGGTGCTCTAATATAGCATAAGAAATTATACATGAAGCGGCTTTTTTTTTATAGAAATGACAAAGAAAACAGCAAACGATCAATGGAGTTTACAAAAGAAGGTTCGCCTAAAAATAAATCCACATAAGCAATTATCTATTATAAAATTAATGTCAGGATCTTATGATAGACAAGCAGTGGCCAAGTTTGAGAAACAGTATAAAGCCCCTGAGGACATGCAGACTGGATATTTTCCTTTGCTCCAGTAGTATAAAGCGCATAATTCCGATAAAGCTTACAGTAACATATGACACAGATTTACCTAAAATAATAGTATTAAAGAATTTCGAATTTACTAACAAACTTTTTACTAAGAATTGTTAATTTGTATGCGGTAAAAAGTAATATGCGGTAAAAGGAGCAAGAGCTATTAAGAGCTATAACAGCGAAATCTCTATAAATTATTAAAAGATTTCAACCTGTCTAGGTCTATCTATCATCAATTAATTTTAAGAACATACTTCGCAGGCGGTACTTGTAAAATGATTTCTAATTTGGTTAGATAGAGTAAGGAGCTAGGATAATGGAGGTGGGTGTAAATGTATTTTTTTAATCTATGCATGTGTCGCAAGTTCCAGTAGCTGACTAGTCTTTTCTTTTTAATTTTAATATTATACATGGTCAAGAAAATTTTCACAGTTTAAATGAAATATAAGTCATTGTATACTTACATAAGTAGTCTCATTGGGACATTTATGGGTACCGTGGAATGAATAAATTTGGTTATCGTTCTCCATGTCGTTATCAACTTCGCACTGGTTTATCTCCAAATTAGATATATCAATGTCTAATGAAACAACGCCTTTTAATCTGAAAACAAAAACTTAAATAGTTTATCTGATTGTCTCATGCTCTTAAATAACAATTTTAAATTTGCTTGATTGCTTTACGAATTGAATTCATTATTACAATTATTATCATAAAAAATATATTAAAAAACAAAAAACAACAAGTAAGGTATCGTAAGTACGAGGGTCAAACTGAAAGTTCTTAGAAAATCAAAAACCAAGCATTCTAGCAAGTTATTAGTTTTATTATAACTTTTCAAAATAGCGTCCATTTACATCAATACATCGCTGCATTCGATGGAACCATTGAGAAAAGCACCTTGCCCACTCGGCCTTAGAGGTCTCTTCAACGGCGTTTTGAAACGCAGCCACTGCTTCTTCGGCGTCCATAAAATGTTTTCCTCGAAGTTTTTCTTTTATTTTTGGGAATAAATAAAAATCACAGGGTGCGAGGTCGGGGCTATACGGCGGGTGACCCAGTAATTCCACGTCTAAGGTCGTCAAATAGTTGATCGTTTGACTGGCGGTGTGCGACGAGGCATTGTCGTGATGAAGGAGTATCCTGCTGCGAGGTCATTTCTCTCGAACTTTTTTCAAGATAAGTGGCAAACAGTTGTTAGTGTACCACTCTGCATTAACCGTTTTCTGATCCTCTAAGACAACTGTCGCGTAATGACCTGTCTTTCCGAAGAACGAGGCCACCATCTTTTTTCCAACACTTCGACCTCTCTTCACTTTAGTTGTCAACTCTTCGGAAGGAAACACCCACAGAGCAGACTGTATTTTGGTTTCTGGATCATAACAGTAAATCCAGCTTTCGTCACCTGTTAGTATGTCGAACACAGCATTTGAGTCACCTCCGTTAAATTTTTGGATCATTTCTCGGCACCAATCAACACGGCGGAGTTTTTGAGCCTCGGTCAAATTATGCGGTATCCAGCGGACACAAAGCTTCCTGACCGCTAAATGTTCATGGAGGATTTTGTGCACTTGACTCATACCTATGCCTAGACTTGTCCGAATCTGCTGATAGGTCACTCTTTTGTCAGTCTCTATCATACGCCGCACAACACTGATATTATCTTCAGTCGTCGCTGTAGAAGGCAGTCCCTCACGCAAATCATCGGTGAGATTAGTTCGACCACGTTTGAATTCATTAAACCAGTTGTAAACTGTGGCACGAGATGGGGCTTCATCGTGAAAAGCCAATCGAAGTCTATCATAACTTTCTTGTTGACTTATATGACATCGAAAGTCATAAAAAATCATTGCACGAAATTTTTCTCAGCTTAAATTCATTCTGACGTGCACAGACAATTTTCAATTTGCCGCCAAATCGTAAAACAAATGACAAATGAATAAAATGTATACTCAATATTATTAGTAAAGAGTTCTATTTTCAAAATTTAAACTTATTTTTTTAATATAATGCTTTTAAGTTGCCAGTTCTAAAAACTTTCAGTTTGGCCCTCGTATGGAAAAAAGCAATAAGTTTATATAAGTGGTATAATCAGACATGGTTATTGCACGGCATATTAAACAGTAATTATGACAAGTAAATATCTGTACTCTATATTAATACTATTTAGCTGAAGGGCTTGTTTGGTTCCTTGCGGGTATATCACTACAACTTCAAATAAAAAAATACTTGTCCTGTTGTACGGGTTACTAAAGCCTCTTAGATTGTGTCCATTACATCGGTGAAGTATATTTCAAATATATATATATATATATATATATATATATATATATATATATATATATATATATATATATATATATATATATATATATATATATATATATATATATATATATATATATATATATATATAATAAACAATACATTAGGTATGTATTGAAAACAAATGCATGTGACAAACATCTGTCTTCGATAGATATCAAATGACTGGATCGTACTAAATTTATTTTTTATTCATCTATATTCATTGTAAACTAAATTTAATATACCTTTCTTTACAGCTTTAAGTAAACGAAGATTTTTTGCATTTAAGAATTACTTAGAGAAATATTATATAGAGCTCAACACGCAAAAGGCAGAAAGCGGGGACATAGAAAAGAGGGTCTAAGCACTGGAGTGTCTTAACACTAGGTTCCCACGGTTCCTGCAGTTCCCTCTGCCTAGCCTGCCATGTGCGGGATAAAGCAAAAAAAAGTAAGTATTAAAGACAAGTTTAAAGCTGATGTACACTTTAATCTTTAAAACTTTTTTAGCTAAAGATCAATACATTTTTTAATATAACAACACAAATATAATACTAGAGTAATGTAACGTAAACGATTTGTAATGTGATGTCGTGTATAACATATTTTTGTGCGCTTACCCGCCAAAAAATCAAAAGACAACCTACATGATTCGATATGAATAAAGCTGCGGCGAAACATGTGCCCCTATGTGGTGAACTCTAATGTATTTTTAACTGAACTGAAAATGAAGAGGTTCTTTCTACATAACTTATTATGTTATTTAAAAAAAATACTTTTGTTTGAAATAGCGTACTTCTGAGTTGGTTTAATTAACATGATCTCAGAACTGAAGATGAAGGGAAATTGCAAAAGACTTATCTGTAAATAGGTATGCAATAAAATTATATATTTAAAATATTATTTTCAACTCTTTTAACTTATGGTCAAGTTTTTATATATAGGTTAATTCACAGGCTATATAATTGAAACTATATTTATGATTACATGATATTCTACAATTACTTTTACATTACTAACGTATGTATGTGTTGTAAACAGAGAAATTTGAAGTAAACTCTTATGTACTTACATACATATAAACAGGATGAAAGGCGAAAGACTCGCATCCCAAATGAGACAAATTAGCTAAATTCTCTACATATGAATAATGAATAATTTAACTTTACCCACGAATCGTTGACACGGGGGCTGTGTAAGATAATAGCCAGCGTTTCGCCTCACAGCTGTAGTAGGGATAGGTCCACCACCCCTCCATTGTGGCTCCGGGGGGTGAAGGCATGAACTTTGGAGACCTTAGAGTTTCACTTTCCTCTGCCGAGACATACCTGCGTAAATGTTGTTACTTAATTTATTTAACTTTAGCTAATTAATATAATTTTCCGCGGAACTTAAAGAGTTTAGCAACTTCTACGACAAGTCGTTTTACGTGGCTAGATCATTTGCGTGCTTTCGGTGAAGTTGGTGTAAATGTCTAACCATGTAAAAAACGTCGATATTAAATTTTATACACATTAATTTATAAGTACATAATAAATATGGACATTTTCTAAAGTTCATTTAATAAAGAATATTAACTAGGAACTTAATCACACTATTTCTCAATTTATGAACATTATAAGAAAGAAAGCGCTTAAATAGTAGCATATATTTTTCTATTGCGATTGTTTAAAATATACACGTTCGGTATAAATATATTTTTTATTAATTTTTACCATGGAAATTCAGGATCAGGGGGTTTCTCAAGCTGTGGAGACACAACGGGCACAGGCTCTGCTGTTCCGTATCTCTGCCATGCTACAGCACTATTGACCACACCATCGTTCCTTAGTGCTAGAGCGCGGGCGCCAACTGCCCGCTCTGACGCACTGCCCCCCAAAACTAAGCCTTGAGATACAGCCATTAATATTTCTGAAACAAAATATTTATTTTACTTTTGCATATTTTAGCATACATATGAAGACTTATAAATACTTATAAATACTAAGAAAACTTATAAATTATATTTTGTGACCGTTTTTGTTCAGCAGCATAGCGTGTAATTGTTGTTCCAGTGGTTGTGAGTTCGATTTGTACACGAAAATGAATTACTGCGTTTCTTGGAGCAGGTAAAACAGAAAATACGGTGTCAAATTCCGCCACTCAAAACGATGGAGGTCTGTTTTTCCTTAAAAATGGATAGCACCAACGGAGACGGAACTCCAAAGTGTTAACGGATATTTTTTAGTTTTATTGGCTTTAAAATGTTTTTAAACAAAATATTTTGATTAAAATATTTTGTATAAGTATATTTTGATTCAAACTTATAACTATCGTAGACATAAGAAAATATATTATATTGTTTTTTTATTTATGTTGAAAACCGGCATAATTAATGTTGATTTCGCACATGATCAAGCAAAGATTATGTAATCATTCAATATAACATTTCAATATAATTAACATTTTAAGGCTAAATTAACAAGTGTTATAAAGATTTCTCCTGTGCATCTGTTATAAAAAGAAAAAATGAAATATATAACCTTTAATTTATTTGAAAATAATGTACATGTCATTAACTTATATCGAAATTAATACTTTAGGCACAAGTATTTAATCTTAAACAATATTACGCGTCACATCGTTAAATGTCAAAGAATATTTTAACAGATATTACAATTTTAAAATAATTCGAGTGTAATAATGATTGGCGTGGTCGAGAGGCTGTTCGGCTTCGCGATATTCCAATGATTTGCCTTTCACATTAAATATGTATATATACAGATACAATTTGACTATATATATATATTTACACGGACATAGTATAATGTGCGTTTTAGTCTAAAATAAGATATATAGGTTCGACCTTATAATAAAGCAGTCTTATATTACTAATCTAATGAGAATTAGAATAAAACGTAACCCTGATTACGTTGACTCTTATTATGTGAATCAATAAATCGGATCAATTTAACAAACTTGAGTGTGTGTGTCTTATGTATATATGTATGTATATTCAGTAACGAAGTGTGCAATTTGTATGAAGGTAAGCTGTAATCAAAAGAGAAACTATAAAAACAAAAGAAAAACAGCCGGGATAATATAAAAATATCGATACGAAATAGAAAAGCCTGGCTTATGAAGAAGAATGAGAAAATATTTCATCAAATATATTATGGTTTGTATCGCTTGAAATGTTTTTATTTATAGTATTAAACTATTAACTAAATACCAAGAGATTTCTGCTTTAGTGATAAGGTCGCTTCTTGTAAATCTCAATTTTGTTATTTATTTTTTATTGTCATATTTTTTTATCGGTGAACCAGTATTATTATTTGTAATGAAATTGATTGATTATCTTTACTTATTAATATAAAATAAGGTCGTTTCACATCAATATTTGAAACAATTTTATAGGAATAGACATCTACTAATATGTTGCATGTGTCCAGAATATCTAAATTGTTTCTTTTCTATGTTTCAGCTTAGAAATGTATCCAGTGCTTCGTTCCTCGTTTTCCGCCTTGTAAGGTTGCCATGTAACCAGAGCAAAGAAAATGAAAATAATTCATTCTTCCGATGTGGCAAACGAACACACAAACCGTAGCGCTTACAGACCGACGCTGTACCTATACCTGACGACACGACGTTCCTCAAGAATTAAATAACGTATTATTTTTGTAGTCTCCAAATTACAAACTATATGTTCATATATGCTTATGATCATGTTGTAAAAAAATAGTTATAGATTTGTACACTCTTAAATGTCTTAAAATAAGTTTTAGTTTCCTCTACTAAGATTATTTTTTGGTCTTATATAGCTGAGTGAAAACAAAATGGAATTGCCGTTGAACCATACTCAAACTTATGAGGATATTATATATAGGTACTCAATTAAAGCTGCAATCGCTTGGAATTCACTTTCGTGGGTAATTCGTGAGGCTACATCTGTCAATATATTTAAACGTTGTTTTGAACACTTGTTTCTGTTGCTTTAACATCTATGCATATATGTTTGTATTTATGCAATTTGTTTTTGTGGATTATATATTATATATGCAGATTATATTTATATACTATGTATTTTTTATGTATTTTATGTAATAAAAGAGGTATTTGTATGCCAGCCATCCATAAATCACTATCACATTTTTATTTTTTAGCCTGATATCTTTATTTTTTGAGTTGGTATAATAAAATATAAAATAAAAATTTTGCTATAGTGTTCATATACCGCGACTGGGCATCAAACCTACGATTGTCACGCTTGCAAACAGGCGCTGTGTTTTTTCTACAATGCAATATGCATGAAGAGAAATGAGCGTAATCCGAAACCATAATATCACAGTTAAACTATTTGAGAAACTTCCAAGTAACTAAACTGTTTGTTATGGCTGTAGTTACTTCTGCACTAATGCATTTGAAACTTGGTGAACTATAAACAGAACTATCAACTTACATAACTATAAACAGATAAACTTTAAACAAACATTAAGAATTTGTTGTCTTAATTTCTATTTAAGAAAATAAATAAAGACTGAATTTGAGGGCCGTCGTGACGCAGAGGCATAAGCATCTGCCTGTAAACGCGACGGTTTGAGGGTTCGATTCCCACTCGGGGAAGATGGATTTATCTATTTCCATTTTCTTCGCTCTGGAAACTAGGTAAAGCGCGGCGTTGAGTTCCGCCACTCAACACTCAATGCCTCGAAAAAAGGCGGAAAGTGGGGACGTAGAAAGCAGGAACTAAGCAATGGAGTGTCTTAACACTAGGTTCATACGGTTCCTGCAGTTCCCTCTGTCTACCCTGCAATATGCGGGATAAAGCGTGAAGCTATAAAAAAAATAATGATAAAGACTGAAGACGTTCCTTCGAAAAGGTCTATGTCCCTTATGAAGAATAACAGTACAACATCATCATCATCATCGTTATCATGAAACAAAAATGTACAAGTAAATTTGTTTATAAGCAAATAATTTTGTACATATAAATTCTTAATATAATTTTGATGGTTATAATGCTGAAATTTAGTTAATAAAATACGTAACTTTTTAAATTTTCAAAGCAAAATTTAACACCTTAGTGTAATGTGATATTTACTTATCAAGATCTTCTTATCTCTCTATTAAAAACTAATGGCTTAGACGACGAGAAGCCTACAATGCTAATCTTAGTGTGTATCTTAAAGTCATTAACCTGGAACCGTAGTGGAGAAGCTCTCTAGACTAGAACCGCTAATTGGATAAAGCCTCTGAGCGCATTGGGTATTAAATATCTACCACATTATCATGAATTCTGTTGAAAGTGATTATAAATTTGATTATTCACTGTAATCGTTTATTTTAATACTTTTTTGACTGTAAAATATTTTTAATTATTATTGACCTTTTTTTTATAACCAAGCAATCGTAACTAAACGTGAAATATTATAATTGCAAGTATAATATTATGTGAGGAGAAAACAAACAATTAACAGTAATATAATTAATCATAAATGAACAAAGGGCTTAATATATATCAAAATTAAATTACTTTAAGGCCGTAATTTAATTTAGTTTAACGCGAGAAACAAATATTATTATAAAGTTGACAATATTCTTTTTCTTATCAATATCTAAAGAAAAAATGTTTTAATTTTTAAATTTGAGCCAATTTCTGATTAGTTAGACTATTCGTAATTAAATTAAACTATTAACACATGTAAATTTCTTACAAGCTTTATATTTACGAGGGCCATATATGCATAAACAACTGCAATATTTCATATATTTTATCTATTTTATTTAAAATGATACGAATAAATTCATATTACATACTATAAAAGGGAAATATATATTTGTTAAATTATTTTAATGATTATCGTCAATCTTTGATAAGCTATGACTTAAAATATATTACCAGCATTTTCTAAGCCAAGTTGGTGTAAAACATTGGCAGCTAGATCCGCGCGAGCTCTCGCCGCGTCCCAGCGTGACGCGTACATGGGCGCGCGTAGACGGCCGTAGCGGTGCGTTACACACAGTGCGCCGGTTGCGCCTGTCGCTACGGCGTGCACGAGACGTAGCGATGATTCTAGTTCCTCCTACAAAGAAAAAATAGAAATAATATATATTTTATATACATAATATATATTTTATATACATAATATATATTTTATATACATAATATATATTACATAGGCTTGAGGACTATCGTGGTGCAGGTTGTACGTCTGCCTGTTAACGTGGAGGGTTGTGGGTTCAATTCCCACTCGGGGAAGATGGATTTTTCTGTTTTATTTGCTTTAGCAACAAGGCAAAGTGCGGTGTAGAGTTGCATTGCTCAACACGCAATGCCACGAATGGGCGAAAAGCAGGTAGCGGAGTGTCTAAATACTAGGTTCCTTTGGTTCCTGCGGTTCCCTCTGACTATAATAATACATAGGCTATTCGGTTGTGAGATTGTTTTTAAAGTCATAGTTTTGAAATATTACGTTTTAATAATAGTGTTATGTATTATGTTAATAATATTCTCTAAGCAATTAACAGAAGTATATTTTTTTTAATTTTTATCTTTTAAACAAAGTCATGTGTGAAAAAATATATATTTTGTGTTAAATTGGGCGGAATGCGTACCGTAAACCACCGTTGTAGACTGATTACATTTATAAAATTTATAAAATTTCTTTGCTTGTGATTTAATATCAGGTATTTACACGATAGTAAAACTACATATACTTGAGAAAATACAATTATTTTTTATTGACAGACAGACACTTGTATTTTATTTATATGAATAAATTTGAAAACTTCTATTCATGCATGCAATAAATATGAAAAGAAAAATATTATTTAGCTTTACATCGAAATTTAAATTCTAATAATATTTTTTTAAATTGAAATTTTGACGTGCATTTATTTGTAAAATAAAATGTAATAATATTTTTAAATTAGGCGTATAACAAAGAACAAAGTATGTTACTTCTACCCTTTCCTATATCATAGTTAAAAACAAAGATAAATTAAAATAATAATAAAAGATACTATGAAAAAATTATATAAGTACTAAGTCATTTACTAAACAAATTTATAATTTACAGTGACTATCTTCACTTTATATTAGAGAGTATAAAACAAAATCGAATTTGAGTAAAATAGAGATCGTTCAATGAATATTCTGTTGCAGATTCGATTGTGATGCATATCGTAGAAGTTTCTAGTAGATCTAACTGCTTAGTCTGTCATCTAAACATGTTGAGTTTATATTGAATTCGTTACAAATTTAACAAGGCACATATACTTGTGATATATAATTTCTATATTTTATTTCTTTCTTTCTTTATTTTATTCATTTCAGTACAATCTTGAATTTTATTTCAAAAGACAGGATGAAATCAAAACTTTTAAAATAAAAAAGCTTAAATCATCTGTAAAGTAGTATTTTTCTAAATTGTCAAAACAAATACAGTGTCTTCTTAGGTGAAATAGCTGACTTCATAGTTAATGAAACAATCTTACAATTTTCTACCTGTACCAATATTGCAGTTGATGAAAAGAAACATTACAAAGTTAGTTACAGAAATGTCATCAATTAATTTCATTAGCTAGACTGTTTTCTCAAAAAGTTAGCATTCAGTTCATTTATTATATATGTATTTTATATTTGTATTTATATATGTATTTTTATATATATGTTAAATTATACGTTGTTTTTTTGTAGCTTCACGCTCACGGGAACTGCAGGAACCAAACGAACCTAGTGTTAAGACACTCCGTTACATAGTCCCTGCTTACTCCGTCCCCACTTTCCGCCGTTTTTGAGGCATTACGTGTTGAGTGGCAGAACTCAACGCCTCGCTTTGCCTTAGTTGCCAGAGCGAAGAAAATGAAAATACAAAAATCCATCTTCTCCGAGTGGGAATCGAACCCAGTAACCGTCGCGTTACAGGCAGACGTTGCGCCTCTGCGCCACGACGGCAATATACTTATATGTTTATTTTATATTATAAATAGTAGTTTTATATTATAAGGTAATTATTCTCAGCTTGATAACAATTAGGTTCTTCTGACTACCCTGCTATATAAAAATTATAGTAAAACTATTTTTCTTATTTAAATATATTTTTAAATAAATATTTGTTACATAAACTTGTTATATATAAACTATATTTAGCTCAACTTATATGTTAAACAAAATATCAATATACATAAGGTTCAAAATTACCTATATCATACTCTAAAATGGCTCGCTATATATCTGGAATATATTAATGAATTTAATACTCACGTAACAACAGACGTGTGATGACGATAATTTCATTTGATGGAAAGCTTATACGGTTATCCAAACGAGTTAAAATATTAAGCCTCCCGTAAACCCAACACAATGACTACATACGATCGTATGAACACGTTATTTACATAGTCTAATGAAGCTTTATTGCGCTTCTTGAATTCATTTTATGAACACACCAACCGCGCATGAATTAACGACGACATAAGTGATTCGTTTTAGAAAGCTAATTGATAAAATACATATATATGTACATATAAATAATGTATGTCTGTGATTTCAAATACTATGTTTATATTAGTGCAATTTATTAAATGTAAATTACGCATACAATTTATTTTTAAATTTTTGCCTGTCTTCCTTTCCTTTCGTCTGGATTAATCTGCGAAACGGTTTCTATGGAATTTTCACTGGAATAGTAGATTTTGTGAAGTAAGCATATAAGTTATTTTATATCCCAAAATTCCTACTGAATCGTGAATATGCGGGAAAAGCAACATTCATTATGCTTGAAACAAAACCCTTCCGCTTAAATAAACTATTAAATATAATTTGCGTGCCTAATTACGTAATATGATGATGAATATTATATTATAGTAAATCCGGAAACTTAAACAGGCGGGTGTTGCCACGTGCGGGTAGCTTGTTGTAAAATAACGTAGTTCACGTTGTAAGTAAGCGTAGGTTCAATCATACAAAAGCACTTTGGCATTTTGAATGAACGTTCACCGCAAAATTCCTACTCCAAGTAAAATGAGATGCGAAAATGGGAATCACTAAACTGCTCATAAACGGGAAATATAGAACAGCAAAATATTTGAACAAAGAAAAAGAAAAATTTGTTTCGACCAAAATGATTTCTTTTATATGAAATGTTTTTATATTTTTATAAATATAACTAATTCACAGATTGCTTTTTAGCAATAAGGCCGTCTTTTGTACCAACGTATGTTTTTATTTTTGTAATTCTGCATATATTGTTGGGTTTACAATAAAGAATTATTATTATTATTATAAATAATTGTTAATGGTAATGGCAATAACTAATTCACTTAAGTGTTAGCAAATTTATAAGGTCGTTATTTTTATTTTTTGAAGGTTTCAAACGGTTTCTATTTCTTCAAAAGAGTTTATATATAAACTAAACATTGTGTACATTTCTATTATATTTGAATTTCGAATGATTTCTATGCAAACATTGTGAAATAAATGTACTTAAACGTCGTAGATACGTAACAGAAATGCAATATATTGCAATTACGCGTTTGCTGACCGTTTGTTAGAACTGTCCAACCAATCTGGATTCACAGGATATAAATCTCCCAGCAATGATATTAGTAGTAATTTATAGCCTAGTTTTAGACATTCAACTTGGTAATTGATATATTAAATGAATTATTAAATCTCAATTTTATTATATTGGCTTATAATCATTTTCATATACAACAAATTTAATAAACTTTATGTACTTGTTTTAGATGGTTAAATCAGGAGCCAATAAGCTCAATGTTAATATTACTAAATAAAGCGTGAAAGTAAAAAAAAATATTACTAATTGAATAAAAGTAATTGTATTTTTTAAACTCAATTTGCATTGGTGATTTTTCAAGACAAAGTTTTGAGCAGAATTACTTATTTGTATCTTGAAAACATATGTCACGCGTATATTCCACGTCATGGCGGCAAATCGCTTTTGTCTTTGCCTTATGTTCATCTCACACAATATCATAATATGAAATTCGAAACCCAGACTCATATATAGATCCTATTTCATCAACTGAATATTCTTCCGCACACATAATAGCCCTAGAGAAATGATTCATCGATAGAACTCATATTGCCTAGCTTTTAAATCAAATCACCGAAATAGAGGATTTAAAAAAGATTATATATATAGCAGAAAGGAAACACCGAAAGCAAATATCGCTAGTATGAAAAGAAAGCACACACTCCATGATACATATTTAATCACTGATAGTGAACGGTTTGGTCGTGGGTTCGACCCACCTTTGGAGGAAACATTTCTTTTTCCCACTCTGACAAGACACAAGACAGTGTTGACTTCTATCACTCAACAAACAATGTTTATAATTGAAGTAAAAAGGGAGAGCAGAGAGTATAAGCACTACCTATTTCTCAATCATATTATAACATAAAGAGTGAATTAAAAGTGAAGTTACAAATAAGCTAGAAGCTAATGCTACAAGATATATCAATTTTTATTGCACTAAATTTAAAATTCAAATCCAACAACGTATCTTGTCATGGCATAAGTGCTCATTTATCTTTTCTGTCACCACCATTCTAAACTACCGGGTTTCGTCCAAGCGTTTAAAACTAAATAACGATTTTTATTTACGACGTGCCCCAACAAATCTATTGAGATCTAATTGACGTCAGCGATGGAACGATAGCGCTAAATATGTACTCTGACCTATTGTAGGAACACTTGCCATTTGAGGACCCTTCACGCTAACAGCTACGTAATTATAATATGGATATTTTTGTAACGTCTCATTTTCTTTTTTCTTCATAGGGAAACTATGTTAAGGAAATAGTTGACGTTTTATTATTTTATGTTATTGTCTTGGTAGCTTCAGCTTGCGTGTATTATACGTCAATAAAACATTAATATTTTTATCAATAATCACTTCAGAGTTTTTTAACAGTCATTAATTATTTTAATAACTATTTTATTTTTCAAATAATGTTATTATTATAGATTACTTCAAAACTTAATCGGAGCTTTAACAAAGAAGATTAGCTATTCAGTTGTGTTTCTTTTATTTCTTACTTTTATACCGCGTTATGTGTCACAAGTGGTCGTATAAGCAAATGTTATGATAATTGGTTCAGCACTTTTAGAAAAAAAAACAAAGCAAGATAACCAAAAAATATATATACATTAATGCCTATTTTTGTGATTTTTGAAGTGTTATTCTACACTGAGGATAGAAAAAATACTTAGAGAAAACATATAAAAATTTGAACTTAGCGTTTTGTTTTTAAAGTAACATTAAATATCTGACCAATATTTTTAACACATTAATTAAAAACAACTTACTCGTGAGTGTGGTTTACTGAACATAAACTAAATAGTTTTGATACTATTTTAAAGAAAGATAATCTAGATATAAAGGATAATAACAGAAGAATTTGTGCACGTTCAAGCACTTAGATGTAATGATATGGAAAAAACAAACATTTGCGTTGGAATGCAGCTCAATACGTGCGTATCGATTTTATTTTATCTCGAAATCTGCATGTTATATAATTTTCTGGTTTATTATAATTGACGTCACAGTTAGGTTATTTACAAAAATCATCAAAAATCCAGAAGCTATGTTCAGCCAAACTCCAGAGGACATACAATATTATATACCTTATATGTTGTACAGTTGATATATATATATATATATATATATATATATATATATATATATATATATATATATATATATATATATATATATATATATATATATATATATATATATATATATATATATATATATATATATATATATATATATATATATATATATATATATCAACATATGTACATAAGCGGATGGTTATGTATAAATATATGTTTTTATTTTTTTACAATTTTAAAATCGTACGCCTGACTTTTTAACTCATACTTTTCCTTTAGAGGAATGTTTTGTCATTATTATTCACTTTATAGTGTTACGGAATCTGAAAAAAAATTAATTTCTCTTGTATTATAGCAAATGTAAATCAGAATATGTCATTAAGCATACTTCACATTCAATACATTAACTGGCAATTTGGAAAAGTGCTCTAGAAATTTGCCATCGAAAAAAGATACGAGAAAGTAAGCGTTCGCGCTGGCACTATTAAAAAGTAATTTTTGCTGCCCTGAATCGTTCGAAATTGGGATAGAGCCGAAACTTAATATGTTAGGCGCGTGCAGGGATTAATATGCAATATCGATTGCATATGCATGTCTGTACGGATTTGTTACAAAATCTGATACATCTACAGGATAATAAATGAATATTCATGGACGGCATTGACGTTAGTTAATATAAAAATAAAATAATATAATATTAAATTTAATTGATAATTTTAGTAACGCACAACTTAAGATATGCCATTTTAGACTTTTTTTGCAAAATATTCTTCTCATATTAACTAATAACAGTGTGATCCTACAAGGTTTCCTTTTTTTCCTCTGCTAATAATACTTTTTGACATATAAATATTTTCGGTTCTATTTTCTGGTGTAAGTCAGTAAACAATGTTGACGCTTTTTCATGACGGAAGCAGCAACTACATGGGCATGTGGAAATATGAGCTTTTGTGATTGATGCCTCAAATACTGAACCAGCGCAGTTGCGATTAATTCATCGAAATTGAAATGCAAGTTGTAACTAGGTATATAAAGTACATATATCATTTTGTCTATATATGAAAACACAAAATGTATTAAAAACTGATATATGTAGTAAATATTATATTAAAATGAAATTATATAAATATATAATTTCATTTAAATTTTGAACAAGCTGTTATATTTTTCAAACTGTACCACTTAATATATTCGTAACAAAATAAAGTTTTACAATTCATAATATTTTTTATTGTCACTCTTTTAAGAAATGTAAATGTTGTAGGTACAAAGACTATTAACAAATTACTATATAAATATGTAAAAAAATGACTGTGTGTTGTTTAAAAATCTTGACAATCGAGAACACGATGTTGAAGATACTTAGGTCATGAACGAAGACCCGTTAAAGTGATGTATTAAGAGGTTAACGATAGTGGACGAGGTGAAAGAGGTGTGAGGCTGTTGCGTTTGACGCTATATATAAATGCGTTGAAATTTTTCAAAATTTTTAAATAAATATTAAATTGTTAGTATACACAATAAAAGAATATGTAGTTACTTATTTTTACTCACATAGTAGTCAAAAGGAACCGCAGGAACCTAGTTTAAGTCGGAAACCGACGAATCTACACGCATAGTAAATAATGTTTTATTAGTAGTAGAAATGTATAATAATATAGTTTTATACTATGTACATATATAAATACAATAAAATAAATAACTAAAAAATAAATAGTTCTTCTATAATTAGAAACTAATAAGTATAGAAGATTTATTACATTGTTATTAAATTGCCATAGTAAGATTATGCATTAAAATTTGCTTACTTAAAATTATTAATAAATTTCTATTTTTCCTTTTAATCGCGCAAGTACAGTACAATTTGCTTCACCAATCATTCAAAATGAAGAAGGTGGGATGGAAATTGTTTTGTTTAAATTTGTAAAAAATTGAAAACACTGGTATAAAAATAGTCAGTATAAATAGTTAGCTGTATTTAAACTCACTCTGTACGTAGTGACGTTGACAGCATCGGCGTGTAGCCACAGCACGGCACAAATGGGCAGCAGCGCAGTTGTCACGCGCCGCGGCGCTCTCATCTCCGGCAACCATTCGCGCGATTACGCGCTCGCCTGGGAATGAAACAAAATTTATAAATAAACATATAATACCGATTTTACATAGACTAGTCGTAAAAATTTATTGTGGAACTGCTGTACTATTGAAAGAATTGGCAACAAATATTATATAATTTGTTATAATACGATAATTGAAGAGATTTTTTAAATTCGTTAATATATTTATGGTCAAATAAGCATAAGGCATCTGTTGTGAAGGTACTTATGTAAGAATAGCCGGCATTAAACTCAACAGCTGTTCTTATAAATATCAATTCAATATAATTAAATGAATATTATATTTTTTAATGTAGCCATATCATAAATTTGTAGTTTTTAAAGCAATTTGCAACGTAAGAAAAAAATATGAGCAATCAAGTTATATCTTTCAATTTGTATAAAATAACTAGCTAAAGATTAAATTAAATACTATATCAGAAGAAAATTACTAATACCGTGATGTAATCGTGTGATAGGCTAATTTAAACCAGTAAGTATTTCCTGAGATATAGTAAAGCTGTAGTTTAACACTACAGCTTTGTTACATTAGTTTTGATATAAGCATTCTCCCAATGATATAATACAATTAATTGTAACAAGTAGAAGTATGGATGTGGATATTTGAACTTTTTTAAAAATATTACTGAGTATCTGCTTCATACAATTAGATTTAGATGCTGTTTTAGTAAAACCAAATGCTACACTTTTCTTAACCGAACTTGAGCCATATGAATAAATATTAACATTAACCTTATGTCACACATATACCATTTATTCGCAAAACTATAGTAATTGAGTCACAGTAATGTCTTTATTATTCAAATTTGATTTTAATCCTTGCTGGATTAAAGAGAAATATTAATAGATTTAAATTTATTTTATTAAGTCTTCACATTTTATTCCGCACATTGCAGGGTAGACAGAGGAAACTGCAGAAACAATAGCAACCTAGTGTTTAGACACTCTGTTGTTTAATCCCTGTTTTCTCTGTCTCCGCTTTTCGCCTTATTTGAGACATTGCGTGTTGAGTGGCGGAACTCAACGTCACGCTTTGCCTAGAGTCCGGAGCGAAGAAAATGGAAATAGAAAAATCCACCTTCCCCTAGTGGGAATCGAATCCACAAACCGTCACGTTTACAGACAAATGCTACGCCTCTGCGCCACGACGGTCCTCAAACTTTTTTACAAATTTAAAACTACGTGAATGCTGTAAGGGATGCATTAAATATTTAAGAGCGATTAAATGTGAAGCGTGAAAACACCCGCGTCCGATGAGCGCAGACAAAGAGATATGTATATGAAAGAAACTTTCTCTTTTCATACACACCAAGGCTGCAATGCTGTTACATCGCCATTTATATCTTTATAAGAAGTTTCACCTTGACTTTAAGGGTTCAGTACATCAAAAGACTGACATCTGTCTGAGTCTGTCAAGTCAAGGCGTACATTTTCTTGGATGAGAATAAAAAAACATCGGCAATTGATTCCATAGAAAAAAATGTAGTAGATATTTCTCGTTGGTCTAGATTTATAAAAATTGGCAAGAATTAAATACAAAATCTGAATGCTAAGCAACGTTAAACGTTTATTACTAAAACGCTATGTACATTATATACATTTATTTTTTTTAGTATTAAATAAATTCAATAAAGACCAATATATATAATTAAATATTTTTTTTACAATTTACTTGGGTCGCAAGTCCCAAGCGCTGCTCGGAGCTCCTCTTCCTACAACACAATGGGTCCGGCATCCGCACGGTGAATCCATGGAACGCTAAGTTGTTTCTTCTCAGTTCTGCATTTTAAGACTCACTTCATACGTGATTTAATTTGGGAGTTGGTTGGTCAAATAATACAAACAGAAAAAAAATATATATGTGATGCCCATAGATAAGATATTTTTTGTATTTTATTGTTTCTATTTTCTGCTGTACCTTTAGAGCTAAATTGTTATTATTATTTAAAAAACTTTAAAGTTCTCTTTAAGATGCTTTAACTTCCAATAACGCCGGTATTATATATAATACAATATGTCTATCAGCTTAGGCGTAAGCTTCTGTTGAGGATACACAATTGTATCAATGTCTTGATATAGTAGTTGATATATTATGTATCCCTAGAGCGATGAAAGCTTCTTTAATCGTATTAGCGTAAGAACTTGAACTATTGAGTTGGTTGTTAAATGTTGAAGCCTAAAATTGGAATTTGCTTAGTGGAAAGGAAAAGGGTAATTATAGAGTAGTTATCATAAACACTATTTATATTTTATTAATGCCATTTTCTAATAAAAGCAGTTTTTAATAATTTACACATAATATATATTTGATTAAATAAATTCCGTAATAAATTACATAACATACATTCATATTTTAAAGAAAAATTATAGTGTTACTAATTGTACGTTTATACTTCTGTAATTAGTGTAATGAAATTCTCAAAAGCTTAAAAGCTTTAAAGCTTATTAAACTTTAAAGACATTTCCATAATGCAAAATAGTACTAGTGTTGTATGATATGAAATGTGCAAGTGATAGTGCAATTTTAGTTCAACTAGAACTCATAATAACGGTGTGTGCCTATTTTACCGGGTCACTACTCTGCCGCGACTGCGCTCAAGTGTCACAATAAATAACCGTAAAATTCTATTTTATGTATATGTGTATGAAGCATAAATACAACTTATTATATTATTAATATATTATTCTTATAAAATTGAAATTATTATTTAATATTTTATTTAAATACTATTTTAATCAAATAAAAGTAGATGTTTTTAAGAGAATAATGGCAACACATAAAATGTTTCAAAAATCCCGCACAAGGCAGGGTAGGCAGAGGGAACTGCAGGGACCGCGGGAACCTAGTGTTAAGACACTCCGTTGCCTACTGTCCCTGCTTTCTCCGTCCCCGCTTTCCGCCGTTTTAGAGGCATTGCGTTGCGGAATTCAACGCCGCGCTTTGCCTAGTTTACCAGAGCGTAGAAAATGGAAATAGAAAAACCCATCTTCCTCGACTGGGGAATCGAACCCAGAAACCGTCGCGTTACAGGCAGACGTTGCGCCTCTGCGCCTCATATATATATATATATATATATATATATATATATATATATATATATATATATATATATATATATATATATATATATATATATATATATATACCTCTGAACCTCTGAAGAAAAATTATAGTGTTACTAATTGTACGTTTATACTTCTGTAATTAGTGTAATGAAACTCTCAAAAGCTTAAAAGCTTTAAAGCTTATTAAACTTTAAAGACATTTCCATAATGCAAAATAGTACTAGTGTTGTATGATATGAAATGTGCAAGTGATAGTGCAATTTTAGTTCAACTAGAACTCATAATAACGGTGTGTGCCTATTTTACCGGGTCACTACTCTGCCGCGACTGCGCTCAAGTGTCACAATATAACCGTAAAATTCTATTTTATGTATATGTGTATGAAGCATAAATACAACTTATTATATTATTATTATATTATTCTTATAAAATTTAAATTATTATTTAATATTTTATTTAAATACTATTTTAATCAAATAAAAGTAGATGTTTTTAAGAGAATAATGGCAACACATAAAATGTTTCAAAAATCCCGCACAAGGCAGGGTAGGCAGAGGGAACTGCTCCCTGCAGTGAACGCGGGAACCTAGTGTTAAGACACTCCGTTGCCTGTACTGTCCCTGCTTTCTCCGTCCCCGCTTTCCGCCGTTTTAGAGGCATTGCGTGTTTGCGTCAACGCCGCGCTTTGCCTAGTTTACCAGAGCGTAGAAAATGGAAATAGAAAAACCCATCTTCCTCGACTGGGGATCGAACCCAGAAACCGTCGCGTTACAGGCAGACGTTGCGCCTCTGCGCCTCATATATATATATATATATATATATATATATATATATATATATATATATATATATATATATATATATATATATATATATATATATATATATATATATATATATATATATGTATATACAATCATTATTATCATGACAACTCACACGATTATTCAAATAAGGTTTAATGCAAATAAAACTGACATGTTCTATAAAGGACCTGAAATCCACATTTTTAAATGTATATATATATATATATATATATATATATATATATATATATATATATATATATATATATATATATATATATATATATATATATATATATATATATATATATATATATATATATATGTAGCGAATTGATATAATAGAAGTAATATTTGTTTTATACTCTAGTTCCAATGGTCTAAAAATGTAACGTCATAACTTTTTGTATAGTTTTTATATCTGTTTTGTTAAAGCTCGAGTTTATTTCAGCCATCATTAACCCGACATATATAGATATTACGATTGTAAGAGTAAAACTTTAATTAAGTTACTTGTTGTAAGCTAATGTAAAGATTTTTTTTTCTCCTTCTTCTTTTCTTTATTTATGGCGATGCGAGTGTTTAAGAAATGTTGGCGTTTTATTCCCAACGGGGTTGCCAGAAATAACGGAGCAACAGGCGTTACGGATCATGGTATAAATACATCACATCACATCAACATCTTCTTATAGCCTCTTCTTATTTATCCTACGGGGGGGTACCCACTATTTATGCTAAAAAAACGTTAAAACGTGATATTGCTGTAGTACTGTAATTAAATAAATAATATATTGCAATCACGCTTGATGTATTGTTTCTAATGTTCACTCAGCGGACTGCCGCTTTCCTTTCAAAAGTTTGTTGAGCGACAAAAATGAGTGACAAAAAGCTTAAAGCTTATTTTGTAATGTATTTTATATGAGCTAAATGAAGTGTTGTATATGCATTTTTACGTGTTAAATCAATGCAATGGACTATTGGAAACGCGATAATTGAACACTTAAAAGCTTTCAATGAAGCCAAACTACAAGTTGCCCTTTACAATAAAACAATGCGTGCTAGACTCCGCCGTTGCGATGTATTTTTAATCACTATTTCATACAATCCGTCAGTTTAGACGAGTATACTCAAAATGCCGTGTTAGAAAGAATAAAAAAAAACATTTTATTTGTAAGAGATTTCTTTGTTTCTTTGATTGATTATTATAAAATACAAGAATTAAATAATAATTGATATTTTACTATAGTAATGTACAGTATTATATTTGCCTGGTGCGTTGCGTCGCTGAGGGTTCAATAAACTAATACGACAAATGTGACGGCCTGATTGGAATTCAAGGCGTTACGCACGGAGGTACTCCTGATCTATTTCTTCCCTTGCTACGTCTACCAACAATTATTAGTTATGATGGAATTATAGACAGGACACGTCTACAGCTTTAAAGACGGCCTTTGAAGAGGTCTGAGTTATATAAATTTAAACTTCCGGTGGCAAATCTATCTGTTCTTTAGACTGCTACATATGCATTCCTAAAAAATTTTGGATAACTCACGGTCACAAATTACATTGTGTTTCGATGGCCAATCTTATATTGATAAAATAAAGAGGACCATCAGTGTAAGATAGAATATGTCCTCGCTTGGGCACTCATATATTTTGCTAGAATTCTCCAGGCTATTGAAAAAGAAGGCTGAAAACTTTCCACTATCTAGGACAAGCTTTTGCAAACTGGGCAAGATACAGTTAACTAATTCTCCAAGAAACCAGAGCAATGTGTGATGCAATTAAAAAAATGTTGTCGGTTGCTTAATATTGTGTCGATTGAGAGATTAATGTAACGTCAATTCTACCTGTGACCACATAAAGGGTTCAAGGGTCAAAGAGTTTTTTAAATATGTTAAATGTGTTAATAATTGCAAAATCCAGATGACCCAATTCATAGGATACCATAAATTGGGTCATCTGATAACAATTATTATGTAAAAGTAATAATTATTATCTATCCATCCATACATAGCTTTGTTATGAATTGTGTATTTATTAGTTGCAACAATTAATTAATTATAATTCAACATGAAATAATAATATAAAATAATAATGACTGTTAACATTATTTCATATTATATAATAGAAAGTCTAAGAAAAACTTTGCTTCAAAATATATTCTATAATAGGCACTTGAAAATGCACTCATGTGGATATTTCTTCGATAATTATCTTCCGCTTTACATCCTATCATACATACTCATATGTATACACCAAAGAGGTCGAGCTACACATTTTAACCTACATGACTGAATAAATTAAAATATGACAAACTAAAAGAAATTTTTAGAGCGTATTCTAGAATTGTCGATTGATTCATATTTTTTTAACCACTGGAATTAATCAAGTCTTATTCATTTTAGTAAGAACAATATCGTGTCTATCTCGAACACATGATTTTCATGAAAAAAGTACCATAACGACCATTTTATTAACACTTTAATGTTTGAAAGTGTTTAAGCTTGAAGCACCATTATTATCAAGTGTACTCGGCTAGAGTAGGCTAAAAGTATAATGGCATATCTTTTGGGTTTTCACTTGCTAACTTCACTTGTTTATGATATTATTTTAAAAATAAAATAAAAAAATTATATATAGGAATATATAGTTACTTATATTTTAAATAAAAAAAAATATGTTTCAACAATTTTTAATATATAAATGTGTATTAATGTATTAATCTATTTATCTATATATATATCTATATTAATATATAAATTTATACAGATATTATACAAAAATGAAAAGCTCTTCACCTAAATAAATATCCTTTCAGAATATCTACATATAAATCGTTCTTTTATACGATTCATATATTTAGAATAGGTACATCGTTATTTACAACTAAGAACATCACAAAAACGGGCCCGGCACATCAAAAGATCGTCGCTTTAAGCTTTTGAGGTTTAATATTCATCCAGTCAGGGAGATTTACTGAAAACTGATTGTGAGCTAGATACAAATTCTTTCTTTATGTTCTTACGTTACACACACAACAGTACTATGATTGTAGTATATTGAATATTCTATAGGTTGCATCTCTTTGTAGACGTCAAAGTCATTATTCAAAGAGAAATGTCTATTTTTTCCTGAACAAAAGCGTTCAGTTTGCGCATCAATTTGTGGCATCTCGTTGTATTAATATCTGTTATTTCAATATCTTATAGATTTTTCTTCATAGTGTCTAACTGTAAGTGCGACGGTTGCGTTGTGGGTTCTATTTCCACTTGGGGGAAATCTTTATTTTCGTTTGATCTTTCTAGTAACAATACGTAGAGATAAATTTATTTTCACACCAATAAAAAGCACGAAGCTTTTAACATACAAATATATATAGATAGTTTAATTAATACAGTACAATACGTATTTATATGTGTAAAACGGTTACACATACGAGGTCAAATTTACTAACTAAGTATAGTATATTTAACATTCTAAGGGCCCGGAACAATTTTGACCGCAGGTAAAAGCTTACATAATGTAAAACAAGCCTAAAACTTTAGTAAATAAATGAGAAATCAAAAATAAAATAAATTTTCAAATAAAAGGAGTAATTCCTGAGTATAAAGCATTCAATCAAACAATTTCTTCGGTTTTATTATATAAGGTACAGATATAACACTAAGTATAGTGCAAACTGTCATACACATCGATATCCAATATTCGAAGCAAAACATTTCACAATTATAATTCACTTGACGACAATTCCCATATACCGCAAGATGTTTAGGTTTATTGGGAATCAATTTCCTCGCCGCATCTGCAACATTTATTGGGTAGTAATTTGTCTAAAGCGAAAATTATACAGAAGGTACTAAAATAATATTCTATATTTGTATAAAGATAATATTTTGTTGCTCTCAAATCTATAAACATTAAATTAATGAAATAGAAAGTTTCCTTTAAATAAGTTGCTTATTTTTCTGTCAAAAACAGTGGCGCTCACAATGAAGATTAGTCACTACTAACAGGAACTGACTTTGCTTTGTAACTAATTATTACTCTGGTTTTACAGAATGTAAAACATTTTTTATGAACTTACAGTTACTTGTGTTACTTTTTTAATTCTAAAGAATATTTAAACAAGTTCCAAATGAATAGTTTAAAACATGTAAAATGTGATGTGATTTGTATTTATGTATCAAACCCACGAACCGTCGCGTTTATAGGCAGACCCTGCGCTTCTGCGCCACAACGATTTTACTATCATTTTACATAGCGTAATAAATGCGAAATGTATAAGGGCTTATACATTTCGCATTTATTAATTTAATTTAATGATTGTAGTTTTGTATGAAAATATAATTTTGAGATTCTTTCTCTATTGCTATTTTATTTCATTATTCTAGCTCAAGAGGATCTTATTATGTAACACACTCCATACAATATCCTGCCAAAACGAAGCATAAACGCTTGTATTTTTTGACTAATTCAAGGAGCGCTAGATAATATTGAGGTATTTTTTGTGGTACAGGCCTGAAAAATTAATAGAAGAGCAAAATCCTGTTGAAATATACAAAAATTCATACAAATATCACAAATTAAAGTATAAACCATTTTATTAAAAATTGTAACTTTAATGAAGAACAATGTATTTTCACGTACAAACAATCGAATGTAATTGCCGTTGCCGACTGTATCGATATATCCACAAATGAATACTACTAATAATTTAATTGGTTAAAATTATTCAAGCATATAAGGTTAAGTAAAATTACATATACATATGACTTTAATTTTCTCATATTCTGCACCATTTTTCTCTTACATATGCAGATGGCATACCATTGTAGCAGTATACCACTTTAGTAATCTAAAGTGGTATACCTAAAATATGTAACTATTAAGTTAAAATTGAAGTTTTTTGCACAATAATAGAGTAACTCGTTACCCAATTTTCGAAATATTGTCTTTTTAAATATTATTTACACTATAGACACTTGCTGTATAGCTTTTTTAGTTTTTAATAATCCGTTTTTTATCATCTATATTAACTTTATACTGCTAAAATATAGAAGTAGTATTAACAAACTCTTACCTTACCTGTTACATTCGTTTTCTGTTAATTGTAACCCTAAAATATTTCTACAAATAAGTGAGTTATGAAATAAATAAGTGTATTTTTCTTTACAGGATTTAGGAACATGTTTCAAATATAAAGCTAACATAGCAATTTTTGTCTATAGTAACAAAATTCATTCATCATTGTATAGTAATGTATAAAATTCCGTTCGTTAAGTAATTAGAAAATGCTTGAGAGTTAAGAATATACTAATATCGTAATATAAAAAGAAATATTTGAAACCTGATATATAAAGTAGCCTATAAAAATGTTCCAAACGATCCTTATTTTATGTGAAAAAATAATTTCATTTATAGTGGATTATTACTATGGACAGGTTCCAGATAATTCCTTGTACAATATTTAATGCTTCGTCATTATTAAATGTTGCCAAAAAGGTTATATTTTACTTTTGTCTTACTGAGACATTTATTTTATTTTAGGAAGCTGGATAGATAGAACCACCATGATGCTGTATAAGAACGGTCTGATACAATACAAAAGATCTATCATATGTTTAAACGAACTTCAACGTAGCTTTAGTATACTCCAATGCTTTTATGACTTATTTCGAAAAAACTGTAATAAATTTGTAACAAAATGAAACAGACGATGTTAAAACAAATGAAAAAACACATGTCAAGTAACATATCCAGTTTAATAGTAATTCCCGAAAGCTGAAAGAAAGAAACATTGTCAATGAAATTACCAAAATCTTAACTGGTTTTATGACGAGTTTACGACTGTTGACAAGCCTTAAAAGCAGGTGTTTCGAGCTTTATGAGGCATCTAAGATGCTATAAGAAATTCACGACTTTGACATGGCAATTTTTTTTGTTATGTAACTAAATCTATTTAGTCTCCTTTATATTAGCCATTAGTCTAATTAACCCCTTTTGAGATAGTTGGCAAATTAAAATTTGTTTATTCGCTACATAGAACATGATGAGATCATTTTGTCAGTAATATATATACTTTAGTTTGTTTAGGGTGGGCCTAGACCATAACTTAAAAATACTAACCCGTTCATTAATATAAGCAATTTTACAAATATGTAAATTGCCACTCGTGTTACAATATTCCACATAAGTGGAAGAATTCAACACCGTGCTTTACCTTACCAGAGTTAACAAATATCACACTTTTTGGAAATAATACGCAAAAAATCGCTTATTTTACTTTTTTTTAATTGTTTAACACTTAGATAAAACTAGAGAATATTTAATTTTCTACTAACTAAATAGCTTAGTTCGAATGTTACTTTGGGATAATTATTGAAACTATACCCCGCTTTAGTAGACAAAACGTGGCGTTAACTTCCAATACTTAAAACTATATTTCAAAAACTGAGCATGCAATTGGGTACAGATTGCTTTTTAAACTTATACAGACGTTAGCTAAAAATATGATATTTTAAAAGTGATGCGACATCATTTGTTATTCATGAAAGTTGACACTTCCCTTTGCATGTAAAAATCATTTCAGAATCAATATAAATGTAAATCTAAAAAGAAAAGGGCTCCTAAACATAACCTACTTGTTATATAAAGTCAATTTAAGCTAATAAGGTAAATTTAAACCAAACTTTCATATGTGGCTAACAAATAATAAAATTTTCATATACTTGAAAAAAGAAAAGTAATTTACTTCAAAGTTAAAAATATAATGTGATTAGGCTAACTGGAGCATAAACTAGATTGTAATGCTATATAATTAAACACAACTGCTGTCTCCCTGTTGTGTTTTTAAATACTCCTACAAATATTTTTAAGGTATAGTCAAAATGCGTCCGTCCGTAAATCATTTCGACTTGGTATAAAATAACCATTTTATAAAGTAAAAATTATAAAATTTAATTTAAATTATACTTAATATATCGTTCATTAAATACGTTGTCATTCTTCCTTATTACAATCTTTAACCTTTAAACTCTACTGACAAGAATTTCTTTTTAAATTTTATTACCTTTTTGCTTTATTTCGCATATAGCAGAGTAGGCAAAAGGAAACTGGCCTGAATTCGAAATATTGCGAGTTGGTGGCTGAGATAAACGACACGCTTTGTCTTGCCGGAGAAATGACTTTAATTAATAGGAAATTAGCATGAAAAATATTAAATAAGGGAAACAATGTAAATTATGTACAAAACAAACGCGCACAAACTGCTGAGTAGGTACGAGAGAAAAGACGAAAATACAAATTAACATAGTTAATCTTAGTAAATTTATAAAGAGTATGAAATTAGTGCAATAAAAGCTTTTGCGGAAAAAAAAATTATAGTGATATTAATTGGTTCATTCTTGAATAGATACTAAAATTGTTTCCTTAATACTTTAAAAATAATATTTTATGTGACAATGCATAAGTAGTTAAACAATAAAAAGTAATTACTTAATTCTTTTGATAACTTATTATGTTCGAAAATAATGTTATGTTTTTGTACTTTCTAGTTAATAAATGCAAAATAGGAGACCGAAAATTTAATAAATAGTGGGGTACTACTATTTATTATTATTAAACAATGTGTAGCTCGTGGCCTGTGGCTCTGGTGAATTTGATGTACCTACTATTGTCTGATGTATGCGATGTACCTACTATTGTCTGATGTATGCGATCGTTGTAAATTGCCTGAATATAAACCATTACATCAGTCTAGTAAAACAAAACACGGTGTTAAGTCCGCCACCAAATACACACATAATCACATCCTCAAGCTCTATCCCTAGCGGAGTAGTCAGAGAGAACGGAGCGCCAAACGATGCGGTCCCTGCATACCTCTTTCGCCTCGTCCACTGTCATTAACCTCTTCATACATGCTCTCCGGGGAGTCCTCATGCTTTTTATGTAACCTTCCTCCAGTATCTTCGAAGCTATGTTTTCGAAAGTCAACCGAGGTCTCCCGTCACCTCTCTTACCACTCACTTTTGCGAGTTTGGAGGACGGAGCTACAAATAACAAAATACTTAACATCTCTAAATAATTCCAATTACCATAAATTATCAAAATATTTTTAAAGAAGAAATGTAAGTCAACTGTAGGTTTAAGTTGATTCGTTATTGGACTCGGTTCAACTTATTAAAGACATAAATCCTCTCAAATTGTGTTATAAAGGATGAACACTCTTTATAAATCACAATACAAGTATCAATAATACCCTCGTGCTCTGAACAGTCCGATCTTCCATTGTAGAGGCAAGCACTTTGTATCACTGCGCTTAAAAGCACTTAGATTGAGGTGGACCGAAGTAGACATTTAATGGAACTGTGCCTTATATCTATCATATAGCGAATGAAGATTATTATTAATATTTAAGATTATTATTTCTTTTTTTAATTTTAATAATATGTGTGGAAACTTAGCTGATATATGTAATTATGTATATTCAGTTTATCTTATTGTTTGTTTCCCTAAAATAAAATAAAAAATAAAATAAAATAAAATAAAAATAAATAAGGACCGTCGTGGCGCAGAGGCGTGAGCGTCTGCCTGTAAACGCGACGGTTTGAGGGTTTGATTCCCACACGGGGAAGATGGATTTTTCTATTTCTATTTTCTTCGCTCTGGAAACTAGGCAAAGCGCGGCGTTGAGTTCCGCCACTCAACACGCAATGCCTCGAAAAAGGCGGAAAGCGAGGACAGAGAATTCAGGGACTAAGCAACGGAGTGTCTTAACACTAGGTTCATATAGTTCCTGCAGTTCCCTCTGCCTACCCTGCAATATGCGGGATAAAGCGTGAAGCTAAAAAAAAAATAAATAATTGCTTTGTTAATCAGGTATTTCTTTAAGTGCTACAATAATGTAAATAGAGTATTTTACATAATATTAGTTAAAAAAAACTGCAGTAAGTGTTTTTTTTTATTTTATAAACAAAATATAAACATTGATACAAAAAAATGTATGTTAGAATGAATTATATATGTTTAATTTTTCATACTAAATCTAAAATATTTAAAAGCAAGCACTTACCATGGAAATAGCGTACAAAAACTAAACTTTGAATAAATTTTTATAATAGTGAATAAAGTTGAACATTTTTTCAGCAAACAACATTCCTTTGGTATCTAGGTCATATGAAACCAGTCAGCCTTTCGTTTTCGGTCACAAACTTTATTTATACGAGCATTTATTATACTTGGAAAGTTTTACATTTTTTCTTGTGACAGATATCGTAGCATGTTATGTTATGTACTTGAAATTCGTCTGTGGCATAACTTTTAAATTTATGGTTTACAAATATTTAGGTTAAGCGTCTTACATTGACTTGAGCTTTACTTCAGCTTTATTTATTAAAAATAGGTATATGTACAATAAAATGTTTCATATTAATTAAAAAATGTATATGCGAAAATATACTAAAAAAATGAAAAACATAATTTTTACCCAATGTGATATACGTTTACATTTATTTATAAAATATATTTTCATTAAGTGATATCTATGAGAAGATGTCAACAAAATAAAATAGCATTTTACCACTGTTAAGTTAATTGCGATTTTGTTATAATGTTTTCTTAAACTTGGGATATATTGTTTCTTTGAACAAAGACAGAAAATAAAAGAGTACACTTAAATAATTATAAATTTATATGATATGAGGTAATCACTATCTACATATATATATATTAAATTAAATTGAATTGAAAAGAAAATGTACTCTTTTAAATATTTTCATTCTTTTTCTCACTGTTGGCAATTACTGTAAGTTCACGTTTACGTTTAGGTTTTTGTTATTCTTTGCTTTTCTCTGTTACTGCTCAGATCGTATTTTGTATTTACATTAAATGCATATAAAATGCTTTATTCTGAATAAGTGATGGACAGGTACAGCCTAAATGTTATCCGTAGATATATGATAGTGCATTCTGTATAGGACGTAGACGTGTGATAATGGAATTTTAATCGATTTTTTACACCTGAGGAAAAAAAATGTAATAATTTGTATAAAAAGCCTTACTGGAAAATTTGCTTTGTGGAACAGTAAAGGGGTAAATAGCTATTATGAGAATGCTCATCCTACTTAGTGTTTTTGATTTTAATATTTTATTTTCCTTACCTTTACCCTATTTATATATAAATGCACAGCCTAAACTGTAATGTGCTTGGAAATTTGGTTCCTTTAATGATTTTAGTAATCATTAAAAAGATGAGGGTAATATAGGGGTGCAAAGTTGTTTGGCATTTTTTAGTAATAGAATAAGGTATCAAATAAAGATATATACATATAAATTTTAGACTGCATTTAAAAATTAGTATAAATACATTTAGTGGCTTGAAATAAAAATCATGTGTTCAAATGAAATGGTAAATATATATGGAAAAAGTCACAGGAAAAAGCTAACACTGTTTAAAAGTCAATCCAAAAGCTCAAGTGGGCTAAGCGAACTAGTCGCTAGATATATAATTTATATTAATACAAAACTTCTTTATGACTTAGTATGTGTTTCTACATGTTATCATTTTTATAATTATTATGTGTGTTATGCAAATGGCAAATTAAGTAAAGAACAAAAATATGTAAATACTGATTGTCGTGTTATTTAACGTTATGTTGTTGAAAAGGAAGTCAAACAAGATGCAGCTAGCTACATAGCTACGTCAATACCGCCTTTTCCTGGGGAAGCCGTTGAGTTCGAGATAACCTCATTTCCTGAGCCGCGGCAAGCCTATTTCATCTTGAATAAAAGTCAGTACATAAATTAATATCTTTTCAGTAGAATAAATCACATTTGTTAACATATTCAGCAAAAGGATTTCTTGATTAGGTTATTGAATCATTTATAAAACATTCAAAATCATTGTATTTACACATAGGTAAGCCGAAACAAATTATATAGGAGTTACTTAAGGTTCTGACAGTTAACTTAATTTTTATATGAGAATTAATACTAAATTAAGGCAAATTAATGTAATGTTCTTGTCATTAAATTATTTTTATTTAGTTTAAATATACCGAATAAAAGAATTTATTATATAGTTATTATATAAGTGTTATTATTATAAGTGTTAGTAAATCAACCTAAAAAGTATTTTTGTGATTAGTAAAGATTAGTAAATATTATTTGTGATTTCCATTAGTCTGAACATTTGCTAATATACAAAAATAATTAAAAGTGACTTCAAGCTCATATACATGTTTATATCGTCTTAATGGTTTAAAAGTTGTATCAGTACCATGCTAAGAAGGATCAAATATATGTTTTTTATATGACAAAAAATAAAATGTTTCATCTAAAGTACAGATTTCCTTCGAAATCTCATCTTCAGATTCTAAAATGACGGCCGTAGGATCTTTTCGGAAGTACGCTCTTTTAAACAAAGAAATATTGTTTAATATGGACCTAATTCGACCTTCGGTAATATTGAATATTCTGAAGATCTTCCTTTCAAGTCGGGCACAGAAAAAGTACAGGTACAATTTTAGCAGAGATAAGGACCGTCGTGGCATAGAGGTATAGCGTCTTCCTGTTAACTCGACGATTTGTGGGTCCGATTCCTACTCGGAGAAGATGGATTTACTATTTCCTTTATCTTCGCTCTGGAAACTAGGCTAAGGGTGGCGTTGAGTTCCGCCACTAAATACGTAATGCCTTGAAAAAGGAGGCATTACGTACGAGGAGGGACGGCGAAAGCAGGGACTAAGCAACGGAATGTCTTAACACTAGTCATATGGCTCATCATATGGGTCCTATGGCACATCATATGGCTCCTGCAGTTCCTTCTGCCTACCCTGCAAAAACAGAATTTATTAACAGGTTCTTTATTATAAATAAATAACGAGTAAAGTAGGTGGCATAAGTTATACTATACTATACGTAAAACCCATTTTATTCGAGACCTACAAAACCTATAAATATATAACATCATTCTTAAATTTCCATCTAAAATATATATTATACATTTGGTTATTCTTGTCAAAGTTTTTAACATTAAAAACTTATTTTCCTCCTTCAACTCCTCCGTCCGAACATAGATTTTTCTGTCAATTATAAGAAAACCAGTCACTAAACTACCATGTTTTGGATTTGTTTCGTGTAACTGTGTTTAAAATGTTCGTTCCTTGTCAATAAACATGATTTTAGGTAAACGTCGTGTCAATACAAAAGATACTAATACAAGACAAATAGGCTTAGTAGTTTGATAAACTTTAGGAAAAGAATTCTGACATGCTGACAAATACATACAAAGATAAATTTCCTGAAAGAAAACAAAATAATTCTGTTAGAGTTTCTATTTTCTCTTTTCGATTGAATATGTTTTGCATATTTTTCTTTTTTTTTTAGCTTCACGCTTCATCCCGCACATGGCAGGGTAGGCAGAAGGAACTGCAGAAACCATATAAACCTAGTGTTAAAACACTACGTTGCTTAGTCCCTGCTTTCTCCGTCCCCGCTTTCCGCTTTTTTCGAGGCATTGCGTGTTGAGTGGCGGAACTCAACGCCGCGCTTTGCCTAGTTTGCCAGAGCGAAGAGAATGAAAATAGAAAAATCCATCTCCCCGACTGGGAATCGAACCCAGAAACCGTCGCGTTACAGGCAGACGTTGCGCCTCTGCGCAACGACGGTCCTCTGCATTTGCATTTTGTTTTCTATATTCCCATAAAATATACTACTTACATAAAATATACTCAAATATATTCTAGATCCTAAAATACTTTTAAAGTCGAAATGAAAAAAAACGAGGGATATTTTTCTCAGCTAAGCTGAAGTGTCAACTTAGGTGATAATTGGAGTGTAAAAATTTGCAGTCGATTACCGTAGAAACGCGAACAACTTCTGAGGTTTCTTATATAACTGGTATGAAGCAACTGCATTTCTAAATGCAAAATTTAGTTACAGTACACATATGTACATACATATATGCACACAATGGTATATCGGTACATATAATAAGCTCTTTTGATTGTGATACTAAACACTATTCATCAATATATAAGTATATAACTTCTATATATAATGGTGTTTTGTTTGTTATAAAAATCTCACTCATTGTTAAATATACGTTAAATATTTTCTTTAGCTAGTTTAGTTAGTTCCACTGTTAGTGACTGTCAATAATCAAAATTAAATACTCCTTTTTTTTTTTTCTTAAATACTCCTAATTTTAATAATCTGCGTAGTTGTTGCTCTAACAACAAAGCGTCGCATTAGGTCTCGTCGTCATGGTTACCGACGTAAAACAAACGTAGTATTTTCTATATTAAAGTGATTTAGCATCTTGTATTTGTGTATATTTTTACTAAAAGAATCCGTGAGGTATATATTTTGAAAAGAATGTCAAAATGCTAATATTTTTCAGAAGATTTCTTGGAGGAATAGTGATAAATAAAAAGTGATTAAATATTAATGTAAATTTATATTCATAATACTTAATTAATTGTAATACTTTTTTACTTAAGGAATTTTAACGTATAAAGAAGAATAGCTATGGTGGACAAAGTTTCACCTCCTTATATCAATTACTAGCCAGACCACAATTAAGGACCGTCGCGGCGCAGAAGCATGGTCTACCTGTAAACGTGACGGTTTGTGGGTTCGATTCCCACTTGGGATAGATGGATTTTCTTTGCTCCGGAAACTAGGCAAAGTGCGGCGTTAAGTTCCGCCACTCAACACGGCTTAATGCCTCGAAAAAGTGGGAAAGCGAGGACGGAGAAAGCAGAGAATAAGCAACGGAGTTTTTTAACATTAGGTTACTATGGTTTCTGCAGTTCTCGCTGCCTACCCTGCTAAGTGCGGGATAAAGCGTGAAGCTAAAAAAAATAATTATCATGGATTTATGTAGAGTATAGTACACAAATATTCAAAATCAAAGCAGTAAAATTTTCCGATGAAATGGAAACACTAAAACATTAGCAGGTCGACACACAACAACAAATTATTATCGACAAGCTTGTTACGTCACGTTATGTCGTCGTTAACGCTTTTATTCTATACTGTGATAAAGCCTATTGTCAATAAATCTATATAGACGTAATACAGATATAAAATTCCGTTATTGAGTCTAAAGAAATATGGTCTTGGTAGTGTGCATCTAAAAGGACCATAAGTAATATTATGAGGTTGTCTTGTAAGGTTTTCTTTTTATTCTAACGTACTAAAAATATAGTTACAACGTAAATAAATTTTAAAATCGTTCCAATCTATGTCAGTACAACACTACTGTCTTCGAGTTTGCAGTCTCTTTGTCATGTAAACTAAGTAAAACTTGAAAGGTTTTTATTTAGTATTTCTGCTAGATATCTTTAAATTCATACATATTGAATATTTTATATTTAAAAAATGTATGATCCTTCATAATGTTTAAAATACTTATAGTTTTATAACTCTGTATCATCGTCGAGTATTGAGGACCGTCGTGGCGCAGAGGCGCAACGTCTGCCTGTAACGCGACTAACGCGACGGTTTCTGGGTTCGATCCCCAGTCGGGGAAGATGGATTTTTCTATTTCCATTTTCTTCGCTCTGGCAACTAAGGCAAAGCGCGGCGTTGAGTTCCGCCACTCAACACGCAATGCCTCGAAAACGGCGGAAAGTGGGGACGGAGTAAGCAGGGACTAAGTAACGGAGTGTCTTAACACTAGGTTCATATGGTTCCTGCAGTTCCCTCTGCCTACCCTGCCATGTGCGGGATAAAGCGTGAGTATTTCATTATGAATTTAAATCGACATGATTAATGTATTGCAATCAAATAGTCAATATTCCTACTGGATAATATAAATGTACTATCCAAATCAAAAATATACCTTGATTCGAAGAAGCTAGGTTGTAATAATTTGACGATAAGTTCCACCACTTAACACGTCGTAATAATATTTTACGATTTTTTTTCACAAAGCGAAAACCTAAGCGACTTAGTTTTCTCTGCTTTAATTGCACACCCTGCTGGAAGCGTGATACAGCGGGACATACACGTATACAGGACAATATAAAGAGATACAGATTACAGATTTTGCGTTTATTTTGGAAATGGGATAGATATTTGAATCTTTTTCGAAGTTGATTAGAGAAATTTATATATAGTATACATAGATAGACAAAGAAAGTACAATACTAAATAGATGTATGGAAAAAAGTATTCGACAAAGCAATTAAACTTATACGAACTGTACAGAATCATTCCTTTGAAGTAATGAAATTTAAAATAAGCACCTCGATTGACAATCTAACTTTCTCTTGATAAATCTCTTGTTCTTGATCGTTACTTGAGACTTGTGCTAAACTAATAGCATAATAAAATAAATAATAAGATACATATGTACAATAACAAGTAGATATGGGTGACGCATATATGTTCAGTGATCACTTTTTTTTCATTAGGATTAATAAATCTAGTTCAAATAATTAAATTGGAAGTTGAAAATATTACGCAAAATAAACGCTTTTCTTTGTTTTTATATCAAATGAAAAAGTTTAAATGGTTTTGAAATGTCATGAATAGTTTATTTCTAACAAAATGAATCGCATTGGTAAAGTGACTTTATTATGTACAAATTTTGTGCGCTATATTTATTTTAGTTTAAAATTACAAACACATAGGAACTAAATTAAGTAAAACGAAATATTTTATTTTCCCTATTTATATATTCTTAGTTATTTATTTATATTATTAATTACTATATTATAGTATACGAATAACGAAATCTATTTTATTTCTATATTAAATACCAATTTAAAATGTAAGAAATGTAAAGTCATATTTAAAATATATATCATTTTAAATGCTCTCTAGCTTATTGTGTGAATATTTTAAATTTTCAAAATATAGTTTGTAGTATTTGATGCATTCCGTCGTCGTGTGTAGTATAAGTGTAATGTGCATAACTTGACGTAATTATGATACCTAATTACAGACTTAGTTACAGAATAGTTGTGTAGTTTGTACTGACAAAGACCGATTGTCGTGGCCTCGTGACGGCCTGGCCTAGATATTAGGATTTACTATATCATTATACATTTGGAAGAAAATCCATTCAACCACTAATCTTTTATATTAAAGTTATTGTGTTTAACTAAGATTGGTTCTCGCTATTGTGATAAAAATATATTTTATTCAGAGAGATTAGATTAAGATAAAAAGTAATTATTTTTTCCATTGAGTTCCGCCACGTAGCACGCAATGCCTCTAAAAAGCGGAAAGCAGAAACGAAGTGTCTTAACACTAGGTTATCACAATTCCTGCAGTCTATCCTGCAATGTGCCGAACACAGCGTGAAGCTAAAAAAGCTTTTTGATTTCTTAAATTATTATTGATTTAAATTACAAGACTAACATAATCTAAGTAAATAAACTCTGTAACATACAACAATTTCATTATTAATAATTTAATGTTAAAAAGATTATTTTAATGTCAATTTCACATTTATATTTGGTACTTAATATTAATTATTAACGATATGATTTAGTTTAATACCTTTCCAAATTAATACAAATACATATGTATTAAAAGTTTAATCATAAAAAATGTTTCAATATACAAAATTTTTAATAATGTATTTTAAACATAAAAATGATAGAACACTGTTAGAACTTCGTAATGCACTCTAAACTTTGAAATCGATCACGTATATTGAATGTAAGAGTACCTATAAACCTTAGTGCAAGTAAGAAACTACGATGTGAAACTTTTTAAAGAGGAAAGATTGTCGTAAGAAGTGAAAAGTTGTAAATAAAAACAAAAACTGCACAATGCGGAGGAGAAATAAAAAGTAATATTACTTTTTTAACAAAACTTTTAAATGAACCACAAGTATATTAACGTAATGAAAACTAAACTAGATGTTGTTTAAAAATTCATAGCATTTTATTTTTATTTGGGTAAATTTTTTCTATTATACAATTTCAGATTTTATATATATATATATATATATATATATATATATATATATATATATATATATATATATATATATATATATATATATATATATATATATATATAATTTGATTGAAAGAGACATTGCAAATCGCTTGCATATAAGCATTAAACATATAGTTTTGTATATATTTTACGGTCAGATTTCTCCAAAACCGTTTTATGAGAATATGGAAAACGAAATCACTTAACAATAAATGTTAAGTTATTTTGGGAAATGTTCGCTAACAATCAGCGCATTTTAAGCAATTCAAAAGATTGTATATTTCATAAAATATTGAAGCAAAATACATTATTTACTCATAAAAATGCTACGAGATTTAATATATTATCTTCTGTAATAAGGTACAAGTCCGCTGATAATAAGATGATAAAATAATGTAATTCGGCGAAGCAGACTTTCCGACGCCCCCGTAGTCATAACCCTACACTTATTAAAGGGAAAATAAAGCTCATTTTGCAAGTAAAACCAGTAATGTTCGATAAAGTGTGAAAGAGGTAAATGCAATTTCTGAATTTTTGCCATTTTATCCTAAAATATAGTATAGAATAAATCCTGTAACTTCTTCGATACATATATAGTGTATATATGTATTTGTATATCGTGTGCACGTTGGACATATATAGGTGGCAGTCGTAGCCGTCCTTTCATCGTAATTAGGTGCTTTTGGTTGGAACCGCTGCGTCTTTTTTTAAAGAGTCTTCTTCACATCCACCGATATGGTTGACTGAGCCCTTTTTTATTTTTTACAATCTGGCGTTTATTTCAATTGACCACTTAGACTACTTAATCTACTTAACTAAGCAAGGGTGATAATCCCTACTGACAGCTTTTTTTCTTTTATTATATTAACTTAATATGTAACATATAATTTTTATTATACAATTAATCTTTAACTTATCTTTACCGTTATATGCGTTTATTGTTTTGTAGTTCAATGAAATTGTTAAAATTTTTATGATAGAATTTGGAATTCAACTATCATAGAGACACTACTACTAATATATTTAAGCATACTTTTTTGGTATCTATGTGCCTATTTTGTTTTAAAAGGTTTCAATAATACCCAGAGCACCTAGTGTACGTTTAATTGTTAAAAATTAAATTAGACTTTAGTTGTTGAAAATAGAGAATAGAATATAAATTTATAAATTTAAAATACACAATTTTTCTTTATCAAGCCAAAGAGAAAAAGTAAGAAAGAGAGAGGCATAATAAAGACACTTCACTTACACTTACCGGCTATATGAGAGAATTAGTAAGTAATCATAGTTATAGATAGCATGTGAGGCCCTTTGAGGTGAAGTAATGAAATCATAATAAATAAATGTCAATAGTTACTAAAGCCTTCTCTTGCTTTAAGTAAACGCTTTATAGATAAAATTTTCACATATTGAAATATGACATTTTGTTCATTTTTTAGCTCTTTTAAATTATTTTAATAGTAATAAAGTAATGTAATGGTTACGTCTTAATATTTGGCCTAGTTGTGTAGTAAATAACAGTTCAGCTCCAGACACAGATCGCGATTCAATAACAGTACGAACTGACAACTCCGATTGATTTCTACTGTTGGCTTACTTACCCATTTCACTGTCACAATTCAATATAGCCGAACATTGTTTACAGATGTGCCATCTGCTTACATAAGTATTTTGCATTTATAGTGCTTTCATTTTAATTAGTGCAGTATTAGATAGGAAATTTGTTACTTGTCAGGCAGATAGACAATAAAAGTTGGTTTCAAAAGTGTCAGATATAAATATCTAGCAGATAAATTTGTTTAAACTATTAACTAACTAACTAACATAACATAATATTTATGATATAAGTCGCACAAAGCTTATTTTTTTTGTCATTATTGTGTAACACTATCAAGTGACCCTAATTTATTATAAAATTTAATTTTATTTATAACACCAAGGATAAAACGTATAAACTTATGTAATTCGCTTATCAGCCATGGCCTTAATTTTAAGTAATATTAAATATAAAAAAAATGTAGAAATTAGTATAGATGTTCATTATGATAAATATTAATTGTATGTATTAATATAATCAATATTTGTAATAAGAACATATAGTGTAAGTTAAAAAAGGGTACGGACCAAGTGTCTGTAGAGCTAACTATTTTGAAATAAAAAAAAAACTAACTAACTAACTATCCGGTAAACACCATTTTACCACCACCTTTATATCTGAAACTTTATCAGTAATGTAAAGTATAATATTTTATTGTTTCGTTGTTAGACATATTTAATGTATTTAATATGAAAATATCGCTATGTTGCTTTCTATTAAACAACGTACTGTATACATTATTGAATAAAAAAAATTAAGTAACTTATTTATTACGAGTTTTCTGGTCTATTTTTTAGATATAGAGTAGCTGTAATAATGTATGTAATGCAACAACATAGCGCTTGACTGTAAACACGAATGTTGTAGTTGTGATTCCCATTCGGGATAATGAGTTATTTAGTCTCCTCGCTCTGATAAGTAGGCTAGGGACGGAGTTAAGTTCCGTTCCGGAGATCCGAAAATATATATTTATCACATGAATATTTACGTAGATAACCATTTTAGGACAAATATAATTAAGAATAAGGGATATTTTATATTGAACTCTATCTATAATGAACTCTGATCAAATTTTACATTTTTTTTTTGTTTTTTTTTTTATAGCCACACGCTTTTATTCCGCACATGGCAGGGTAAGCAGAGGGAATTGCAGGAACTATATTAACCTAGAGTTGAGACTCTCCGCGTCGCTTATCCCTGCTTTCTCCGTCCCCGCTTTCCGCCTTTTTCGAAGCGTTGAGTGGTGGAACTCAACGCCACGCTTTGCCTAGAGTGAAAAAAATGGAAATAGAAGAATTCATCTTCCCTGACTGAGAATCGAACCCAGAAAACGTCGCGTTGCATGCAGACGTTGCGCCTCTGCGCCACGACACCAAAATTATTACTAAATTCGAAATATTGGTTATCTTTGTAATTGTCATATTAAGGAATGTTTAGTGAACTGATAGTTTAACAACATTATATACTTTTAGAATAAAGAAAGACGTCAACGAGATAACTATATTTTCTCATTTACGTTCATCGATAGTCCCATTAGAAGCTGATTTTAAAATGGAGAAAGACCTGGGGAAGCCTTCACACATAAACTCTATTAATCTTGTGCTGGCTGTCCTTACTAATAAACCAAGTACCTACCTATATATATATATATATATATATATATATATATATATATATATATATATATATATATATATATATATATATATATATATATATATATATATATATATATATATATATATATATATATATATATATATATATATATATATATATATATATATATATATATATATATATATATATATATATATATATATATATATATATATATATATATATATATATATATATATATATATATATATATATATATATATATATATATATATATATATATATATATATATATATATATATATATATATATATATATATATATATATATATATAACTATACTTAGTGTTCTGTCACAAGAACCAATAACAATACGCCAATAAGGTTTTCCTAGTATTTATATATTTTTTTAATTAATGCATAGTTCAATGCATTGTCTATTAAGGTTCGGTTAAACGCCAGTAAAGTAGTTGGTAAATTACAAAACATATAATTCTTAATTTTTTATTTTATTAATACACAAGTAATGGTTATGTTATTTTCATTAATGTTTCAACACTACTCCATTATCAATAAAAAAAGATGAGCCTGAAATACTTTTTGCTTTGTTACTTGCTAAATATAATATGATATCAGTCATCTCTTCAAGCTGAGCTAGTTTTCCAAGGAGTGATAGAGCTGCTAGCTTTTCCCATTGACGTTCTCGTTTATTCTCATCAGGAACTATATCGTCCAAGCATTCTGTTTTAACTGGACCAGGATTAACACTATTAACGCGGACACCTTCTGATGCAAGTTCAAAAGCTACAGATCTTGTAAAGTGATCTAATGCTGCTTTGGATGCACAATATGCAGAAGTTTCTTTAACTACAACCATCGATGATCCAGCACTGGAAATATTTACGATGCAACCCTTAGTGCTAATTAAATGTGGTGCCGCGAGGTATGTTAAGTGTACTCCAGCTCCAGCTCTTAAGTTAATAGCCATAACCTGGTCAAATGTTTCTAACGCGTCGTGTGAAAGAATACTTTTGAAACGTAGGATACCAGCACTAACTAAAACATTTAGTTTCCCGTAATGTGAAACAGTTTGGTCAACCACCATTTTAACTTCTTCATCTTTGGTTATATCGGCGACTATAACGTACGGTTTATTTTCTCCACATTTTAAGACGACTCCATCCAATTTATTTACATTCCTTCCGACTATAGTGACTTTGGCACCCTCTTCACAAAATTTGATAGCGGCAGCAGCGCCTATCCCTGAACTACCGCCGGTTATGAGAACAACTTTATCACGAAAAGCCATTTTATATTATTAAATGATTTAGATAGACATAGGTTTCTACTAATATGCAACCATATGTCGTTACAAAAGCAGAGGCTGGGACAGATTTCCAATATTTAAGCATCTTTTTTTAAAAAAAAGTATATAGAAATATAAGATTTATATGTTATTAAAACATGTTATGCAGTTTATACGATACAATACTGGGCAACTGTGACAACTATCAAAAACGTATTGTACTTATAATACGTTAGAATACTCTCTGATGTTTTGGCGAGGAGGAGATGGATATTATGTCAATATCGAAGTGAGAAATTCATTGAGTGAAAAGTACCATTTTTCTCTTTTAAACTACTAACAAGTTCAAAGTACATGAAAAATCATCTGATGCTAGAAATTCATTTTCCATAACATTATTACAAGGTACTGAAAAATTCAATCTATGTACGAATACTTAAATATGTTGGTTGCACGTAATTAAAATTTTAGATTTATGAGATTTAGAGAGTATTAGATTTTTTATTTATTTATATTTCTATTAAAATAGAACTTTTTAATATTATTAAAATTTAGTTATGATGTAGCCCGGATTTTATGGAGATATTATTGAAGTTTTATATTTGACCTAAGAATCTTGATATAAGTATCGTACCAAAAAAAATAATTAGTTGAAAATGGCCTTTAAGTCATTAAGAATAGAAAAAAGAGGATGAGATGACTTGTGGAAATTGGATTCAAACATGTTCTTTCTTATACATTTGTTGCAAAGTAATAATTTTCTTAGTTTTGTTTTATTTTGTCACTTTTTTATATTTTTGTAAAATAAGACAAACTTTACAAATCAAAAAAGTAAATGATTCAGCTAATTTACATTTAGTTTTCATAACTGTTAGCTTAGTACAGTTCTTAGGAGAACACAAATGGTGATCTTATTTTTCGACTCCAATTTAACGTTGTGGTGTGTAAGACTTTCGAAAATTCAAACGCAATTAGGTAAAATTTGACCTAATATCATCTTGGGAGTTTAATGTACTCATAAGGAGACTACAGTAACATGTAATTTTTTCATTTTTCATTTCGGCGCCGCAATTTAAGCCAGCGAGGTACTCTATAACCTTAGATTACATTTGTATTATAAAAGTTCTCAATGAGGTTAAACTCATTGCATGGTAAAGTAAAAAAATGTGTTTATGTAAATGTTTATATTCATCTCAATTGTCTCTTTTTTCTCTCTCTATCTCAATAGCTAGAATAATATTTATTTCAATTCCTTAGAATTATGACGGTCGTAGAGAGAATACTAATAGTATTTATAGTTTAATTAGCACGTTAAATATGGCGTTAAAAAGGCCTCGTATGATAAAATTTTCAAGCTGTCACTAAATATGGGTATAGTAGATCTTAATAAAATATACAAGATAAGAGATGGAGATACAAAACTTGCATGCTTTAAGTTATTTAAGCACAGTACATTTTTTTTTACTTTATTACAATTATTATATTGGAAATCAGCTTCTGTTTAATGTAATAAATTACAGATTTGTGCAATAGATAGATGACATTTTTTTGATTTTAATGAAACACTAATTGTTGTCCTTGAGCCTTTGTAAAATGACAATTACTATTGAATAATCACCCCTAATTTTACACAATTAAGACAAAGCGATTACATCCCCTTACACACATACGAATTGGACCACTATACTGTAATTTGTAATTTTTTATTATTTATAATTAAAACCCGAAATGCTTTCTAGCTATATTTCTTAATCAAATTGAATATTTAAAATTAACTTCAGCTTTATTTTTCAAAGTCATTTGAAGAAACTAGTCTTGACAGAAAGACAGACAGCCAGACGGACAACAAAGTGATCGTTTTGGGTTGGTTTGGATAAAGGCTTCATTTTTTTTCCTTTTGACGTACGAAACGGTGTAAATCAGTACTCGTAAGTAACTTAATATATACGTGATTAATCGCAATGATAAGTACATTTGATTATAAATATGCATATATATTGATAAGTTTTATTTAACATTACGTATTATAACTGAATTACGATTGTATTTTTACGTATTAAATACTATGTGATTATATTGAAAGATAAATATATTTTAAACATAATTTTGAAACATTGCTTCACGTACAAAGCTCATTCTCACTCATTTATAAATACAAATTTAATTTTTGAATAATATATTATTAATAATACTCTGTATAATTAATACTCTGTAATATAACGAAATTGTTATATGCTCATCTGTTCATCTACACAACAAAAATAATTATTTCAAATTAATTATTGTAATATTTAAATTACAACACAATAAATATAAAACATTACTAACAAAATAAAAAAAAAATATTAATGTTTCAACACCAGTCCATTGTCAATAACAAACGTTGAGCCTGTAACACTTTTAGCTTTATCACTCGCTAGGTATAATATTACATCCGCTATCTCTTCAGGTTGACTTAATTTTCCAAGGAGGGTTATACCTGCAAATTGTTCCCATTTCTGTTCTCGGTCATTCTCATCAGGAGCTACATTGTCCAAGCAGTCTGTTTTTACTGGACCAGGATTAACACTATTAACGCGGACACCTTCTGACGCAAGTTCAACAGCCACACATCGCGTAAAATGATCCAATGCTGCTTTGGATGCACAATATGCAGAGGTTTCTTTAACTACAACCGTCGATGATCCAACACTGGAAATATTCACGATGCAACCTTTAGTGCTAATCAGATGCGGTGCCGCGAGATATGTTAAGTGTACACCAGCTCTCAAGTTAATAGCCATAACCTGGTCAAATGTTTCTAAGGCATCGTGTGAAAGAATACTTTTAAAACGTGCGATACCAGCACAATTAACTAAAACGTTTAATTTTCCATAATGTGAAACAGTTTGGTCTACTACCATTTTAACTTCTTCATCTTTGGTTATATCGGCGACTATAACGTACGGTTTATTTTCTCCGCTTTTTAAGACGACTCCATCCAATTTATCCATATTTCTTCCGACTATAGCTACTTTGGCACCCTCTTCACAAAATTTGATAGTGGCAGCAGCGCCTATACCTGAACTACCGCCGGTTATGAGAACAACTTTATCACAAAAAGCCATTTTATATTACAAAATTTACTCAAGTTTTATTTAAAGTTATTTATTTGAATATTTATTAAAAATTATATATAAAATCATTTATTTAGTAGTTACTACACACATTAACTATGTACTGTGTACGAGTCGATATTTATATACACTGTTATCTTTTTTATATTCCTGCTAAGTGTTATCTTAGTAGAGTAGATTTCTTATTATTTATTTCATAATAAATGTTAGTATATCTAGTTCGTATAAGAAAAAAATGTATAATTAGTACTCTTATGACACAAATGAAGATTATTTTATTATATATATATATATATATATATATATATATATATATATATATATATATATATATATATATATATATATATATATATATATATATATATATATATATATATATATATATATATATATATATATATATATATATATATATATATATATATATATATATATATATATATATATATATATATATATATATATATATATATATATATATATATATATATGTATATATACATATATACATATATATACATATATATACATATATATATATATATATATATATATATATATATATATATATATATATATATATATATATATATATATATATATATATATATATATATATATATATATATATATATATGTTATGCACCCTTGCAATAGTACAGATCATAATTACTTTATATAGCGTATTTGTCTGTCGGTAATAAATGTGCCAAAAAACGTTTTGGAGATATTTGACACATGAAGAGATAACGTTACGTATAATATTTTAAAAGTTTTAAAATACGGGAGGTGAGTTATCGAGGCGTCGTTCGTTGCAAGCGGCTTCGTTACATTTACATTACATTTTTGTATCTGTATCAAGTAGACTATTAATATTTCCTTGTGCATCATAAAGAAATTACTTATTTTTCGTGGCGTGGGAATTATAGTATTGGAATTTACCGGAAAAATAATACGGTACGATTCAGATAAATTTTACTTATATATATTGTAAATGGCCGGTTAAAAGTGGTATTCACCTCTTTTTGGATTGGATTTTTCCGATTTATTGATTTTTATACATGATCGTGCATTTTTTTAATATGTTTTTGTTTGTAATTTAAGACTTAAATTATAATTTTCTAACATATCTTTAAGAATAAGTGGCCTATGTTTGCTATTATTACAATGAGTAAAGATTACCTTTTGTACGTAGTAATTACGTAAATACATAGGAAGTAAGTTACGTGATTATATACATATTTAATATATGAATAATAAAATTAGCATAACCACACGGACAAGATACCAACATCGAATATAAAGATCGACACATACACAAAGCTTAGTCAATTAGTGCTAGCTACTGTTCATGTAATTACATATGAATGCAAATTTTTACTAAAATGACTTTTTGTGATAAAGTTGTTCTCATAACCGGCGGTAGTTCAGGGATAGGCGCTGCTGCCGCTATCAAATTTTGTGAAAAGGGTGCCAAAGTAGCTATAGTCGGAAGAAATGTGGATAAGTTGGATGGAATCGTCTTAAAATGTGGAGAAAATAAACCATACCTTATTGTTGCCGATATAACCAAAGATGAAGAAGTTAAAATGGTAGTAGACCAAACTGTCGCACATTATGGAAAATTAAACGTTTTAGTTAATTGTGCCGGTATTCTACGTTTCAAAAGTATTCTTTCGCACGACGCCTTAGAAACATTTGACCAGGTTATGGCTATTAACTTGAGAGCTGGTGTACACTTAACATATGTCGCAGCACCACATCTAATTAGCACTAAGGGTTGCATCGTAAATATTTCCAGTGCTGGATCATCGACGGTTGTAGTTAAAGAAACCTCTGCATATTGTGCATCCAAAGCAGCATTGGATCACTTTACAAGATCTGTGGCTGTTGAACTTGCGTCAGAAGGTGTCCGCGTTAATAGTGTTAATCCAGGTCCAGTAAAAACCGACTGCATGGACGATGTCATTCCTGACGTGACTGTGCAAGAACAACAATGGGAACAATTTGCAGCTCTAACACTCCTTGGAAAATTAAGTCAGCCTGAAGAGATAGCAGATATAATATTATATTTAGCGAGTGATAAAGCTAAAAGTGTTACAGGCTCAACATTTGTTATTGACAATGGCCTGGTGTTGAAACATTAACAAAGTTGTTATTTATATTGTGAAAAATATTTTACCAATTTTATTTGATTTTTTTAAAATATGTCGTATTATAATCATTGTTTCTGTTGAGTTGCACAATTACTTGTTAAATATTTTACATAATTACTTTACTTGATTTTATATACTTAATTTTACATAATTATTTTACGCTACAGTGCGCTAGAGCTGAAGTCAAGACTTCAATTCCAACACTTCCTTTACTCTCGATACTGCTGCATGCTAGGATTTGCATTTCCGAAGAAACAAATTATCGCTTAAACTCATAATTTCAAAATAAACAAGCAGTTATGAATTGACCAAAATTAGGTTAAAGTCAATTTACGTGCATTTGAAGTAGGTTCTAGAGGCATAACAGCGAAATCTCTTTATAGACTGTTAAAAGATCTCGGCCTGTCAAGAACTATTACTAACTCACTTTTAGAACGTACGTCAAATACGTGTGATGCTGGAGGAGAATGTTGCGCATACCATGAACAGCAAGAAGATCAAACATATTTATTCTCCACCTTAAATACAAAACCAAGCTCTCCACAATCTGTTACCAGAGAATCCTCTCTAACTTTGGCCACATAGCACGGAGACAACCCGATAACTTGGACAAACTGGTTGTAGTGGGCAAAATAGACGGAAAAAGACCTAGAGGCCGATCACCTGCCCGATGGTCTGGCACCGTAAAAGAGGTTCTAGGCATCCTCGTACCGAGGCTCTACGGCAGGCAGAAGATAGTGTGGCGTCGAAGCAGCTCATCAGCTCTGCTACCAAGGCGGGCACGACCTTCAGCAATGAACAATATGAACAAGAAGAAGATATCAAAGACGGCACTAGTAGTTCTACTGAAATGATGTTTTAAATTGCAACAAAAAGAAGAGAGTACGACGTGATAAATGTAAAAAAATATTCATTTTATAATAATAAAACTTTGAAAACTTCTATTAAAACGTGGTGTAGTAATAAATATAAAATTTAATTATTTTACGATGTTTCGATTTTAGATATGGTAATTAATTCAATGTTTCTTGGCTTCCATTCTCAAGTTACGTCGATCAGAATTGTATTTATACTGTATCATAATGAATACCAGACGAAATAAATTTAAATTATAGTTTCTTTCTTAATTTTAATTTCATTTTTGGATATTTTTTGAAAGAAATAAGTGAGAACATTAAATATATTTTTACTTCCTTATACATGAACATTATTAATTAATTATATTCATATTGATAATGTTTTTTTATTAATAAGCATTACATCCCCTTAGCATTAGAATGAGACGCCTTATCCCGCTTATAGAAGAGTGAGCAGAGGAGTTTCCTCTTCCCATTCTAACTTGCAGTTGCAGGTACATGGGGGAAACTGCAGGTACCTAGATCTAGCTTTAAGACACTCCGTTTCCTTCTGTCCACCGTTTTGAGACCTTTCCACCCTCAAACAGGCAGACGCTTACGCCTCTGCCTGTAAACACGACGTTTCTTTTTTTTTTCTTTACAAAAATTTAACACTGCCAACATTTGCATTCAGCCAGCATTAAATTTTACACGTAGCGACACACTCATAGCTTCTCCGTTTGCAGATTATACTCTACACATATTTCAACCAGTAAACTACGAAATCAAAGCGTTTTTATATATAATATAGATTACAGGTACGCGCCACTCATGCAGAGCCAGCCGCTTGCAACGAACGACGCCTCGATAACTCACCTCCCGTATTTTAAAACTTTTAAAATATTATACGTAACGTTATCTCTTCATGTGTCAAATATCTCCAAAACGTTTTTTGGCACATTTATTACCGACAGACAAATACGCTATATAAAGTAATTATGATCTGTACTATTGCAAGGGTGCATAACATATATATATATATATATATATATATATATATATATATATATATATATATATATATATATATATATATATATATATATATATATATATATATATATATATTATGATACAGTATAAATATATTCTGATCGACGTAACTTGAGAATGGAAGCCAAGAAACATTGAATTAATTACCATATCTAAAATCGAAACATCGTAAAATTATTAAATTTTATATTTATTACTACACCACGTTTTAATAGAAGTTTTCAAAGTTTTATTATTATAAAATGAATATTTTTTTACATTTATCACTTCGTACTCTCTTCGTTTTGTTTCAATTTAAAACATCATTTCAGTAGAACTACTCTTGCTGGCTTTGATATCTTCTTCTTGTTCATCTTGTTCATTGCTGAAGGTCGTCCCCGCCTTAGTAGCAGAGCTGATGAGCTGCTTCGACGCCACACTATCTTCTGCCTGCCGTAGAGCCTCGGTACGAGGATGCCTAGAACCTCTTTTACGGTGCCAGACCATCGGGCAGGTGATCGGCCTCTAGGTCTTTTTCCGTCTATTTTGCCCACTACAACCAGTTTGTCCAAGTTATCGGGTTGTCTCCGTGCTATGTGGCCAAAGTTAGAGAGGATTCTCTGGTAACAGATTGTGGAGAGCTTGGTTTTGTATTTAAGGTGGAGAATAAATATGTTTGATCTTCTTGCTGTTCATGGTATGCGCAACATTCTCCTCCAGCACCACACGTATTTGACGTACGTTCTAAAAGTGAGTTAGTAATAGTTCTTGACAGGCCGAGATCTTTTAACAGTCTATAAAGAGATTTCGCTGTTATGCCTCTAGAACCTACTTCAAATGCACGTAAATTGACTTTAACCTAATTTTGGTCAGTTCATAACTGCTTGTTTATTTTGAAATTATGAGTGGAAGCGATAATTTGTTTCGTCGGAAATGCAAAGCCTAGCATGCAGCAGTATCGAGAGTAAAGGAAGTGTTGGAATTGAAGTCTTGACTTCAGCTCTAGCGCACTGTAGCGTAAAATAATTATGTAAAATTAAGTATATAAAATCAAGTAAAGTAATTATGTAAAATATTTAACAAGCAATTGTGCCACTCAACAGAAACAATGATTATAATACGACATATTTTAAAAAACTCAAATAAAATTGTTAAAATATTTTTCACAATATAAAATAACAACTTGTTAATGTTTCAACACCAGGCTATTGTCAATAACAAATGTTGAGCCTGTAACACTTTTAGCTTTATCACTCGCTAAATATAATATTATATCTGCTATCTCTTCAGGTTGACTTAATTTTCCAAGGAGTGTTAGAGCTGCAAATTGTTCGCATTGTTGTTCTTGCACAGTCACGTCAGGAATGACATCGTCCATGCAGTCGGTTCTTACTGGACCGGGATTAACACTATTAACGCGGACACCTTCTGACGCAAGTTCAACAGCCACAGATCTTGTAAAGTGATCCAATGCTGCTTTGGATGCACAATATGCAGAGGTTTCTTTAACTACAACCGTCGATGACCCAGCGCTGGAAATATTTACAATGCAACCCTTAGTGCTAATTAGATGTGGTGCTGCGACATATGTTAAGTGTACACCAGCTCTCAAGTTAATAGCCATAACCTGGTCAAATGTTTCTAGGGCGTCGTGCGAAAAAATACTTTTGAAACGTAGAATACCGGCACAATTAACTAAAACGTTTAATTTTCCATAATGTGAAACAGTTTGGTCTACTACCATTTTAACTTCTTCATCTTTGGTTATATCGGCAACAATAAGGTATGGTTTATTTTCTCCACATTTTAAGACGACTCCATCCAATTTATCCATAATTCTTCCGACTATAGCTACTTTGGCACCCTTTTCACAAAATTTGATAGCGGCAGCAGCGCCTATCCCTGAACTACCGCCGGTTATGAGAACAACTTTATCACAAAAAGTCATTTTAGTAAAAATTTGCATTCATATGTAATTACATGAACAGTAGCTAGCACTAATTGACTAAGTTTTGTGTATGTGTCGATCTTTATATTCGATGTTGATATCTTGTCCGTGTGGTTATGCTAATTTTATTATTCATATATTAAATATGTATATAAGCACGTAACTTACTTCCTATGTATTTATGTAATTACTACGTACAAAAGGTAATCTTTACTTATTGTAATAATAGCAAACATAGGCCACTTATTCTTAAGGATATGTTAGAAAATTATAATTTAAGTCTTAAATTACAAACAAAAACATATTAAAAAAATGCACGATCATGTATAAAAATCAATAAATCGGAAAAATCCAATCCAAAAAGAGGTGAATACCACTTTTAACCGGCCATTTACAATATATATAAGTAAAATTTATCTGAATCGTACCGTATTATTTTTCCGGTAAATTCCAATACTATAATTCCCACGCCACGAAAAATAAGTAATTTCTTTATGATGCACAAGGAAATATTAATAGTCTACTAGATACAGATACAAAAATGTAATGTAAATGTAACAAAGCAAGCGAAAATAAAAGTAAAAGTGTATTTTCCTGTTTATAAAATCAAAATTAAATGAATTTCTAAGCTATATTTTCATTTCATTTTTTGTGGTAACAAAGTCTATATTTATGAATAAGATATGGTTTCATGTGATAATATTCTCTTTGTGTTTATTATTCTATGATTTTTTTTAATTTGTATTTGTTTTTTTTACATCTATTATATCTTTGGAACTACATTGGATTGAAGGAACCTGATTCAACAAAAATTTTGAAAGCTGACGCTCTCTATAGACCATAATAAATAATTAAATTCTATTGTTATAGAAGTAATCTAAAGTCGTAGATTTTTTTATTTATTATTTACCACTGAAATATTAAAATACAGTGAATAAAAAATTATTCTGTTGGCAAATAGCCATAATGTAATCTGTCACAATCACTCTATGACGTGTGTCTGAGGCATATACAATTTATAAACATTTTAAAAACTTAAATTTGCTGTCGTAACCACTTTCTACTTAAAGAACTAAAGATAGCAATTGGTAAAAGTTTCTGTCTGTGTTAAATTTATTATTTCCAATTTTCGAACATTTTCTTTAGTATGCACTATCACTTGTTGCCAAATTTAATAACTGTAGGTCAGCGAAATAGTATAATAGCGTAAAATTAAACTACTACCGATGTATGAATATGATATATGAATGAATATGATATATGAATGAATATTTGATAATCATTTTATCCGGATAGCACAGCATAATTTTGATAAAATGGTCTTGACAGACGGATAGACAGTAGGACAGACGGACAGATAGCAACAGTGATTTCCTTAAGGTTCCATTGTTTTATTGTGGTACTCTGAAAATATGAAAAACATAGCTAACAAGGTTATGTTATTATAAATAATATATAACTTAAATCTTATGTATTGTGTGTAAAAAAATATCAAATAAAACAAAAAAAAAATAAATGTAATATATTTTTTGTACAGTAATTTTTAATTATATGCACATAAAATTTACCTGCGTAATAATTTATTTTAAAATTACAACATGCTTTTCTTACCGCAATTTTATCACAATGGAAAATGTTTAAAGTGAATGTGAACTTAATTAGATTAAAATTGTATCCCAAAGTATTTCAAGTGACAAATATATTCTTGATATAATATGGTCTTTATTTTGTATATTTATTTCTTAATAGTTTCGTTATTAAATACAAATGTTTTTGTTTATTACAAAAATTTTGAGAAAGTACGAGTAGTAGTCGCGCACTTCAAGTTATCGATAACAAATACTTTGAAAGTTACCAAATTTAAATATACTACGCATATGTCAAGCACTCAAAAAAACAAGGATTCGCTTTTATAGATAGATAGATAAATAAACTTTATTGCACACTAAAACAAACACTAGAAAATATACGAAAAGAAAAATACGAAAAATATACAGAGCGGGCGAAGACGGTGTTATTGCCTATAGCAATCTCTGACAGAAAACGTTTGACGAAAGGAATGTAATCTTAACGGATACAGTGCAAATTATGAATATTATAAAAAATGTAAATATCTGTACACAAACGTATATATGTACATAAAACATATATACTCATACATACATACATACATATATACATATATTCATACATAAATATATACATTATTATGATAAAGAAAGATAGTTACTAATACGACTTTAAAAAAAAAGAAATTTATTAGCTGTTGGTAACATTAACCAAACATCAGATCTTGGCCGAAGTTAGAATCAGTGCCCATAAATGAAGAGTTTTGAGATAGTTGGGAGAGAAAGGATTATAAAAAATGGAATACAATAGAGAGAGAGGATGTGTATATGGGCGCAAATCAATATACATTTTATGATTTTATTGTTAAAAAGTATTTAATATTGAAATTAATGTTTAATTAATAAAACCTATTTGCAATGTTAAGTTCTTTATGATAATTTTGAATATTGAACAGAAATGTCAGCTGTTAAACAAATTATGTATCATAAATCTATTCTGTATTAACTATTGTACGAGAATAAACCAATTGCTACCACTCTGTTATTTTATTATGAAAAATGGACTCTGAACAACGAAACCCTGGCCTAGCGCCGACATGTACATTGTGGCGGTGTCTGATCATAAGCGAGTTCAATTTGATACGGTATTCTGTGACGTGTCAAACTTATGTAAGCCAAAGATTAATTTTATACACATATTTTGTAATCTTTCATGCTTATTAAGCTGATCTTCTGTCACATCCGAATAACAGCAATCTGTATAGTCCAAAATAGGAATGATAAGAGAATGGGCTAAAAATATTTAAGTCTTAATTCGGCATTAAGTGTTTCCTGCGCTTTAATGTCGATATTATAGTAAAGATTTTCCTACTGACTTGTCTGCGCTTCAGGAGAAAAGACACCAATGTAAATAATATTACGTCTTACGGCATCATACCAATAGTAAAAGTCTAAATGTACGTAACAGCTATGGGTTTGATGTACTTTCTGGTAAATGAATTATAATCATTTTGTGCTACGGCAAGAGCAAGCTAAATAATTTATTACACAGATCGGGATACTCAATGTTTCTTCTCTCAACCCCCGAAGAAAATAGGACGACATTATTAGCACCATCTGGTCGTAAGTTTTTCCTTCTGCCTATTCTAGGACTTTTCTTGGTCTCAGTTTTAATACTGAATATAAGGAGTGGAGAGAAACCAGCCAGTCCAGCCAGATGAGACCAGGAGCGAGGCAAGGAGCAACCGAAGCGGCAGTTATTCAATTTTACTATAAATAGTCTCTTGATATCTCGAACGGAAAGCTGCGAACGGAGAGTTCTGAAGCTAGTTTCTCCGTACCTACAATGCGATATACGACATCAACCGTGAAATTAAAAAAAACCATAAATGAATGAGAAATCATTGGGAAAAAATAATGAAAATTTAGCATCAGCATGCATATTGCACAACCCACAATAGTGCCTAGAGTTTTAATATTGCAAAAATACTCATTCAAATTTTGTGATATTCTGCTGCTCCAAATTCACAGACTCGTTTAACAGATGCTGTAATAACACCTATTTAAGCTGCAAAATACAACCTACATTTGAAAATAGAGCAAAGTATGCAGTTTTCTCTTAATGTGAAAAAATATCGTAGATTAAAACCAAAGGATAATAAAAAAAATTTCCTCCCTTATGGCAAAGCTACTACGGAAATCAGCTTTCGTTCAATCAGCCTCAAACTGACACATTAATATCGGCCTGTTCATAAAGCCATGGCTTGTGTGTAGCGGACAATTCATCCGGAAAATAGACGAGAACGATTAAACCATTTTCGCTAACTATTTCAACGCGACTGAATACGAATAAGCGATACGAATTTGTATGTTTCTTTTAAATATTTTTAATCATTGACTTTGTGACACTTGAATCTATGTAACAATGATACTTGAAAGAGCAACTGGTAAGTTTCTTGCCTATCGAAGACAAGTTACAGAATTTCTATGAACCAGTGGCTTTAATTTTTTAATAATTTTTATTTGCTAATTAAAACTTTCGTAACACTATACCATCTTTTATATTTTATTAAGGTATATCCTTATATCGTACAGTTTATTTGGATTGTTTTGACTCTTCGTTAGATGCTGATCTACTTTCCATTTGTTACGAGTTCGCCTGTACAAATACGCAGAAAATCACGGAGATTTACTTAGCAAAGAAAATATTTGGAGAATAAATATCAAGTTAGGGATTTAATTTCATTTTCCACCTCATTATTTGGGAACTATAATATAAAAATACACAAAAGGGATTACATGGTTGAAAAGTGTATTTTTTCTATAAACTTTTTAGCTTCACGCTTTTTCCCGCATATTGCAGTGTAGGCAGAGAGAACTGTAGAACCATATGAGAACCATATGAACCTAGTATTAAGACACTCCGTTGCTCAATCCCTGTTTTCTCCATTCCCGGTTTCCGCCTTTTTCGAGGCATTGCGCGTTGAGTGTGAGAGTGAATAGTTTTTAGCGCGAAGAAAATGGAAATAAAAAAATTCATCTTATCCGTGTGGGAATCGAACGCTCAAACCGTCGCGTTTACAGGTAGACGCTTACACCTCTGCGCCACTACGGTCCTCGAATACTTGTGTTGAATACTAATGAACTACTTGTGTTCAATAATACTTCAGAAATGTCACAATTATTGTATAAGAAATATCACTTACATTATTTAATTTTCCTCTCAGAAAAAAGAACAAGTTCAAAATTAAAATTAAATTTAAAATATATATTCAAAATTTTTCTTTAAATTCAAATTAAAATTTGCCAAGTCTTTGTCAATGCTGTACGGACGACTCCTGTGGGAAAACTTTTTAATTGTAAATAGAAATGTAGATCTTATATTTATTTGTAGCGTAACCTACTTATTAATATTACGTAAGTAAATTACGAATTAAAGTAACTTAGAAAACATAGAACATAAATTATAAAATTAAATATAAATTAATATGAAGGCTAATGATGTCGATAAAAATGGTAACATAACAGCGTAGATAAACGTTTTATGAGATAAAAAGACATTATTAGCTTATTGAACCAATCGATTGTAAGACGATTTCATTATTGTTTATTAATTTATATTGCTATAAAGTTCTCGGATCAATACAATATCTGCAGTCAAATAAACATATATACGCATAGCTGTAAGTTGAGTAGAAACGTTACGGTACGAGGTACCAAACGTTACGATCCGTGCATAACTCTTCCTCTCCTCTTCCTCGTCCACTGCCATCGACAGGATGCTCGTGCTTTTTACGTTACCTTCTACCAGTATTTTCGACTTCGTCAACTGAGATCTTGTAAAGAAATATAAAAAATCATATAAAGAAAATAAGAAACCCTTAATAGTAAGCAAACAAATCTTGACATATTTAATTAATAAAAATAACTTATTATTGTAACGTATCGTACAGTAGGAAATTATTTTTATATAGTTATTTTTGTGTAATAATTTATAACTGATAAATAGCGCTACTTAAGTAGTTAATAGATTCTAGTTTTGCTTAGTTTGTTCTCTATTCAAACTATTACAACTAAAAATAGCGTTTTATACAAAAAAAAATCTTTCATATAAATATCAGCAACATATGCAAAACCGAAGTGATATATAGAAATAACAATATACAGACAATAACGCAGTAGAGCAAGCTATGATCTTACATAGAAGAGCATTTTTCTGTCACGAGAAAAATTGGAGTGTGCGCTCTTAGTGGCAACAGTTGTCACAACGTTTCTTTCTCTAGAATTAAAAAAGTCGACCGATGTGAGTAAATGTTCATTCCGTATGAACTATGTGGAACATTCACTTTCTAAAATTGTGTGTATTATATTTAAAACTAGCCACTTGTTTGCGTTTTCGCTTTACGTAATCGATATCTTCGGATTTAGTCTCATATAATATGTAGTTATTGTTAGCTTTTTAGGGGTCCGTGCCTCAAAATTCGCAATCTTTATATTATCACTTTATTTATGCGTCCTTCTGTGTTGTCTGTGTATTAGGAATGCACGTGGAATAATCAAGCTCAATTAATTTGTAATATCTAATCACTATTGAAGAATAAAAGATATGAGAAATATAAAGCATGAAAATCGTCGCGTAGTCGAAACCTACACAATTGACTTAGAGTTAAGAAATAGCAATAAGCTACAATTCATAAATTTAGTTAGAAATTTATAATATATTACAGTTAATTTTATACCAAATTAGTGTGTACGATCGTAAGCTTAAGTTTTTCGACTCTCATTAGTTGCTACTTTTGACTTATGACATTTTATGAGAATTGTGCTACTAACTATATACTTAACATATATATATATATATATATATATATATATATATATATATATATATATATATATATATATATATATATATATATATATATATATATATATATATATATATATATATATATATATATATATATATATATATATATATATATATATATATATATATATATATATATATATATATATATATATATATATATATATATATATATATATAAAGATATAAATCAAAACATATAATTAATACGCTTAACACAGAAAGAATCCACAAAATGCAATGATATAATCGTAAATTCAAACTGGTTATTTATAAAAGTAGTATTTTCCTCAACAGAATATTTTCAAGTATCTTCAAGTATGAAATTTGTACGAAACCCTCGATACTCTAATAGTGCTCGCACGTAGCCGATATTCTTTTCTTTATATGTATAAGATTTTGTAGTCGAAAATGTTTTTAAATAAAACCTTACTTTTGATAAAAATATAAATGTTTTATAAAATAAGAATATATTTTTTATGAAAAATTATTGTGAATTAATATTCACAAATATATTTAATTATAATTATTTAATCTTAAAGATAATTGGTGACTTTGTATATTTCTTCATTATAAAAATTATTTATTTGCAGTTATTCCAGAGAATATAATGTCTAATAAAGAGAAAGATATGTAAAATTTAAACGAAAATTTTAAATGTATGTTTTAAATGTAAGTAATGAAAAGTTTAATTCTATAATGCGTATTATTCTAATTTAATACACCTCTACATTTAATTTCACTTGACATAAATAATTCATAGCCATAATGAGAAACAGATAAAAGGAAGTCAGAATTACTTTCTCCGCTGAAATTAATTCAAGTTTTCAAAAGCTCGTTGTGTTTACCTTATAACCTTCGTAAGCTTCCGTAATAGCCTCCATAAAGTTGCTCTTAAAAGAAATCAATGAGGACAAGAAAGGGCTGAGTATTTGACCGCTGGAAATTGGTTTCAGGACTATTTACTTATTATCAATATAGTGTTCGTGTGAAAGTTTACTTACTTTTGCTTTATTGACTTAGGTATCTGCCATCCCTTTGTCCATATCAATAAATGTGGATATGTATCACCGTTAACTATACAGTATACCTACTGACTGAGATTAAATTATTTTTAAAGTTTTAACGGATTTTTTCTAATATTTTGATATGTATAATATTTTCGTTACTAAGTAGAAACTTGGAAATTTACATGCAAGGTGCTTGTAGAGTGTAAGTTATCATAAGAAAAGCTTTTCCTAAATTCCAATGAAAACAAATAAAAAAATACATTTTTATAAAGACATACATTTTCTATAATGAAATTACAGGTGACATTAAATCTATATGAACATTTATTACTCTAACATTTTCCTCAACAAATAATATAAATAAAATTTCAATTGAAAAATAAACTTAGATTAGATTTTACATCAAAATGTTTACTATTAAATATATTTATTTTGTAGAAACATTTTCAAACGCGCATCTCGTCACGATGAATGCGTCACCTAAATAAAGGCGAGTGACAAATGATGGCGGTTCAAACGTAAGATTAATATAAAACCAGGAATAGTATATATATATATATATATATATATATATATATATATATATATATATATATATATATATATATATATATATATATATATATATATATATATATATATATATATATATATATATATATATATATATATATATATATATATATATATATATATATATATATATATATATATATATATATATATATATATATATATATATATATATATATATATATATATATATATATATATATATATATATATATATATATATATATATATATATATATATATATATATATATATATATATATATATATATATATATATATATATATATATATATATATATATATATATATATATATATACTGCTGAATGTAATAAATAACCTTTATGTCTTCTCTTTTCAATAAAGACTTTTGGGGAAACTGACTGACATTATGGTCATGACGCTTATTTATATAATGGACAAATTTTAAATTGTACTTATTTCTCTGCTCTAGTATTTTTCAGAGCAAGCCATTAAGATCTACTATTCATTACAAATTATGCATGATATAAGGCCTTGTATAGATATTGATCTCGTTTTGAGGAAAGAAGCGGGAAGATTGTACATATATAATTTTGTTTTGTGTGGTAGTTTTATGTTTTATCTGTAACATGAATAGAGTGTTAAGAATTAGAATTAATTTTGGTGCTGTGACGATTCCTTATACTTTTAATTAGTATTTTATTTAAATTATCTTATCTTAATTAATCAATAAAAATCAATAAGGTGGTAGCAGGTTCGATGCTAACTTCACCTTATCATACAAACTTTTTTTTATCACTTCGACAAAGTCTTATCTCAAATCAATTCTTCAAATCAATTTTTAGTCAATCAAAATCTTTTCGTTTTAACCTTAAATTTTTCTACAGTTCGTGGTTTATTGAGTTCTTTTTTTGTTTTAAAACGATGTTGGCTCTAAGTTAACGTAACTAAAATTGTCAAGTAGTCTTGCCATTATTACACTAAAACACAAAAATATATTTAAAGTTTAGTTAAAATATACTTAAAAGACTTATTTGTGGTAATCATTACAACAGAATAAATATTACTAATATTTTATAGATTTTATATATTATTTTATCAACAATGTATTGTAATGCATAAAATAAAATTGACAACAATCGTTTGTATGCAAATTTGTTAATAATCGAATTCTTAAGAAAGTTTTGACAATGGATGGAAAGGAAGCGTCTGTCTCTAATTAAAATTATGAGTAGACTTACGGTTGGGGAAAATTATATTTTCCAAATTATTTATTCATAACAGAGTGTTTTGATGTTATTTAAATTTGGTACTGGTAGTAATGTATATTACATAACAACTTTGTTTTTTATTTGTTTTCGTTCGCCTCACTAACATATATTTTTAGTCCTGGAGTGAAAGCTGATAAAACTTAGTGCGGAGTAAGTACAACGTATTAGAAGAAATCGTCGCTGATCAAAATAATTTTCTTTCTCAATGGCTACCTTTACTCACTGTTTTTTATATTATATAATTCAAGAAATAATTTGAAGGTTGGTATATAGTTTATTATAAGAATGTTGTATCTTTAACCATGAGATATATTTATTTTCCATATAAAAAAAAATACATCTTCCTCGAGTGGGAATCAAACGAACAAACTGTCGCGTTCACAGGTAGACACTACGCCTCTGCGTCACTACGGTTTCCTGCATTATATTCTATATATGCATTATATATGTATGTTTAGTATATTTATAAAGGTATAAAACCTTCTTTATATTGATCTCTTATTTATAAAATTTCAGAAAAAAATATATACGTAACACGTAAAGAAACTGAACACATTATACCATTATACAGTCATTAGACTAATTATAAAGAAAATAATATTAGTACAAAGCATAAATCATTCTTTAGTAATGCACAAGAAGCTTAATTAAAATTCAATTTGATGTGACCACGTTCATTTTCATTAAAAGGTATGCCTTTGTCTTTCAACGCGTTTAATTTAGTTAGTGGGTTATTTGTGCTAACAATAGAAATAAATATTAGCTCAAAAATAATTAGGGCCTTAAAAGTCGTTATTGGTTTAGTTATTATTAATACTAATGGATGTTATAACGCAATAGTTGAGGATTCGATTTTTTCTTTGGTAGTTTAAGTAAGTTAATTTTCTTAGAATGCTATATTGAGTTCCGCCACTCTATATATTGGAAAGTGGAAAAGGAAATATTTTTACACTACGACTTTCTTCATCTTTCTCTTTCTCATTTTCTTCTGTAGTCAGTGGTATAACTATATATGTTTATATAAATATTGTTGTAGTTTTATTGCTCCTTCTACTAAAAGTACATAAAATATATAACTACTTCTCTACAATCACGACACACAATATATATTTTCAAAGAAAATCATAGAATATTGAAGTAACATAATCTAACTCCTTCACATATCTAAGTATCATTATTTCAAAAATAATTTCCTCTAATTATGCCCGTTTGGTTTGTTTTCACTGCGGCAATGGTCTACGTTTTGAATAAGGCTTGGATGTTCGTCGAAGCGTCTATCATTTGATTATTAGGTCGGCTAGGCCTTGTGACCATTAAAAAATATTGTTCAAACAGGCGTTTATTAACTTGAGTTAATAAAATTCTATAATTAACGATACTATTTATGGTCAAGAGTATGTGGTAAAAGAGGTAGAAGGCGACCTTGCTTGACTTTCGAGAACACAATGACAAGAGATTAGAAGAAGAAAAGCTTGAATTTGAATTTTGATAAATGCTACGGGGGTCTAGCATTTATCAAAAAGCTAATGATCGAGGGTGAGGCGAAAGAGCTATGTCAAAGAGATATTAAATGAGCAGTGTTTTGCTCTACGTTCTTTCTGGCACTCTAGGGGTCATAAAAATAATATAATAATAATCTAGGGGTCATAAAGCTTGAAGCTATATACATAAATAGATTTCTAGTTCGCCAATTTCATCAATTTTTCATTGATTATTTTCATTGATTTAGTTAGTTGGCTCAAGTGTTTTTTATCCTTCATTTAAATATAATATATGTACATTAAAACTTGTATAGTCATCAGTTGGCACAAATTATTGTAGCCCTAAAGTTTAGCCGGATTTTATAACTTCACAAATAATGTATATTTCATAGCGAAGGATTATACATTTTTAACATTTAAAACATGACCAAATTAGAATTAATTATAAAAGTTAAATATATTAATATTTATGTATGAAATTATACAGCGATTAAGGCGGTGCAACTTCTACCAATAAATTTCCACTCGGGGTAGATAGACCTGGAATACCTGAAAAGGCAGAAAGAAAAGAACGCAGTGTCTTAACACTAGGTTTCCACGATTCCTACAGTTTCCTCTGCCTACCCTGCTATAAGCGAGATAAAGTGTGTTTATATTTAATTTTTCTTTTGTTTTTACTCACTTCATATATTAAATGCTAAGATCCATAATTACTATATTCATTAAAAAATACATAATATCGTTTTTTTTGGTTCTCTTCTTGTCTTCTTGTGCTAAGTAATCTTTATATTTCCTTACCCTTATTTTTAAACATGTTGCAAATGTTCCAAATGTGGTTTATTTTAGTATTTTATAGTGATTGTATGATTGTTTCATACAATCACTAAAAAAGGTATAATTATTACGACAAATCCATTCCCCTTTAAAATAGATTTTTTTAAATTGAATACTACATACATAGTGCATACAAATAAATATATATATATATATATATATATATATATATATATATATATATATATATATATATATATATATATATATATATATATATATATATATATATATATATATATATATATATATATATATATATATATATATATATATATATATATATATATATATATATATATATATATATATATATATATATATATATATATATATATATAAAAAATATTGTTCAAACAGGCGTTTATTAATTTGAGTTAATAAAATTCTATAATTAACGATACTATTTATGGTCAAGAGTCTTTGGTAAAAGAGGTAGGGTATATATATATATATATATATATATATATATATATATATATATATATATATATATATATATATATATATATATATATATATATACAGGGTGTGGATTTTACCGCTACCTTCATTTAAAGCATAATATTAACTAGCCTTCACAAACTTGGTAAAATTATATAACAAGTAAAATTTTCAAAAATAAAAAAAATATTTTTTTCAAACAAAATAAATAATTAAATTATTGTTCCAAAATAAAACGCCATTTCTCAAGTATGACGCAAGCGTACACTATCCTGTGAGAGCGGGAAAGAGATATATCCCTTTCTCATTAGGTTATTTTTTGAATGAAAGGTGACAGATTGACAACGTTTGATAGTATTTTTGTAGTACGAGGTCTATACGTCATTCGTATTTAATTATGACTACCTCACGCGTTACACAGCACGTATAAATATCGTGAAATAGGAAAAAGCGATCCTGTGCCTAAACTATTTATAATTAAATTGAATTGGTTTTTTGTATATAATCTTGAAATATTTTCCGATACACCCTGTATATTTATTTATTTTACTTATTTAACTAACGTAGATAAAATATAATTATGTTGTTATTATTATTAATACTACCTTTGAACGCCACAATTAATGTAAATTTATTTAATTATTTTATAGCACAATTACAACTCATGTATATACTTATTATTTGCTTATAGTACTTGTTACATACAAATTTATGTAAGACGTTATTTTTTTTTTATTATTATGATAATTTTATTTTTTTTTTTTGCGTTGTGTACCTATATTCCAGTATAAATATAGCAGAGTAGGTAGAGAACCTAATATCAAGATAGATCGTTGTTTATATAAAATAGAATTATTATATATCGTGTTGCAGAATTTAGCACGACATACCTTCAGACATGGAAAGAGAAAAATATGAGAGAGAGAGAGAGAGACAGAGAGAGAGAAATAGAGACTCGAATAGAGATCGTCGATCTACAACCGTCACGTATATACTTAGACGATGTCCTACTTCGTCTTAAAGACCTTAAATTCAATTAATTCTATTTACAGAATAAAACTTTCAAATTGAAATTTCAACACGCAATAAAACATTAGTGTCGACATACTATGGGCAACCAAGAGCGTAATATCTTAAATAGATTTGAACTTGGCAAGTCATTTGAAATGTAACAAAGCGTTGATGCACTTCGTACGTCTATCGCTGGAGAATCCATTATGAATGAGTAATTACTCGCAACTGAGGTCTCGAGACAGAATGGACAAATGCATTGTACTATTGATTAAATGTATGGACCTATATAAATACATTTATACTAAATACACACGTTATATATAATTATTTCTCCTAAGTTCCTAAGTACTGGAAGTACATATAGGAAGTTTAATCATTATATCAATCGATACATACCCTATTGTACGTATGGTCATCATTACCTCTGTCATTTAAAATGTATCATACACAACATTACATATTTCTACCCTGGCAACAGACAACCCAGGTAATACCGCTAGCATAGGATTTTAATATCTTCTTTTACCTAGCATTATCCTGCCCTATTTATTACATAGAAAGTACACCCTTACTTTCTGACTCAGTCGACTCCACTTTGCACTTTTATAATATACAATTTATAATTCAAAAATAAAGTAAAACATTGATAAGTTGCCTGAGTTCACTTACCGTTCTGTACAAATCCATCTTATAATCCATATATACTAAAGTGATTACAGTTGTAATAAAAGTGAAATTTCCATTTATTTTAATAATTATTTTCTTAAATATGAAATCAGCATGCCGAAAAACTAAACCACTTTAAATTGACTCGTATTAATTATTGTCTTTCACGTTTATTATGCCTTAGTAATATTACTTCTATCCAATATACAAATTACAACAAAATATTTACTTTTTGGTAACAAAAAATTAAAATAATGTATCACTTCTTTATTCAAGACACTGTTTATTAAGTTAACCTTAAGTAATGAAAACGCTGTTTGAGGAAAGCAAATCATACTCGTACATTTCTGTTTCCCTTTTATCTCACGATTTGAATGCATGGCTATAAATTATGACTCGCTTAGAACTCTATAAACAACAATATGTGATATAAGAGCAGATTCGCTATTTTCTATTATATCGTAGTACATGGAGATTGCCTAGTGTTACGATACCCCGTTCTCGACTTTCCGCCTGAATTCGAGATACTGAGTGTTGAGGGGCGGAACTCATTGCCGCGCTTTGTGTTGCCAGAACGAGGAAATAAATTTTCATTTCCCTATCTAGGGACTAGCCAGTTGATATTCTGAACTGTTTAATATGCTGTTTCAAATACTAATCCAACCTAGTAGTATAAGCCCCGTATAGTCTACGTTTCCTCTTAATCTCGTTACGTCATGATGGGCGAAATATTAATGATATTTTATTTCTATTATGGTTGCATATTTGTTTTTTATTATATTTTCATATATTTTTTCATTTTACAAGCAAAAGTTTACCGATAAAACCCTTTTTCTTTCTTTCTATTTGCGGAAATTGTGAGCTGGGTAACGAAATACCACATGTTGTATTTTGCTCGACTTGAAGATACTTTGTACGACAACTAATAAAGGTAATCCAAAATTATCAGTTGTTTTTCGTTTTAGAATGTTAAATACTTCGAAGGTTTATGCTGTATGGCTTTAGGCTCTATCAATACCACAACAACGCGGCAATGAGTTCCGCCTCTCAACACTTAGTCTATGTTTTGGCTTATTGAATTCCAATTCTTATATTCCTTTGCCCATCATATTAAATATAGACTAAATACATCATATAGAAGTGTTAGTTACGTATTTTAGACATATATTATATATAATATAAGCAATAAGCAATTGTAGCGTGAAATATAATTCGTTCCCGCAAGAAGAGATCGTATCCACAACTGTCATGTCTACAATCAGACACTGTTCAAATTTCCTAAGATAATTAACGCTGTATTGTATTAAAGATAACGACCGCCTTAACTTCACTGAAAAGAAATTTCTTCACATAACATAAAGATTTCCATAATGATTTGCTTTATTATTATTGATAGAATAATATATGCTAGTAATTGTATATATAAATAAACACAATATATTTATATTTTGTTGTCGGCAGGTTCTCACGACTTTCATTTATTTTTCTATTAAACTCCGTAACTGTTTAGCCAAAACGAAAAAAACAAAAAGTAACATTTTCCCTATCTTTAAAATTATTTCTTTTTTAAATTATATACTATTCTTTATTAAATTTAGTTAATTTTGTATGAACAATCAAGAACTTTATTTTGCTATTTAAAATGAAACTACAACCGATGTATTTTGATTGTGTTTGCGTGCAGCTATCGCCTCATTGTCCCTGGCTCAAATAGGCTTTTGCTTTTAATACATAGGATTAGTAAAAGCTTGATAGTAATCTGTTATATAGGTTGAAACATTAAAAATATTAATAATTTAATAAAATTCGACATATATATTTTCACTTTATACGACTATGAATTCTAAGACTCGAATATAATATAAAAATATTGTTATTTTATGAGCGTATAAGGTAAAAACGTATCTTAAAAATTGTTGTAAAAAATGAGCTGACATATACTTATATAATATATGTTTATACATTTATAAAAAATGGCTCTATGATATTTATTATGTTTGTAGAGGTTGTAACTAGCGTTTAACCAGCTCATGCTCATATTGCTCATCTTATGAAAAATAAGCACCGATGTTCTGAAAGCTATCATCAAAATATAGTGTGCAATGTCATCTATATCGTAGAAATGTAAAAATATTTCAGTTCGACATTCATTTTATGTATGTAAATAAAATAAGGAAGTTAAGGAGACAGTAATTTTTGTAAATAAAATGAAAGAACCATAAAAATGCTATTTTTAATTAAAACGAAAGAAACTCTTAGCATCAGCCGAAATTTCTGTTGAGTAAGATCGTAAAATTAGTTTCAAAATTAAATATATATTATATATGTATTAAAGACTATCGTGGCTAAGGATATGAAAGATTGTCTTGTTTCAGTTCTACTATAATAACCTGCGCAGTTGAGTAATGCCACAAAAATTCTCTAATGCTGGCAGAATACGGAGAAATGTTTTGGCACTAAGTTCTCTTTGTGCCTCACCTGTAAGATATTAAGTAAATGTTAAAAAAGTTACATATTTGACTACACATACTATTTCTCTTTATTATTAGTTTATTCATTTATGAGAGAAACGTTTTGGGACCGACATTCGACCCATTTTAAAATAAATGACAGTATATGGGTACAGTTGATGGCGACCCAAGGTTTCGCTGAGATGTCAAGATAAACTAAAGTGAGTCTATTGTAAATCAACTTAAATAGATAATAGGAAAATCATGTCATGTTACATATATCAAAAAGCAACATAAATCAAACTTCGTTACAATTATTCATATGTTGTATATGTACACATGTGTCAACGTCTGATTCATCAGCGTCGTACAGAAATCAATGAAGCTATTTACAGGAAATATTCGATGTTTTTTGATAACAGACCTGTTCAATACGTTTTTTGTGTTTATAAAGAATTCATTTATTGATAACATAGAAACACGAAGTACAATCGTGACTTCATATTTAAGAAAGTAAGACATCAGAGCCATTTCCCACATATGGCAAGGTAGGCAGAGCGAACTGCAGTAACTATAGGAATCTAGTGTTAAGACACTCTGTTCCTTAGTTTCTGCTTTCTCCGTTCCCGCTTTCCTCCATTTCGAGGCAATGCGAGTTGAGTAGCGGAACTCAACGCCGTGTTTTGCCTAGTTTCGAGGGCGAAGAAAATGGAATTGGAAAACATAAATTATGAAAGTTCAATTATGTTTAAATAGAATGACATATAGTTAAAACGTATTGTTCTTAAGTTATATGAATTTTACTACGTTACATCTTGCACCATTTTAATATATGACAAATTCAATAAATTTACCAGAATTTCTTATTTCTTACACTTGCGAGTGAAATCCGAGCATCTTTTATTTTTTTATGAGTTATTTAATAACAAATACAATTTCACGTATTAAACTTTTTGTTGGCGAATAATATGTTATGTTTTTTTATTCTCTATAACATATATTGTTTCATATGAACTCATATAGACATAATGGGAGACTTCTTTTATAGCTTGATCTTACTTCATAAGAATTCCTACTCCATACTCTACCTATTCATGGTCTCCCAAACATAATTTTTACCGCTTTTTAGTACGCATAACGAGACTATTAAAATTGAACTTTATCTAACAATAGCTTTTATATTGAAAAAAAAAAATAAAACGGGTTTTAATCTATATTAGGTTTTTTTATGAAATATATCGAATATTTTTGTATATAAATGGTTTTGGTCTGGTGCGCTATCTCACAGTGATTACTTACTTATCAACTCATGCTTATAAACAAATAGACACAGACTATCGTCGCGCAGTGGGACAGCGTTTTACTAAAAATAAGAAAAGAAACAAAAGTTGTGATATCGATATGTACTTATAGAATTAAATTAATTTTGATTTCTCATAACATTATTTTGAAATCGGAAAAGCGTCTACATCTAATATACCCTTTAACATCAAGATTTATCTTTAAGCAACAATGTTCCTTATAAATTTGACCGAATACTCCTAGTTAAAGTTAATTAAACGTACTCGGGGCTTGATTGATCCTATGGTCAAATGGCCGTTTATAGTACGACTATTTGGGTGAACGTTTAAATGGCATTCAAAGAGAATGGGTTTTTGAAATATTTTACATTTAACAGGTGCATAATATTCATGTAAATTACAAATCAATTTCAAAAAAATTTTATTTATAGTTTGTCTTATTTGTTTGTTTGTCTTGTATTGTATTAAAATATGAAAAAAGGCTTAAGGCACATCTAGCTGTACTTTAAAGATAAATCTTATATTGTGTACTACCATCTAAAGAATATTGGTACCATTTGATTTTAAAATAAAATTAGTGTATATTTTCTTGCTTGATCATTTATTTAACTTTAACATACAATTTAAATAAAAAACTCTATTTAAACTTGATGGATACATTCAAATTATAAGCGACAGTAGCAGCTTCAATAGAATATTTAAATATTTCTTTTTGATTTACCCAATGTGGTACTACAAATGGTATCAACAGCATATGTTGATACCATTTTTAGTACCACATTACGTAAACAAAATATTTTACCACTACATTATTTTTTCTATCTGAACGCAGTATGTAAAAAAATAATAGTATAGCCAGTAAAAGAAATATATATATAGAGAAGAAAAATAAAAATATAATATAGAAATGGAGATATTTGCGCTTGACAAGGTCGCAAGTTCGAGGTCCTTTAGCTATATAGGGCGTGTATACCTACTGTGTGCTCGGAGCTTTACGCTTAATTTGAGGGGAAAGAGAGTATTAATAACGTGTTGCAAAATTTTATTGATATTTTATTTATAATATATAATTTTAATCATTTTTTTATTAATTATTATATTTTTTTCTGTTTTTAAATAAAATTATTGTTTGACAATTTGCTTGGTTTATTATTTTATTTAAACGGTCATAATACTTTTTGCCATATAAGTTTATTAAATTCACTAATTTAAAAATATATAAGGCATATCTTTAGATTAATTTTGTAATAAAAAACATAAACAGTAAGAACCTTTGGTATAATAAATTTAATGAATGCTTGCAGCAATAATTGCATGTTTTAACGAATAATAATGAAAAAAATCTAAACGAAACATTAGATATTATTATAAAATATATAGTTAAAGTCGTACAATAAAGGATCTTTCATTGTTTATAACAGGTAAATGGAAAACATTATATTTAAGAGGCAGTTAGGTAACATCTCGCAGGCTCCCTCGCAGCCAGGGTCGTAACCTTTGGGCTGTAACAGCTACAACAAATTTATTCAAATATTAATCAATACGTTTATAAAAACACTTACCCAGAGGATATTTATCACAGCTTCCCACTTGTATAATAAGAGTTCCAATAAGGTTTAAAGTCCACACAAAAAACAATCACAATTTCATTTTAAAATTACAACAAAATGAATAAAGCGTTTTCATTCACTTATTTTCAACTGTTTTGTCACTCCGTAAAGGTAGATCGCACCGCCAAATGGTTACTTAACCATCCAATATAATATGTATAGGGAACCGACAGTCACCGACATAGCTTCCACGGCATTCAGTCGACTGAAGGCTGAAGCCTACGGGAAAATATCAAGCCTCGACCGGGAATGAGACTGAAAACAGAACTTGGAGAAATAAACTGGCGTTAGTCATCTCACTCGGTGGTATGCGTAAGCGTATGAGTCAGAAGGGGTCAACGCGATGACGCACAGTAGTGACTTCTATTTAACGAACCGAGGCGAGTTTCCACGATACCTAACGATAGCGTTACCATCGGAAAAAGCTCAACGGTTAACGATAATTTTCTACTATCTTAGTATTTTTTACTAAGAAAAGGACATCTTTCCCATCATCGAATTATAACGTCGTTTGAGGATGACCTCTGTTTTTTAAGCGTTACGGTAACACTTTGGTTTAATAATGTTATTGAAAATATTTAATTATTTATAAAATAATGTAAAACATGTTTTTTAACTTCAAAACGTGTTACTGTAGTATATGTATTTTAGCCGTTTTCGTTACGGTTCTGGTTAAAATGCTTATACATTTCACTTTGTGAGAATACACATGATGTCTAAATTTTTTAATTACTGTGAGCGTTGTTATCGAGCCAAACATTGTACGCAGAAATAACACATCATTTAAGCATAACACAATAAAAGTTATACACACAAAAACCTGCTTTCATTACCTATATGTAATAATAAAACAAGGAAAAAAGGGAGCTTTTTTTCCGCACAAGGCAGGGTAGGTAGAGGGAACTGCAGGGACCGTGGGAACCTAGTGTTAAGACACTCCGTTGCTTAGTCCCTGCTTTCTCCGGTCGCCGCTTTCCGGCATTGCGTGTTGAGTGGCGGAAGTCAACGCCGCGCTTTGCCTAGTTGGCAGAGCGAAGAAAATGGAAATAAAAAAGTACATCTTCTCCGACTGGGGATCGAACCCAGTAACCGTCGCGTTACAGGCAGACGTTGCGCCTCTGCGCCACGACGGTCCTTTTTTTTATCGTTGTATTAAATTTTTATTTTTTTTTATAATTGCGCTCCTTCGTAAATCTTGTAAGTGTAATACTCTGTTTTTTTTAGCTTTATCCCGCACATGGCAGGGTAGGCACAGAGAACTGCAGGAACCATTGAAGCCGGAGTGTCTTAACACTATTAGGACACTCCGTTGCTTAGTTCCTGCTTTCTTTGTCCCCGCTTTCCGCCTTTTTAGAGGCATTGCGTGTTGAGTGGCGGAACTCAACGCCGCGCTTTGCCTAGTTTCCTGAGCGAAGAAAATGGAAATAGAAAAATCCGAAACCGCATACGAGTCGCAAATATAATAATATAAATGTCATAAACCAATTTTATCTGGCTTTATTAAATACTAAACATTGACATATCATTTTATAAAGTAATAAATATATGTGGTTTAGAGATAGAGCCGAAATTAACCACGGAACAAATATACTGCGAAACAAACTCAACATTGCATAAGTACGTAGCTTCATAGTAAATATATGACGTAAGCTAATAGGTACATATGTATATATCTGCAACAAGGATTGAAGGATAAGTATAATGTTATACAATAGTTTAAAGAAGTCATTTGTTTACTTAGCAATATAATAAAAACACTGTTTTTATTATACGTCGATTATTTTCGTATTTAAATTGTTAGTCTGGCGTGCGGCGTGTCTCGCTCACTGCTGTGACGTCAATAGCAGCAGTTGCTCAGAGCGCGCCACGTTCCTGCATCCTGTAATCAACTTTGTGGGGGAAATTTATTTAAAATGTCAAACAGTGTACTTGTCTTCATATTTACCTGAAATATAACAAGAAAAAATTATTATTACTTTTTTAGTCAAAATGCACATTTCAGTCCTTTAAAGGCGGCATTGGCTCAATATTTCTGTAAACTGTTTACTTCGTAGCCCGACAGATACGGATGGTTTGTCGTATATATTACGTAGCTGCAAGAAATTTGAATAGTACACTTTACGAAATGTAAATAACATTAACTGTGAACTGGCAGTAACTTGATTGATTATTGCTACTGTAAAAGTGCTGTGTTATGATATGACGTCATGCATAAATTTTTATACCATGATGAATACTCGAACTTAACTTCAGGGACTCATTTTGTTTGAATAAAATATCGTTAAAATTTTAAATCATTGAACATTACTTATACATCATGATCGAATTCAAATGAGAAAAAATTGAATTTAATGATGGATTTAACAGTAGGCTGAATTAAGTTGAGCTTAAGTAAGCCGCTGTTTAGCTTGATTTTTTACTTTTTCTTTCGCACATAGCAGGGTAGGCAAGGGACTATTCCCTTGAGACCATAGGGACCTAGTGTTAAGTCACTCTGTTGCTTTTTCCTCGCTTTTTCCGTTCCTGCTTTCCGCTTTTTTCGAGGCGTGCTGGGTGGCGGAACTAACGCCGCGAGCGAGCGAAGAAACAGGAAATTGAAACATCCACCTTCCCCGTCAATCCACAAATCGCCGAATTCACAGGTAAACGCTATGCCTCTACCCCAAGACGGTCCTCAGAGTTTTTACTTCCTTGTATAATAACAAATTGCTATAACGTTGACGATATCAACGGTCTTGAAATAAATATTTAACTTTAACAAATATGTAAATCCGCCACTGCCTAACATTCTTTGACAATCACAAAGACCTATGTATAATACTAATGACAAATTCAGTTACGGGAGCAAAAGATAAATTAAGTCACCCGAGCAAGAATCAATTGAGATCAGTTTAAATCACTTAAGCAATCAATTTTGGCAGTCATTAAAACTTTTACAAAAGCTTAGCGAGAGCGAGACAATTGAGCGCGATTTTAATAATCGGCCTATAGATAATTAAGATAAAATAAAATTAACGAGTTTGTTTGGTGGTCAATTTAGTACACATTTACTAAGACTTAAGAATCTTACAGTTAAAGCAATGTAGATCTCAATTATAAAATCAGTCTGTATTCATGATTTTGTTGTTTCAAAAGTATCTAATATTGAAATTATTGTGTAATTGTTCAAATAAGTTAAACCTATTCGGATGGTGATTTTCTAATACAAAAATGTCATTTGCTACATCGTTTTTATCATATTAAAGTTTATATTACATATTTAAATATATCCTTTATTAAAAGAGGATTAGGTAAGCTCTTATTTGTAAAGTTTGTTACTAAAAGCCAAGCAGTAAAAGTGGATAGCTGCTAAATAATAAAACTTCCAATAGCCTCAGGTAATTTATTTAAATTATATCATGATGCAGGCCATGAGAGCTAATAGACCAAACACTGATGATATTTAGACTATAAGACTTTCCACTTTGTTAGTGGAGTAAAATGGATAAGTAATATAACTATGTAAGCCATTAATTACCTAAGTATCATTAAGTAAATGTTAAAATTAACGTTATTTTTTTTATAATTATTTCGTTATATTTACAATGACATTACCCACGCCTACACATCTAACTACCTATCTGGCATTAACGTCGTTTAGGTAAAATGATTAGCATGCTTGAATAAACTAAATGAATATGATCACGGTTGCTTATACCGCCACTTACTACTTTTACCACTACTATTATTTATTACCCACAAATACCTTCATCAAAGAAAATATAATTAAAACATATCAAACTCTGCAATAACATATTAATCTTTTTTAATTAAAACATTAAGACAATATAGCTAGTTTTCATGTTTACATAATAAATTAATATCATTATTTGGTTGAAAGCGTTTCGTATTCAATCGTTTCCCGATTCAATGGATTTTCGAGTTCGTCCGCCTTTAGTAGTTAATAGGTACCTACTAAAAGATAAACTTGGACGTATATACCTACATACCAATTTGTTTTCAACAATAGAACAGTATCTATTAAAGAGTTTAGAATTTTGGGACATTTCTTGTAAAAATCAGTCTTAAAATTTTGAAAGAAGATTCTATGGTGTGAAATAAAATTCTGAAAAAAGATTGTGTTTTACCCCCACGGGTCGGTAGCAACGATTGAACTTCCCTAATAAGTATCTTAGAGTAGCCTTGTAATCGTTGTTATTAAAAATGCTTTTATGAACTTCTATGGTTTTTTGTCTTCTACCAATGTATGTAAAAAAATAATGTACTGCTATTTCCTTTCTGTCCAAGTAGGTACTTAACTTAAAAGCTGGCTTACGTTTTACCTATCCCCATTATTAAGGTAACGATATTCTATGACGTTCTTTGCATAAATACTAATTAAAAGAAATTAGAAAAAATATCACTAAGCTTGTTTATTTGTTTTTCACACTATTTTGTAAAGCTATGTATAATTAAACGAATACACATAAATAAGTGAAAAAAAAACCGAAAGAATCAAATGTTTGCATGGATTTTCTGTATAGGCGAGTTATGCCATAGTTAAAAAAAAAGTAGGTTTACCTAAAATGTAGGAGAAGCCTTGACGAAGGAAGGGAAGCTCGTGTTCCCCTAGTCCAAAATGTACCCTATAAAAATCAATAGGGGATGAAACATATCCTTTTTTTAGAAATACATATTAAAAACTGAAAAAGTTCAGTTATTTTGAAATCAATTTATTGATATGATATTGTGAAATCTCTTGAAAGTTCTTGCTACTTTGTTTCTATAAGAAACATTCATTATTCACATATAGAGCGCAATTAACATTTTTATGAAGTATAAATTTAGTGTATTAAAGTCCAAAAGGCAGACAGTAAATTAAAATGGCGCCACAATAGTAACGCCTTGATCTTATAGAATAGAGTAATAAATAAAAAAGAAACACTTAGGCTCTGTCACAATGTCATAGGTAATTCGTATTTTAAGTAGAAACTATTTCTTTACTACACCAAGCCAAGCTACGGAAAGATTTTAAACTAATGACAATAACTAAAAACTGTAAATCTGTTTACTTTTATTCATAAAGATAGCCTGATGGCGTCGATTATTTGTTTTTCTTTAAACCTTAAAATTTTTCAAAAAGTTTGTTCAACATTTAAAAAATATAATAAAATCATTGAGGATATTTAATGAGACCATGAAATAAAATACTAAAACGTCATTTATTATAAATAAACAAACAATACAAATATCTATACATATATATACCAAAACATATATATTTTTTTAAGTTTATAAAACAATATCAGTGTAATATTTCTAACATATTATTAAAAATGTCTAATATATTATTACTATATGTATACACTAATTAAAGACCAATATACTGATTGTAACGACTTCATTGTCTACTTTCAGTTGAACCTATATAATTTCAATTAACACATTATACAGGTGCCATTGTTCACAAAATTGTTTATGAGTAATATAACAATTTAGTATTATTTACCACAGATATGTTATTTTCAGCAATAAAATTAGAATTTATTTCCTCATTTTGTACAATTCCATAAATAATGAATACTGTTGTACCATGAAAAATATCTATCTTACTAAGTATGTATATAAATTTAAGAGATTCAATGCAATACAGTCATTTATATTTAAGTTACATATAGTTTAATTTATATATAACTAAAATAAAGTTATAAATATTGATACATATTTTTATGACATAGGTTGTTAATAAAAGATAGTTTAAACCGTCTTTTAAAAAATTATAAAGAAATGTATGGAGATTTTAAGTTTTTTTAAGTAAAATAATAAACATTGTGCAAAGAAATATACTAAGTTGGCACTAAATGTGTTGTAAAAAATATTGACATACATATTGTATAATATATTGCTTTGCATAACTTGTTAATAGATTGCCATTTTTTTAAAGTTACTTTAATTTTGTTTCCATGGATATTTACTTAATGTATTTTAAACTATGTTGTAGAATAAAATCAATGTTTCGTATTGAAATTGGTATCGATATGATCTATAAAATATTGATATTTCTAAACAAAATCACATATATTTAATGTTAATAAATATACACTTGGAGTTGGTTACCCATGCACATGCTCTACATTTTCTTAGCTGAACACTTTTAGGGATGGTAAAGTTAGAAATCTTTTGTTTAAAGAAATAATGTGTAAGACTGGCAAATCCATTTGGTTGGTAACTGTAGAATGTTTTTACTCTATAATCTTGCAAGTTTGAATATCGGTTATATTATTCACCAATTCGTCTTTTAGCGGTCTTAAAAACATAACAAAAAATGAAATTGTAGGTCAAAAGACACCTCTCAAACTGTGCACAATTAAAAGGTTTTCACAAATAATATATAATAATGTATTTATAACATAAACATAAAAAGCTTAGACTATCAATATAATTAAAAAAAATACTTATTCTAGTATCTTTTATGGACGGATTTGTTTCAAATAGAATAATATAAGTAAGGCACAATGCAATTATGTATATTTAAATAGTAACATCCTGTTGAATTAATTTTTAACTTGCACATGTACAGCTCACATCAGAAGAAAATATTTACTCTCTTAAATAGTTTATTTTAGACAATTTTTTTTTTCAATGTTTGATTGTTTTTTTCAAATAAGGTTGTCTTAAAGCAATTATAAAAGTTACTCTAGTCACAAAATCTTACACAGATGCAATATCATACAAGCCATACTTAATATTAAAAATCCATGTATATGTATTGAAGTAGCATGATTACATTCATCATTAGAACAGTAGCACTCTTCCCAATAGACCCCATTCTCGTAGACTCCCCAATTGCAAACACCTGTTACACCTGTCTCGGCTACTGAAGCACAACGTCTTATGACTTGACGCCAACGTCCATCCCCTTAAAAGATTAATATATAATATTACTAATATGTTTTTTTCATTAGTGAGTTGACTGCAGAAAATTTAAAAGTTACGAAATGTAGTTTAGAAAGTTGCATTAAGTAGTAGTAAAGAGGAAGGAACTTGATATGTTTTTTATAATGTTATTCATTCATGCATTGTACAATTATAATCTTTTAAAACAATATAAATTTTTCATATTCATATAATTTATAAATTAATAAGCAACTAATTTAAATTATTAATATAAATAGTACATGACTTGTTAATTTTCTCTTTAATAAATTATAAAATAAACTTACATATAAATCCTTTCGGCCCCTGTTGAGTAAGTTTCATACAAAATGATCCAGGCATGTTAGATTCATCACTGTTACATTCAACTGCTATATGACTTTCTGTATCAAATTTTTTGTAGGCGCCACAAGTATCCTCTAATAGATTTTGTGATGAAGAACATTGGTAACATCTCACACAGAAAACTGGATAAAAAAATGAAGAATAGTATAACAGTACAATAACAAAAATCTTATGAAATAGAATATTATAAAAGAGCAGTTAATATATTCCTTACCTGTAGGTGTAATACAAAGAAACAGAAAAGTTACTGCAGCAGAGTTCATTTTAATATTTGTTAAAAATTAAGTATACATTCAAAAATACGACACACCCACAAATGTCACTTTACAGTATACACAACAAATTACTTTACTGCCATCTTCAGTCTCACATTTTTAACGTATATATACGTATTGCCATATTAATAATATTTTACTTACAACACTTATAATTTATGTTATTAAAAAGCTCACCATATTTATTAGTAATTAAGACGTCGTTAAATTAATACATACACTAAATTATCATTTCTTTTATTTTTTAAAAGAATTTCTATTTATGGTAAAAATCCATCATTATAATAATGTAATAGTAACATTGAAATAAACAAGCTTACAAGAACTGTCATTTGTTTGGCCTTAAAGTTGAAGTTTGTTTCGGAAATACGATTTTAAAACTTTTTGTTAGAATTGTTTTTCTTTATTTACACTTAAATAACATGAATATTTATACAAAATATATTATATTTTTATTTATTGTTATGAATTTCATATCAAATGGTAAAATGATGTTATATTATAACGTTTCGATTAACGGTCACACCCAAAACATAAAATATTTATTTCTTACTTTTTCTTTCAGTTGTATGTATTAAATGCTGGAATTGTAGATCTAATAATGATCCAAAATGTGCAGATCCGTTTGACAATAGTACTGTTCCTATTACTGATTGTAAACAAGAGAGAGGTTTGCCTCATTTGCCAGGTATACGACCAAGCATGTGTCGCAAAATAAGACAAAAAGGTATGTATTATTAGTAAACCTACTTTTATTTTAAGTATATTTAAAATCTTAAAATTATCTAGATATTTATTATATATTTCTTAAAAATGTCTAGAGAGGCAATTGTTCTAACAAAATATATTAATGAAATACAACAATATTTGTAACTATATGATAATATATTTAATTTTCAGTGAATGGAGAATGGCGATATTTCAGAGATTGTGCATATCTCGGGGAGGTAGGTATACAGGGTGACGAAAGATTTTGTTTGATGAGAACAGGTACATATAATATTTTCATAGAGTACTGCACATGCAATAGTAAAGATGGTTGCAATACATCATCCTTGCTGAGCCCAATACCAATATTAATACTGTTTTCTTTATTTGGTATATTTTGTAAGTGACTCTGAAAATATGACTTGAATCACACCACTGTATGTCTAAGTACTTCAATGATTCTACTTCACAACACTTAATTTTTCTACTTGACTTATTTATAGGTATGTATAAAATATAAGTCTTATACTACATAACAACATTCATATATTTCAGGGGCCCTCCATTAATTATGTTGTGCCATTTTTCCCCCTACATCTTATGTATTTTTAGTATTTACAAAGAATCTTACTAACCTTAACATTTTGTATGCATTTTTTCAAAAAAATACATGTAATATATTACTACATCCCCGTGATTGTTTTATGACCCTTCCCTCCTCTTTCAAGTCTCATTAAAAGACAGCCCCATATTTAGTTTATACTTGTTTAATTTATAAAGAAAATACTTTACACAATAATAAAAGCAATGGTTTTAGTGTAAAATATGAACTGTTTTATATTAAATAAAATATAAGTTTTTACAAATAAACAAATGAATAAGGTTATGACAAATGAAATATACTAATGCTATGTGAACATAAAATAACAAACTTAAATTTTGGATAAAATAAAAAAAAAACTGAATGATGCCATGTTTTAAATTTTTGATATATTTGGAATTTGGGAGTGATATTCACAGAGTACTTCAATTTCAAAAATTTGATTTCTTACAATACAAGTTGTCATTGGTTTGTTTATGTGAAGTTTTCATGTTGCGTAATTCCAATCTGTCATTCTCCATTTCACTCTGATAACAATGGTAAAATATATATAAATATAAATTGTTAAACAATTTAAATATAAGAATACGCTGTCTATTTTATAAACATATATAAGCCGCACTGGGCTTGAGATTCTTACTTATCAGAAAACACTGCTTGGGCTCAAATACCAAAAATACCTATATACATTTTTGTTTTTTATTATAACAACCATCAATTTATTAAAAAATAAGTGCTAAAAACAGTTAAATAAAAACACAGTGTACATTAGTTTAGTACAGTGTACATATATTTAAGTTTTGCCTAGGTTAGTCAAGTTAATTTCTAAGCTAGTATTTGTGATGTGTGGTTGCTCTGTATTAAACAAATATTACTTTCCTACTTTATTGTTAAAAAAAGAAATAATTTTAATATTATTCAAGATATCTGTAACATCTTTTAAATTAAACAAGTCTCCACTTGTGAAATGTTTATATTGTCTAAATGATCAACACTTCAAATTTGTTATCATTTATAAATAATTATATTTATACATACTCACTTTATTTATATGTAAATATGAAGACTGATAATTCCGTCCACTGTTATTCAGCAACAATCATGTTTTTTATGATCAATAAAAGTATTTTCTATTTATTATTTTGGTATTATTTCCTAAATTCTTTTATTTGAAATGTGATTTATATTACCTAATTATTAAGTTACTTCAAATATTTAATAGGATTTCAGAATGAAAAATTCATAAGTAGCAGTCTGCCTGAAAAATCTTCAAATATTCCAATTATAGCCTATGATTTATGTCATCTATAAAAAAAAGGTTATCTAAATACATCTATATTATCTGTAGTTTAAAAATTCAGCACTAAAGATAAATAGATCCAATGAATACATAGATTATATAGCAGATCATATTCTGATTATTCTATAAATATGTATATAGGTTTGTTATATACTAATAACTATTTTTAATTTACTTAACATTGTACTAGATCATTACCTACCAATTATTACTAATCTTCAGGTTAATTATGAATTAAAAGATATAATATTTATGCAGTTATAATAGTAATCTCACGAGACAATGTTTTAATTTACCCTTCATAGATAATCTTAAAACCGAGACTGAAATTATACAAATTAAAATTATCTTCAGACTTTATTTTTAAATTAATCGTTATTCACACACTTAGTGACTTAAGTCTTTAAACAGTCGCAAATAATAATTAATTGAACGTTTTCTTTATCTTTATTTTATAGTATATTTCAAGCTGCCATTCCCACATGTAGAAAAATAATAAACACTAAAAAACTTTTAAATACGCCATTTATTTAAAACTAGTCGCAACTTTGGCGGCATGGACATTGTTTTTGTTTCAACATGTTAGATTTTTACATGACAACGAAAACTGACCACTATACTCCGTTATTTTAACTAAACTAAAGCAAATTGTTTTTTTGTGTGGCTTATCTATATTTTGAATATTTATATGTGCATGTAGGTATAATATATTCATTATATATTTAATTTAAATTTTATTCCTTTTTAATTCTTATATTTCTTGATATACTTTATATCTATAGACTACTAGTTGATACGTCATTTTAAAGGCCGTTAAAACTTAAGAAACATTTTAAGGTTCTATAAACAGTTTTATGTCACATACTAGGGAGCATTTATGAAGAGGCGTATGTAATGACCAACGAACGTCATTTTTTTAACATTCGAGAATGCGAATGCAAATATTTGATACCAAGATTCGTGAATGCGAATGCAAGTATTCAGTAATTCTTGTAAATTTGGCGCCAATTGTTTACGTAAGCAAGATAGCACTTTGGATTATAACATTAAAAACCTGAATATTAGCTAATAAAACTTTTTAGAAGTGAGAGAGAATTGATTTTTGTTTGTTTAGATTGCATTAAATAATGTTTCATGAGATATAATGAAGACTGATAATGTGTTTATGAGGTTAAGTTACTATTTTTTGAATAAAAAAAGCACAAAAAGTAAACTCATTTGGATTTTTATAACGTATTATCATCGTCAAATGTTTCTTTCTGACAATCGCAGAATTTTTGGTGAATGTGTAAAAACGAGCGAATATTCGCGAATGCGAGTATTCGTTACATCACTAGAAGAAGCTAATGACGAGGCGAAAGAGGTAGGAATAAAGTTTAGATACATAACTTCTTAGCTATATACTATTTAATTGACAGTAGGTTTGTTTTAATTAAAAGGACAAAAATAAAACAAAATAATTAAAGAAAACGTTTAATAAAATACATAAAGAATAGGCTTGGAAATAAATTTGTACTCTTATAAATTTCATTAGCATTTTAAAATAATATAAATGTTAAATGAGATGTAATATTAAAATTTAATAAACACACAATTTCACAATAAATAAAATAAAAAAAATAAGTATTATTGTTTTTTAATAATAGAAGAAGATTTATAACAGTTCGTACGTTTAATATTTACAAAATGAAAAAAAAAAACTTATTAACTATAAATTAAAAATTAAAATGTTGAGAAAAATTACAACAAATTGTACATCGTCTATTATTAGTATGAAAATGTTGATTTTAGAGATAACTCGTAATAACTTATAATTAAAGATTAACATAATATAAAAGACGTACATATAATAATATTATGGAATATTGCTCCTTTAACAAATAGCTGATTTTGCAATTTAATTATTACATTACTTAGAGAAAAATTTTTAATGGTAAAAAAAAATAATTAATCGTTAACATTTTACTTGTATTTGGTTGACGGTGGGCACACCAGTATATTATATATGTATGGTCCCGACATATATATGTGTATGTATCATATATATGTGTATATTTCTTACTTAAAGAGGAGTAATCCAAGAGGGGCCATTATCAAGGCCAAAGTAATACCAATAGCCGAAGCTCCATTGCAAGCTTCAGTGGTACATGTTTCGCAGAACAATGTGACCTCGTTCGGGCCGCTTGAAGAGCTGGCGCAGGCGTTGGAGTAATCATCTCCTCGCTTCCATGTGCAGCCACGAGATACTATTAGTTGGCCACCGACTGAAATTAATGATAGAATGTATTTATAGTAAACTGTATAAAATATAGGCAATTTAGAAATAAAAATATTAAAGGTATAGTTTATAATGTACACAGATTTTAGTTTAGTTTAGTTTAAAATGCGATAAAGCGATAAATTTGTGGAATATCGGATCGTTGAAGATCATTCTTTTTTTATGTCTTCACGCTTTATCCCGTACATGACAGGTTAGGTAGAGGGAACTGCACGGACCATAAGAACTTAGTGTTAAAACACTCCTTTGCTTAGTCCCTGTTTTCTCCGTCCCTGCTTTAAGCCTTTTTCGAGGCACTTCGTGTTGAGTAGCGGAACTCAACGCTGCGCTATGCGTAGTTTCCAGAGCAAAGAAAATGGAAATAGAAAATCCATCTTTCCCTAGTAGGAATCGAACAGACGCAGTCGGCAGACGCTACGCCTCTGCGCCACGACGGTCCTCTTTTATTCTTGTTCTTCAAAATATAGTCTTCATTAGAGTTGTGCATATGTTATATCCCAATAGATATTTTTGACAAGTTATGACTTTAGTAAGTTAACAGTAACTTACATAAGTAGCTTAAAACTACTTTTACATTTTCAAATGGCATTCTAACACATTAGATTTTTTAATTTTCATTATTTTCAATTCATAGCTACACTACTTTTATTTTAAAGAACGATGATCGTTATTATGCATAACAATTAACGTTAAAGTTAAGTCGCAATAAAAACTTGTGCCATCAAAACATCCTAAAACCTAATTTCAGGGTTATTAACGCCAATTTATTGTAACCTTGGTAAAGCCATAACGGCTAACACCGTAACGGTCAGTACCTATCAAGTAAACAGTAAGTAAATGTCATTTTAAGGAAAAAAAACAATGATTGTTTGAAATAAATTATACCTATGTATAGATTGTACAATTTTCCTCATATTTTCCTTAAGAAATAATTTCGGTCAACTGCGAGTTGGACTCGTGTACAGAGGGTTCCGTACCAATTTTATAAAAAAGTATATTTTAGAATTTAATATAAGTTACTACGAATTTATTATTAAGTTAAATACCCTATAGATTTTAATTACTAATTCCGCAAATTCTCAAAACTCGTGTCTGTAGAATTGAACTGTAGAATCTCTCAAAAATGACAAAAAGACAAAGTGCTTCTACAAGGATTTTATTTTATTCAAAGATCGTTGACGAACGAACAAATGCATTTACTAGCTAAACATAAACGTTTGTTAATGTATGAACGTAGGTAGAGCCAACCCACTGCCACTTTAATTTTGAAACACAATACCTAGCTTTGTGTTAACTAGATATCTATTTCAAGATTGTTTCTATGACTATAAATTATCTGTAATTTATAGTTAATCTGACGCAGTATTTGATTACGGGTGATTATTGTAAGTAAGTCATATTTCTAGGTTTTATTAAACCTAAATTGACACTCAATGTATCACAAAAAGTGGAAAAGACAAAAAATGTAAAATAAAATACCTTGCAAATCAAAGATTATAACAATATTTTGTTTAGCTTCAAGTTATTCCCCACACAGCAAAGTAAGAAGAAGGAACCGTAGGCAGGAGATATCTAGTGTTAAGACACTCCGTTTCTTACTATTGTAAAGTAAACCAGTAATATTATAGAATAAACTAGTGAGTGATAGCTCACTTATAATATATTTGTGCTTGCCTGGTTTAAGACATTAATAATCGTTTTTTTAAGTTTGCGTCATTTAAATCGGTTTTAGTTCACACAATAAAAGACATGGTTTACCACAAATATTTTGTAAATGTACTCGTTAATTATTAAAATATATTCTAGTCAGGAGGGAACCAAAAAATATACATTTTTTCCATTTCGTTGTAACCTTCATAGATGAGCAGTTTTATCATAGTACGGAAAGTGACGTAACCAACGACTAATTTTAGGTGAGGGTCATTCACACACATAATTTGATATTTCTTTATTATGTTTTCGTTAAAATAAACGCCTGTTTGAAAAAATTAAGGAATTTTTTAGAAATATTAATCAAAAGCAGGGACTAAACTACGGAGTATGTTAAAATTAGGTTTCTATAGTTTCTGCAGTTCCCCCTACCTATGGATAAAGCGTGAAAACATAAAAAAACCTAACATTTTTAAATATTTATATCATGCATCTTAATAAAGAAGATTAATTTTGTTTATTTAATCAAAAATGTTATGACATTAAAACAACTAAGCAAAGATGCAAGTAACACATCGTCATATAATTATTTTTAATAGTTTTAATTCTACTTATATTTACAGTGATAAAAAAGACTCTTACCAAGCAAGATCTTTGTTATTACAAGAACAATAGAAGTATAATAACAGTGAGTATAATTAAAGTAAAAAAGGTACAATTATTATTATCTCGAATACATTCTTTATGTAAAACACATATAGGTAGAGGTTGATAATAGATAAAATCTTACCATATTTCTTTTGTTTCTTACACGCTGCCATCGACGATGCCAAGTAGGGGTATGAAGCACCGGAATTAGCATCACAGTATTCCAAACGGAAGAGGCCTGAGCTTTCAGGCGCTCTTTCAGGTAAGAAGGGGTCGTTACAGTAGGGGTTGATGTCGGATGAGCAAGTCCAGCAACGTATGGCCTCGCCTAGAAAAAATAAAAAGTAATATTAATTATAACCATAAGTATAAATATTATTCTACTTATACATTTTAAAGATATAGAAATATTAATAAAAAAATTAAATTTTTTGCCATAAATATGGCGTCATCAAATCAATACTATTTACCATTTAATTTTAAAATAAAAAAAGCTTATTTATAATTATCATCACGAGATTTTCTAAATATAAAGTAATAATGTATATAATTTCAACTTATAAATATTTAAGTAAATATGAGAATAAAGAGAACCGTTTATTTCAATAGCTATTGTTTTTTAGTATATTTTAATTATGCTTGTGAACTTGTAAAAAGAATTGTCATGTAGATGTAATTCTTTTAAACAAGAATTGCATTGCATTGAATTTACCTTCAAGAATTCACAAAAAATGAAGAAAATTAACCAGATAATAGTGGTCAAATCATCTCTTGAAATTTAGTCTAAGTGTGTGCAATTCAGCTTTTTTTTTATTAAATAAGATAGATTTAACAGAAGAAAAACCAAATTGCACACACAGTTGCTGTTGTTGTAAAAACTAAACAAGCCTTCGAGCTTCAGTTACGGCGACGTATATTAAAAATAGTCCAATACTTATTATATTGTAATAAATGTAATTAATACTTCTATAAAGACTTAAACCCACAAAGATTGTGAAAATTTTTGTAGCTTTATGCTCTATCCCGCTCGTAGGAGTTTCGAGGCTCATTTTCGAGGCATTGTATCTTGTATTGCGGAACTTTGTCTAGTTGCTAGAGCGAAGTAAATGTGAAATGTGTATCCATCCTTCCCAAACGGGAATCGAGTTATAGATAGTTAAACTTTAAACCATTTATAAATGTTATGTGTTCTAATAACCATAATTATTTAAAACAAAAATATAACTAATAATTTTGGCGTAAACAACAGTTTCAAACATTTTTCTCCAAAACGGTTGTAGGTTGGAATACCATTCTAGGGAACAACTTTTTGCCATACCAAATTATTCGGCATTATGGGAATAGAATGTCCTTCTTAACACTGCCATATGTAGAACAAACTGTGAAATTTAAACGAGTTTTACTATTTTTAATATGTACCTTCAGAGTTATTTTGTCACGTATCGTTGCAAAAATACATATTAGTAGTCAAATAAATATTCTGCATTTATTTAAATTAACCTACATTGGGAGTTTTATTATGATATCATATTTAAATAACCTTTGCACAAGAATTACAATAATATATTTTTATCTACATATATTATAACAAAGTAGGGACATATATGATTAAGCGAGTGTTCGATTCTACTTTAAAATATTAAAAAGTACAAATGTCTACATGCCTGATTTACCACGATTAAATTCTTATATATTCTTCCTAATATAATATATTTCCTTTTAACATTTTGGGCACATATTTTTTATTTTAGTCTTTTTAAGATAGCCAATATTCATTAAACGTTATTTCTGACTTAAGATTCGCTAGATTAACATATTTTTCTTAGCAAACAACCGGTTTAATGAGGTCTCATGTGAATTCAAGGCTCTGGTCGCGATGATTGATTGTAGTTTTTCATACAGACACGGTACGGTGATGCTTAACAATGGAAACTAGTCCTTACTTATATAATAGCTCTGTTTACTTGTACTGTGATCACGCGCGATGGGACAGTAATATTCATTTACGTACCTGTCACGTAGTACGTTTTATTATATGGCGTAACGTTTTGTGCATCAATATGATATAATATCCTTTCTACAAGAGTCTGTAATCATTGGACTAAATAAAATTAAAATGAATCTATTTTGATTTAAGACTATTATAAAAGAGTGAAAACGAGGCGTTAATTTCTGCCCCTCAATAAAAGCGGGATAAAATCTATTCACGATGTAAATTGTTATATTATGTTTTTTTATTTAAATTATCGTTTGAATAATATAATAAATTAATAAAAAAATACATTTTTATTTCAATTTATACCTATTATGAGATTAATATATGTATATCAAAAAATATCTCCTTTTGATCAATTTAATGTCATAAGAGTAATAAAATAATAATTTATATGTATTTTGAATACAGCGGTTACGTCAACATAATGTTGTGGTTGCCTTATAAAAGTTACATAGGTACATATAACGTTACGCCTTGTTTTAAAACGTAAAAAACACAATAACCGTTTGTATTCGTTATAACTCGCTGTTGTAGTATTCAAGGGCGATAATAATATTTTTCAAGGTTTTCCCATTTTGTTCTCCAATTATCTTATTAAATATGTCTGCATACTTACATAAGATGGAGATTTCTCAATTATCTTTAGTATTGGCTTATTTTGTACCATTACTATAACTGTGATACACGTGTCCATATATATATATAACTTTATACCATAAGTAAATTGGTGTTACTAGGTTACTTGTGGCACAGGTGCATAAACTTCATAAATGTAGTTTGGATAAGAAAAGTTTAATCGTATATTGTAAGTTATGCTGAACTAAATTAATTAAACAAATCTAATAAATTAAATCTAATAAAGATATTTTTTTTCTTAGCTTCACGCTTTATCTCGCATATTGCAGGGTAGGCAGAGAGAGCTGCAGGAACCATACCATAACCTAGAGTTAAGACATTCCGTTACTTAGTTCCTGCTTTCTCCGTTCCCCCTTTCTGTCTTTTTTGAGGCATTGCGTGTTGAGTGGCGGAACTCAACGCCGCGCTTTGTCTAGTTTCCAGAGCGAAGGAAATGGAAATAGAAAAATCCATCTTCCCCGAGTGGGAATCGAACTCTCAAACCGTCGCGTTTACTGGCAGACGCTGACGCCTCTACGTCACAACGGCCGTATAAAGTTTTATTACTATAATATTACTATATATAACATGTTATAATATGTAGTATTATTATAGATGTAATTAAACTTTCAATTATTTTATTTTATATAATTTCTTATGTTTAATATTAAGTTAAATAACATAAAAAATGAATGATTCTCATTACCATGAATTTAAACATGAATATTTTGTATAAATTATTAGAATAAACGTCGACCCCATTTCAGTGTTACTACTCGTGAGAATGAAACATTTATTTCTGATAGAGCATAGCATCTAATTAGATAATTAAAACAAAATTTACTATCCCCGGAACTTTGATTTAAGGAATAGTAATTCAAGTAGAGTGCGATATAAAATACATAGTGTTGTTTTCCTTTAGCTTGACGGAATAATTTGAGTAAGCGGTGAAAATCTGGTGTACAGAGTTCCGTTTTCAGCTTTCCACATAGTAGCTAGATTTAACGCCGCGCCTTTTTGCACTAGAAAAATTAACTACTACTAAGGCTTAACCACTGCAACACTTCTAATTTTAATTTATTTTGGATATAAATAAATGTTATTTAATAAATATATCTTTTTTTTTATTACTAAACATCAAAAGAAAGGAAGAATCCGTAAATTCTTCACATTGTAATAAAAATAGGGCTAATGTGATCCCTTTCGAATCCGTCGTATTTTGAAAGCTTGAACGTATGCCAACAACATTGTAGCCAAGACGCGTTATTGTATACATAATACATGTTTATCTTTGAAAAGATAGTAAAATTGTAGTAGAAAGTGACTCACGTTATATTTTAATGTGTACTGTCATTTTACAGACTGCCAGATTTGTTTATAAGTAATTTAGCATTTTAGATCAGGGATAATTTATTTATCAATTATAATTTGGTATGGACAGGAACGCAGGATTTTAATCTCCGCATTTTTTAACTTCATGTTTAATCTTAATTATAAAGGCCTGAGAATTTTCTTTATAAAAGTAGCGAATTTAACCTGTTTATAGATATTGATTGTGGACAAGAATGTAAAAAACACTGTGTTTATGGCATATTCTACGTTTTTATACATTTTGATATTCGTTGTTTATTTGATAGACAATTCCAGGTCATAAAGAGTATAAAGAGGAATAAGTACCGCCACTATTTTCAATATATAGGTACTATCATCAATCACTCTTTTATTCAACAACAAAATCAGAAATCCGTGTTGATACGTGTATGGTACCTTTGCCAAATAAATAACAAAACGCACAAAAATGTAGTTCTCAAACCAGTATAGTTGGGTGTGTAAGGAGCGTTTGTATTATACATATGATCGATGTTCACTAATATTTTCCTACATATTTATGTTATAGCTTCCGTATAAATTCATGGTCTTAACTTGACATTTAAATTTGGAATGAACGTCGTGCATTTAATACTAGACCGGTGAAGAATAATTTATTTCTTCGAGTGAGTTTCAACCAGTAAACAACGTGCTTAAAATGAGATGCTGCTACAACGCTATGACGGCCATATACTGTCTACTATAAAATAGGTACCTATATTTTAATATTTGTTGAGCAGTAAACGAGAACGAAGAAGTTGATGATGAATTCAATCACGGAACAGATGATATATTAATTTAATATACAAAAATATTACTTTTGGAAAAATATATGTATATAAAATTCTATCGCAACACGAATCATATATATTAAATATAACATTCAAATATTAATATTAACATATTTGTCGTACACAAAGGATGTTATTCGAAAAAGTAGGTATTTTTTTTAAACTTTTTTTCATCTTGTACTTACACGAATAATCTCAAAAGATATATTATGTGACGAAATACGAGTAAATGACCTTTGTTGACTATATATACCTTTGTCAGGTTAACACAACAATAGATATTAATATTAATATTTTAGATTTTGACGTTCATCACATTAACATTGTTTAAAGTTCGGTGCTCTATGATTTTTCTTATTTGTTATATATAATACATAGGTAATAACCTCAGAAAGTGATGTTTATGATAATAATATTTTATTTCCGCATGTGCAAACAATTTACTGTAGACGTTGCGGTATATTAGATGTCTTAGTAAATGTGTTGGTTGATACTTGGTCCTAGGTATATTATAGTACAAATTTAACTCAATTTTATATGATATCAACACACGGCCTAAATAGATTTACCTAGTTTTGAAACGTAACTGAAAATTTAGAAATTTTTGGAAAATTTAAACTGAGGTTGATCTCACACGACGACATAATTAAAAATTTTTACTCGATATCATCGTTTCGAAGAACAAAAATGTATTCTTAGAAATTTTAAAAGTTAGTCTAAACAATGTTCATTAAATTTAATATGATATAATAAGTTACCTTTTATCGTATTTTCACCTTTAACTTGGGCAAAATTGAAAGCCACGCATAAGGAAACATAAATGTAATCATAATACCGTCATAGGAACAAACTACGATAATATTGATACCTAGAGATATACATTTGTATGCCTAATCCAACAGTATGTATGCCTATAAGTAAACAGTAAAGATTCTATAAAGGTGTACTTTACTTACATTTTGTAAACAAGCAGGATTATACAGATACAGTCTGACTTTACAGCCTGACTGATATTTTTCTTTTAACTTCGTCTAACAATGCATAAATATAGGGGATATAAAGCATATATTTTATAGTTAGGGGACGACATTATTAAAGTAGCCCAGACGTCGTTAATTACATTAAACTACTTTCATACAAAAGAGCAATTTGTTCTTCCGGCAGTTACTCCTCGATGTCATTTCATTAGCTTGAACTTGTTACGACACTTGTTAGAAAATTGAATTAATATATATATGTAGCAGCACCATTAATAGGTAATCTAATGTAAGTATATGTAATATGGGTAATCTAATGTATGTATATGTCGCATCCAAGGCGATGGACACGCATGGCTGAATAAACAATGACTATAGGCACAAACACAACTCTGAGAAATATATTGAAATATTTACGTTTTCTTGGATTCAGCTATATGGGTTGCTAAATAGTCTTTTTTTTACTAAATTGTAATTAGCACTAAAGACACTTGGTCCGTATCGTCAGCACTTTTTTTAGCTTGTACTATACGTTCATATCATAAATATTAATTATAATATTAATACATGATATATATAGAATTAATATTAATCATAATGAACTCTTTTATTTACATATTTTTTATATTTATTATTACTTAAAACTAAGGCTATGGCTGATAAGAGAATAAAAATTTTAACACCATATTTTTGGCGTTATAAATAAAATAAAATTATATAATAAAGTAAGGTCACTTGATGGTGGACTTATATCTTGCTAGATAGTTTGAACGGTTTGAAGTGATGGACTGAATAAATTTACAGAAGGCATTTCCTAAACTAGGCATATCTCAAAAATGTAAATATCATTATATCATAGCGTGTAGGTAATTCTCATGTGTAATGACTAATTTGTGTGGTTAACGACCAGTGTGACCAGGTCTTTGAGATCACCTGACCAAGGGTCACGGGCCACGGCTGACTAATTGTATATGTAATTGTTCTAATCTCAACGCTATATTAGAAGCATTTACTATTGTGAGTAATTTCTGTTTGTTTGTTTCTTTCATATTCGAGCGTTGCAAAACATTATTTGTAATATACAGGGAGAAATCTTCGGGATCTAGTTACTTCAACACTTTCGCTTCTTTTGATAGACGATACTGCGCTTTTTTTATTATATATTTATATGGTTTTAATATAAAATATTCAAATTTATGGTAGCGTAAATTAAAATATTTATATTCGTATTAGAATTTAAATTTATAGCTATCAAGAATAACATATTTTTTTAAATTAAAGAATAGGACGACTTCTTTTAATTTAAGGCACGTTAGCACTTTTAAATTTTAACAGCGTACACACGTCACGATTGTACGTTCTAGATACTAAAGCATTTTGTAGCATATTACAAATTGTAAGTAGCTCCAATTGAAGCACCTGAGGTGATATTTACCCGACGCCATCACAAAGTTTTATGAGTGAAAATAGACTGTATTACGGAAAAATAATATCTATATATAGCCGAATAATAAATTTTAAACTCATTACAAAATAACTAGTGATGATGCCAAATTATACCTACTACCTAGAATTTTATTTAGGACGTATATCCAAATTTCTTTTGTTGTCAACATATGCGAATCATATATATATTATAACATTGTATGACGATTATGTATATATAATTGTTGATGCTGGTAGGTGCATTTATTATTAATTTATGAACAATTTTCCAAATTATAAATATAATAGTTTCATAATCGTTGGCGTGATTTGCTACAATACAATGAACAATGCTTCTTGACGTTTCATTGGGGTCATGACTTTTTTATTAAATTCAATGAGATAGATATATGCGGGCTGAATATAAAGAAATTATGTTTTTTTATAGTATTATAAATAACTTATTTACAAAACGTGCTTAGTTCCGTTACAGAAGTGTATATAAATAAAAGTGGTAAAGGTAAGATCCAAAAGTTATCGTCAGTAAAGTTTTGTATGTGCATGATATAATATAATTAAATAAAATATGCCTGCATGTTTATTTTACGTTTCTCTTGGAAGGGCTTACATCACTACAAGGTACACAAGTAGTAAATAATATTGGGAACGGATACAAGTTGACGTAACCTATACTAATATCAGTTTGAAGGCACGTCACACACGATACCCAATGTATTTTTATTACTTTCCTTTATATAGTTATCGTCACTGGTATTGTTAAAAAAATTTACATGTTAAATTTGTAATAGTCTCATTCATTCCAATTAATTTATCCATATCATGTCACATTGATCCGTTTTTATAGATGGTATAAATTAATTGTCCCTCAAATCACACCCATTATTTACATTATTAGTGGGGTGTTTAATAGTCATACTAGTGCATTAACAAATTGATTTACAAAACACATCTACAAATCGAGCCATGAAATAACCGGGCTAAATAATAAAAAACAATTGATTATATTTTATTCAAATTAATAGTATCAAATGCATAATGCAATATAAACCCATGAAGCCCGTTTAAGGTCAACCCATAAATTAAATTGAATTAATCTAGACGTTAGCTTATCTACATGGTATAAAATCATTCATCATGTGCCGCACTTTAAAAGCTGCATTACGAAACAAAAATACAAACACGCAATAATAAAACAGTAAACCATAGTTTATAGAAAGGGCCCTATGTATGTCAATGGTGTCATTCTTTAAAAGTGAAAGTTTGAATAAAAGCCAGTCATGAGATACCATCATAAACGAAGCCCCGGCTACTGACAGAGATAGATTATTTTTTTTATGTACAAAAATAACTAATCAAAAACGTAATACGTTATTTAATGTTTCGATACGATAAATCATATATGGGTAAGTAACTTTTAGGGTGAAGTAAAGAAAGCATATCTTCAAAAAAAGATATAAAGCATGTACCTATGTAAAAAACTAATTTTTAAATATTTTAATAAGTACTTTAATAGAATACCCACTAAAGCTGTAAGACACTAGCTTATCTATTATTTAAATGTATGTTTCTTAACTTCGTCTTTAAGATTTCATACAGAGTATGCTTGTAATTATTATTTTATATGTTAAAAATATATTTAGTAATCTGTATAAGTCTATTCTACATAAATATTTATATATGTTAAACAAAATGTTAACATTTTCGACGTGCTCTGTCACGTTAAGATTTTCTATTTTTATGTAACGTCCTAAATAGTTAAACACAATTACGTAATTTTAATTTAAAACTAGTTTATCCAGTTCCGACTGATTACATAGTGTATTTTTAATGTAAACTTTATCTCATAAACACAGATTATACAAAATTAAATTGCTTTTTAATTCAGTTTTATGACGTTTCCGTTTGAATTAAAACATTCTGCATACAGCCTACTATTAATAATGCAAAAATGTGTGATAAAATCTTAGATATAACTTGAATCATTTATTATTTATTTGTAAATACTAATTATGTGTAGCTTCACATGTCACATATGCTTATACTAAATACTCCTTGGATTTAGTACTATAATTTATATACCAAGTTGGTAAATAATCATAGTTCAATACAAGCTCTAGTTCAAATAGATGCACGTGGTATGTCGTTTTAATACTAATTAAGTATAACTGCAGGTGCGTGCAAGTTAACGACTTCTAGAATATTTCTAAGCGGTAGAACAAGTTGTTGTTGCAGCTTAATATCGGGCAAATTTAGAAGACGAATAAATAAACAAAAACAGGTTATCGCATTTAGCGCTTTCTTTACAAACTACGGCTTGATTCGTTTTTGCGTATAAACAGATCTTTGTTTGTAACCTTTAAATATCACATGTTACTCTTATAATTATATTTTTTACCGATAGTGCATTAATATTTGATAAAAAATGTTTAATTTATGATATCTTCTTCAAGTATGACTTTGTTAACAACTAAAATATGCTAAATTACATTGTACATATATAGATGGCCACATAAAAGTTAAAGTAATACCGCTTACTTATACCTAACTGTGAAAAATCTAACTAGAAACTAGCCGAGAAAAATTAGTAGTTTACAAAGTACAATTGCAACTACATGCTATTAAAAGAAGTAATGAAAATATTTTACAACAACAAATATCACCTATACATTTTACAATCGCTTTAATTTCACAAACAAACAACCGAACAGGTCACGACGTAAACAAATATGTATTTAATGATTTAAGTTAATCTAAAAGCGATAATAATATAAATTATCTATTAAAACTTACCACTGTTGACGTACAAAGCTACTAACAGGATCGGCACAACAATCATAATTTTCGTCATTTTCAAGACCGTGCACTTTATTTTTTAATATACGCGCGACACGCAACTGACTGTTTAGTTTCCGTGGCGGGAAGCGAATGCCATGTCAAAGCCAACTGAACGGCGAACTGATTATGACGTAAGTGAAGGGAACAATTTTTAATCTGTGGACTACCGCAGCAAGTATTGTAAAATAGTTTAAGCTTCTTTGACTTTGACTCGTATCGTTAACTGTAATTTAATACAGTATGTGTACATATTAAATTATAAAATAAATAGTATTGGCAAATACCAATATTATTGGCAATAAAATAATAAAATAAATTCTCTTCATCAACGTCGTTTTAGTTTTTTAATTTTTTATTTATTTAGTGGTTTTTTACTAATTACAACAAAATAGCTATAATAAGATTCCTTGACTACGTTATGCTTTAACAATTGCATTACTAATAGCGATGGATACCTGTGTAACTATTTGCACAAATGTAATCTACAATAACAGAAATAAATGACAATATGTTACACACACATGTTATTCTTACAATACTTTACAATAAAATATTTCTTCTTAATTTGCATCAACATATCCTAATGAGAAATCACAAGCATAATAAGAAATTTTGATGCCTGTGATTTCTCAATAAGAATAATACAAATAATATAATCAAATAAAATACATAAAGCTGATCAGCAGAGATGATCAATTGCATAGTTACATAGTCTCCAAGTGCATCCGAGCCATAGCTTAATAAGCCAAGTTGGTTTATTTCATTGTTACCCAAAACTATCTAACCCAAAACTATATACTAACTATCGAGAAGGCGAGATAGTTTGTCTTTCGGTACTTTAAAATGCACCGGTTGTAACAAACAACGACGTATAATAACATAAGTAAGTATACTATCTTAAGTAAGTATAATATCTCTCTGTGTAGGTTTTAAGTGATTTAAATTTTTCTAATGCAAATATATGTGAAACTTAACTAATAACATTAAAATATAAACTCATATGTAATAGATTTTTTAATTTAAAAACTTTGAAATACACGTGAAAAGTATACCTAAGTATATAATGTACCTACATCGTTTGGAATTTCGCGGTAGAAGTAAATTACATTTTCTTGTGATGATTATTTTTTTAACTAGTTATATACATTGTACATTATTGTTAATAATCAAATTGCAAAATAAATAAATTGAAATGCATGTAAATAATTTATGCAATTATTTTTTATGTGTTCTTTGTTTTTCTTTTATAACCACAATGATTCATTATTTTACTTTTAAATATTAATAGCTCTGTGACATAATATGTATGTCATGCCAATTAATTTAATGTTATACAAATACGAGGTTAATTACAATTTCATCACTTGATAATAATAAATGGTAAAACTATTAATATTTACAGATAACACAAAAAATATATTGACTCATTGTTTAAGATATCTTGAATTAAGACATGAATTTCAATTCTACGGTATTTCTCGGTTTCAGATTTGACTTACTAACACCAAGAACCTTATATTGATAGATATGCGAATAGATTTAGATTAGTGGTTAAAAATAACTTACACACGTGGAAATGCTTCGGCTTGTTTACTTTACGTGCTTTCATCCTATGACATTATACTTTGACGTAATGCAGGCGCTAATTAATGTTTTGCCTTAAAACAAAAAAAAAGGTTAGGTTGACAATTTCATCTCATACATCTTTGAATGTAATGTTTCTTAAAAATATCGATGATTTTGTAAAATTGATGATGCACATAATTTAATTACTAGAAAAGGGCTTAAATTTCCATCGAATCTGCAATTCTTTCACAACACAAAGTATTTTTGTCTTTTCATATTAAGATCCCAGGAAAAATTTCAAAAACGTTTGTGTTAAAAGGTTTGAGGTGACATATTTTTAATTTAAATTCATTACTCATAGGCTAGCTAGGATACTCTATATATGTATTTATCGTGCAGAATTACACTTAACAAATTAATTTTATTGTAAGAGGAGTGACCTCGACTGAACTTCAACTGACGATCCAGTATCTACTGGAGGAAAGTTATGTAACAAACTGTCTTTGTAAGCACAGGGTACCGGGTACCAACCCAGTACCCTGTACGGTAAATACTGCCTGACTTTCAAGAAAACAAATAATTAGCAAGCAACAATCAACATTTTATAACAATAAGCATACAAGATTGTTCGACGCTCTAACGAAACGAAATTGAAAAAATATATCGCACATATAGATAAGAAATCACTTACATTTTCATAGATTCAATATGCTAGTATATTTTTGCAGTGTATTTATATATATTTATATATACAAATATATCAAGCCATTATTCGGAAGTAATCAAGTCCCTTAACAACAAAAGAACGGTTCTTTCAGCAAGACAGCGTCTCGGTTATTAGGCTCGATTCACTCTATCTTGGTTAGATACAAAGGTTCTGGACTTTAACAGCTAGTGACTGTTATCTATTCCAGTTTATCGTTCATATAACTGTATTACGATTTATGGTCAATTTTAGAGAGTGAAGCTTGCCTTACACGCCATGACAATTTTGAGTTCTACAAAGAATTCATTCAGGCGGGCAGGCAGCGATGAAATTTTCACTAGGAAAAGTGCTAATGCTACTAATAACTAGTCTCAGCGTTTAAAAGACTATGTTGCAGCAAATGAAGACCACTTCAAATAAACTTTATATATTTTCAATAGTTTTTTTTAATAATTATATTGAAATAACAAAAAGTTATAGTAGTATATGTTTAGTTCAATAAAAAAATGTTTTTCTTATTGCACATGTTAAAGTAAAACACATAGAATTATTTTAATAGAGAACCTACTATTAAAATGGTTATGTGAAAAAAACTCTGTGTTAATTGGTTCTTTACACATTGCGTCCTCAAGGTTTAAATTATTTACTATATTTTATTTGTAAATTCAAGCTTATTTCTCTGTAATAAAGTTTAAATTGCAGTTTTAAACATTATATACATATATTACCTAAGCTATGAGTAATCGACAAAGTCAACAACAAAATTATAATTTATTCTGAGTACGTTTGTTTTTTAAATATACTTAAAAGTTTAAAGGTGTATTTACAGCCATTTTTGAAAATTGTCGCAATTCGTTCTTAATAAGTCGAAATCCAAATATATTTTATATTCATAGTCAATTGTTTAGTCCACAGCAATTTTTCTTCTTTGCATTCTCCGTATACTGATGTGTCTACTGTGTCACAAGATAATTTTCTCTTTCCTTTGTTATTTGCCGTTTCTATCAACACATTCTCCCAATTTCTCTTTCATCCACTTCTAATCTGTAAGGGCATGATTTGCAAGTTTACATTTCTGCCCTACTTTGGTAGATAGTCATGGTTTTGTTGATGGTTCATGTCTGATTTGGGGCACTCCCATACGAACTTAAACGACAAGAGTCTCATCTAGCGGCCCGACCATCTGGCCAAGCGGAGAGATATCGCATCATTGTGTACCCACTAACGAGTATAACACGTACATTGTTTTGAACGATTATTTAGTTACTAGTTAACACCGTCTGCCACCATCGTAATTCTCACCATAAGTTAACATCACGTCTTCACCACCCAGATTGGCTGAGTAACATCATGCGTTTCTTAAGGAACTTTCTTCCACGAACACCCTGCAAATATATATCCTATCTGGCACGACCTTGGGACTTTCAAAGAAGCAAAAACACAACTTTTTAAAAAGTTGGCGAAATCCCTGAAACCTCGTGCCTCGTTCATAGATGTCTATCAACTCATTCAATATAGTATATTAACATCACTTAACATCAGGTAACTCACCTGATCGATTACCTGCCTCAATAACATAATTATTAATCACCACCACAATTCACTTTCTCATACTTTCTTACCTTTTTCTCATAAAGCCTCGTTTTAAATTTATGGGCATTGACACTACTTGTCAATTCCACTTCGATCAAGATCTAATAACTGTTTAATGTTGATGCCTAATCTCTTTATTACATATTTTATTTTATATATACAATAATTATATGAAACATTTATTTTGGAACATTAAGTACTTGTTTGAAGTACATTGAATTTTGACAACACTGTATTCTAAGTTGCGAGTGGTGTATACATAGTACCTATGTATCTAATTAAACACAATGGGAATAGTAAATTCCACTCATCGACATACGTACATTTCTAGCATTGTGTAAATATGTTTTTTTAATTTTTTGCATATTTCTTGTATTGTAAATGTAGTCAGTGAGTCAGACCTGTCACTAAAGTGCCTCTTTGACTGTAGCGTTAAATTAGTTATTATTAAAACTAAACTTGTTACATAAAAAGTTTTTAGCAGAATATACAGAAGGAATTTAATATTGTTCCATTCCCCACTTTTTTAAAATATAACTTGAAAAAATAAAGAAATCGTTTGGATATCATTATAATTCTATATACCTAACTGTTAATAAAAAATATAGGAAAGAATAAGGAAATAGGTTTTCTAATTAGTTATAAATATTAATGATAAGAAAATTTTCTATATTTTATAACATAAAGAGTGTTTGAAACAAGTGGAAAAAAACAAAAAAATAATACACAAATTAATAAAGCAAATAAAACTAATAGTGTTGTAAAAAATCGTTATTTTTATTATATGTATTACTGACAACGATCTATGAGACTTGCATTTAAATTATATACTTTTAAATATGTAAGTATATATATCCTTGTAGAATAACCATTAGGGCAAATCCGTATACATAATAAGTTGTTCTTATAGTTACCTACAGCTACAATAAACACTATTAATTTACATTAAGTTAATTCTTGTTTGTAACTTATAAATTTATAAAATTAAATAAAATTTGAAATTAAGTATTATTATATATTTTTTATATTATTATCTTATGTTCCAATATAAATTGTTCGAAAAAATCCTATATATATAAAAATTGAATTTTAATTGACTTAAAACACATTCATATGTAGGTTCTTTGAAACACATATGAGTATTTAGTTTAAAAGGCAACGTCCATATTATCTATAATTGGAACCTCATCGGTTACGAAAGCGTGTATTTCGCAATAAGTGGCGTTACAACCATGGCGAAGAATGCCATAGTGAAATCGGAGAAAGAGCTAGCACCATTGGTATTGCATCTGTCTCCCTCGCACTCACTGCAGTGTAACAAAGATACTATATCTTCGTGATGTCTGTGAGCTTTTCTTATATCTTCACAAGATCCACGTTCTGAAGCACAACCTCTAATATACCATGGTGTTTTCATATCTGCAGTAAAAAATTCAACTATAGTTACCATAATAAGGACACAATTAGAGGAACTTATTGAAATTATCGATGTGGTATCGATATCAGGACGCAAAATCGATTTTTAATTAAAACACACTGTGGTACGAAATACTGTAGTTACAAATGAAGATTGATGTTCCAGATGATATAAAAAAAAGCAATAAATCTTATAAAAAGTTAGGTCTTTTGATCTCAGTTATTTTATATAATATATAGTGCCTATAATTTTTTTTAATAATTATTTTTACCTAATCATTTTTAACCTTGTTTTTATGAAAAACTATACTCACGTTTATATTTCTCAGCATATACCACACAGCGACGTCGTTTAAATGGATCTATGTGGTATGGGCATATTTTTGATAGTGTATCTGGTGTAACACGAGGACAGTTAGTACAGGCATAGCATTCCACGCCTTCTAGATTGTTTGGATTCGGAGACGGTTGATTGTAAGGACTTAAACTTGGGCCAAAGTTTACAGATTGTTGGCCAAATCTTTCGGGCTTATTGCTGCTTGGGTTTTTTGTATCTAATTCACTATCAGCATTGTTGTAGTCTTGTAAATTTTCTAGACTTGCAAGATCTTTTTCTCCCATGTGAATTTCGTCTTTCACTAAAAAATTATTGCAGATTGTTAATACTTCGTATGCAAAATTATGAATTTACGTATTTTGGACAACGTTGTAGGGATTTAGCGGTTATCTTTCCTTTAAATTTTTCAGAATTCAGTTATATAATTGAATTATTAAAACAAATCTAGTAAATCGTAAAATTGAACTATTGCCGTAAATATAAAAATTACTTATTCAAGAACTCGAATAACTAATTAAAATCTTTATAAAACGGCAATTAATTAGTAAATCCTATTATAGTGTATAGGGTTACGTTAATGTTAAAACTGCATGGAATTCATGAATTGCTCATAAGTTAGAATGACGTTTGTGAAATGATCACAATAGGCCGCGCTTGGAACCCTCGTAACTTTAGTTTTAAGTCGTGGAGTGTGTGTGGAGTGGCTCAATTCGATATTTATTAACGAACTGGGCTCCTCTGACACTCCTCCGTTCACTCTATCTGACGTATACATGTGATCATCTTATTGATTCTAAGTGGAAAAGTTATAAATAAACAAATAATAAATGAAGTATAGACCTTAATAGTTTTTTTCGTTCCGTATTTTTTACTAAATATATATTATAGGCAACAGTAGCAAAAAGTGTAATTTTTGTATGAGTAAAACCAATGCAGGTTGAAAAAAATATAAGATAATATTAAGAAATTTTATTTACTCAGTTAATATTCTTTATGGTTTTATAATAAAATTGCTTTATTAAATAAAATTTAATAAATTACTTGAAATAAATTGAATATATATAAAAAGGTTTTTTTTTATTTAATAATTACTTTTGGGGGCATTTATTAATGTAACAGAATCCAAAATACCGCAATTTTTTAAATCTTGTCTGTTTAAGTATAAGCTTGTGCGTGCTAATATTAGCAACAGCTGAACTAATTTAAATACTATTGAATAAAAATATATAAATTAATTCATAAATAATGAATTTATACCAACTAAAAATATTTTGCCAAATTGTTTAAATGGTATTTAATGGTTTGCAAAGGAGCATTTTAATAATTTTGTTTTTATGTTAATAGTAAAGGATCAAAAACTCTCTAAGTGAACCAAATACAATTTTTTAAATAAATATCATATAATTTCAGCGGGTGAAGCCGCAATATGCGTCAGATAGCGTCAAAGTCTCTACTTACAAAACCTACAATAATATCAGACATCCTTATAAAAATCTTTGTTGACTATAAATATCTATAGATAATTATCATATCTGGGCTAATTTAAATTAAAAAAATTCATACCTGTGTCCACTGCCTTAAAAAATCCGAAAGAAATACATCCTAGCGCCAGCAGCACAGCTATCTTCGCCATCTCGATCAAGTAAGTAAAGCTAGTTAAAAAAATTATTTTCATTTATTTATACGATATGTTATCATTACAATCAAGGAATACGACATGCTCCGTGGACCCCACTGATATGCTATTGTCAATGCAAGCGAATCGCCTAGCCAATTGTTAAGATATTCATATTTAAATTAACTAAACGTTATTTTTTTTTTGTTTTATTAATGAATGGATTAATTTTCATAACGAAATGTTTATACGATTTTCAAGCCATCTTACGCAATGAAATCAATAGTAAATCATGACATCAATGATCGGCGACTAGACTAATTTTTTTTTTTCATTCTCCCTTATAAAAGGAAAAATGGAGATCACAGTAATTGGTCTATCTATTTAATATTTGATTTGTCTTGACATATTTACGAAAAAATAGACAAAAAATACGTTTGTAACAGTAATTTACGATTACGACCAAAAAAATTCAAATAAAAAAATAAAAATTATATTCCTAGTAAGGATTATAGAAATCGAAATGTAAAATGTTATAACAGTATTGATAGTAGAAATTAGAAAAAAATCTTCAATATGGACTTTTTGGAAAGACAAAGAAAATATACGTTAATTAAGTAAATTTATACCCGACTACGGAGAGCTAATAATAATATTTTTTTGCTTTGGGGAAATAAAACTGAACTGAACACTGGAGAGGGAATGTTCTGATGCTAGGTTCTCCCTGATGTTGCTTAAGCATCATAATCTAAAAAAATCCTTCACCTACTTACCTGACATTTGAATAATATTCAGGTTATTGATAAATAGCTTTAGTGTTAGACTTAAGAGTTTTATATTTTTTTGCCAAAAATAAACTCTAAATACAATTTAGATTTTACATGATTAAAATAACTAGATAGTAAAGAGCATGTTATATAATTTTAACGCCAGGTAAACATAGATATTACAGAACAATGCCAAAAAGATGGATGATGCGGATATATGATTACAACTCTCTCTTCATCTATTTCGAACTCAGCTTAACAGGATATCTATATATGGATATACAAAGTCAGTTAGGTTGATTGTATTCTCAACATAATACTAGATAATATTGAAAACGCCACAGTTATAATGAAATATAACGTGTTTAGGTGATCGAGAGTTAAGACACTCCGTTGCTTAGTCCCTGCTTTCTCCGTCCTAGATTTCCGCCTTTTTTCGAAGCATTGCGTGTTGAGTAGAGGAACTCAACGTCGCGCTTTACGATGCAAGAGTAAGTGGCTAAATATGTAGGGGTCGGTTTATCTTCCAGGTCACGTAAATAACATGAAGTCACCAGGTTCCGAGAACTTTATCCTATGCGTTAATGACAGTGGACCGCAGTGTAGCGTAACTAACTTGGGGTATAAGGATTGTTACGTTTGGCGTTTGGCGTAACTAGCTTGGGGTACAAGTGTACTTATGTTTTAAGTGTGATAACGACTGCTTACTGAACAAACACGATATGTAAGTACACCATCTATCTTATACAATTCAATTCATATGTGAGAATTATGGAACTACAAAAGGACAATCTATACTTTCGATGTTCTTGTTGATTCGGTACTTAGTTTATATTGATAGAAAAATACTAATATATATATATATATATATATATATATATATATATATATATATATATATATATATATATATATATATATATATATATATATATATATATATATATATATATATATATATATATATATATATATATATATATATATATATATATATATATATATATATATATATATATATATATATATATATATATATATATATATATATATATGTTATGCTAAGGTATCAATCCTAAATTGTATTTAGATATTCATGTGTATGGTCCAGTCAAAGCAAATACTAAATATTGGCAATTAAGAGATACCTCCAAATTATTAAAATTACTTCCTACTTCATACATTTCCTGCATATGCTTAGCAGAGTAGTATTCAAACGCTTCTCCCGTTTTCAGCCTTACGAGATAATTCGTGTTGATTGGCTGAAAACAACGCTGCAATTTATCTAGATGAAAATAAAAATCATTTATAGTCCCATTTACAGTTGCGAATCAAATCTGTTTAGGTGAGAAAGTAAACATAGTCTATATTAAAATAGAATTTACCCTATTACAATTGAAATAAACGATGAATTAAAAAAAAAACAAATTACATGCAATTCATTATTTATGGGATTTGTGCGGAACCGTCGGTGGGCGGGCAGGTTCAACTAGCAATTAGCTAAGTCCTTTTCATTTTTATTTAGATAATATTTTATTTCGATTAATATTTAACAGCCAGATATACACAATGTGCAAAAATAAAGCACTATGACTATGATATGAAGCAATATACGAACTGTATAATAATTTACGATAGTAAATATTAAAAAACTACGTTATAGAAAAAACTTACCTTAATAAAAATAAAAACGTTGTTAGTTATTTTTTATTTAATAAGAAAAAAAAACGATTCACAAAAACAGAAATAAACAAATTGAAGATAAATAACAAATATATTCAGAACATTATAATTTCAACTTTTAATAACTTCTCAGGTACATGCATTGTAATGTAAATATATTGTTTGGTGTATGTATGTATGTATGTTTGTAGCTCTACATTTCAAAATATCTTACACTTATTCCATACTTATGTAATAATTAAATATATTCAAGCAAAATTAACAACAGTCGTATTGGACGGCTTTTATCAAGGCCTTTGTATCTGTAAATACATACGTTTATTGAGAAGCCTGATTTGGCACTGAAAATATTAACAACAGCGCAGGAATGTACCTCCTGGTGTAAGCCAGTACAAATACACTACACTTAGTTTAATTTTTAATACAATTATTAATAGAATACTGGCTCTAATAGCTTTTAGCAATTGGATGTTACATAAAAAGGTGTTTTAGTCACTTCTGTTATATGCTAAACAAGTATGAAGCAACAAGGTCGAAGAGACCGTTGTTTGTGTTGTTTGTATATATTATTGTTTGTACAAGTATGAGATAAGTGCTGCCATAATGGCTAATGGTAGAGAAACTTGGATGGATCCTGCGCCGTTGCAGCCTTCCTTGTCGCAGACTGCGCAAGATTTAATCTGCTTGCTGGGGTCAACCGGCATTTGCTTTAAGTTCTCAAGCAATCGGCATGATTCGCTCAGGTTGGAAGGATTGGCGTCCAAGCAGGTACGTACAGTAGCACCGTTTTCTGTAAAGAAAAATATTTATAATCATTGAATTTTAATTTTTTGTATGATTCTTATTTAGATATTATGTATTTCATGTTGGCAGTTACAGTACCAAATTTTCTTCTAGATTATTTCAAGTGTAAATTAAAAAAATTAAATGAATTATTAAATTTTATTAATACGTAAAGAAATAGCTTCACGTTGTATCCGGCATGTAGCTGGTTAGGTACAGGGGACCTATGAGTCCATTCTCTCTTGCCAATTTTCAAGACTTGTGATTAAGTAGTAAAAATCAATGCAGCTCTTTTTCTAGGTAACCAAACCAAGAAAATAATAATAATTCATTCTTTCGAGTGAAAATCGAATCCGCAACTGTCAGACACTGGCGTTCTACACCACGACGGGAAAAGGAGTGTCTTAACACTGTCAAATGCGAAATAAATCGTGAAGCGTGACATTTACAACCGAATCCACACAATCTTTTACTTTGGACTTCCTGTGTGCATTAGCCAATCAGCCTACTTGTATCAAATTGTATACATCATGGTAAGCTTACACATTTTTATGATTTATTATTAATCATTAAAAACCCATAAAATGTTATTTATTATAATATTATTTTATATATATATATATATATATATATATATATATATATATATATATATATATATATATATATATATATATATATATATATATATATATATATATATATATATATATATATATATATATATATATATATATATATATATATATATATATATATATATATATATATATATATATATATATATATATATATATATATATATATATATATATATATATATATATATATATATATATATATATATATATATATATATATATATATATATATATATATATATATATATATATATATATATATTGATAATGACATTAGGTAGATACTGACGCATGACAATCTTGTGGCAGTAGCGCGGAGCTCCAGCTACACCGTCCACGAGCTCACGTGGGAGAATGTCTCTCAAGTAAATGCGGTTGTAATTGATTGAATCTTGGCTTATGCAGTCCTGGAAAAGATGTAGAATTGGTTTTTATATATTATTAGTCATAAACTATTGATAATTATTAATATTGATGGTATTAATAGCTCAGTTTATAGCATAGGTATTTAAAAATTTTATTCAAAAATATTTTATTGCTAACTACTTAGTATATAAAATATTTTTAATACACAATATTTGTACAAAAATCCTAAATTCATATTAAAATATATTAAAAAATATTATATACATATATATATATATATATATATATATATATATATATATATATATATATATATATATATATATATATATATATATATATATATATATATATATATATATATATATATATATATATATATATATATATATATATATATATATATATATATATATATATATATATATATATATATATATATAACATAATATAATAAATCACTTAATTACTGTACATGTAGAAAACTATTTACCACAAGCTTGTCCTTAGCGGCGAAGGGGTCTTTACAGTTGGGATCAGATTGCGAGTTGCATTGATAACATTTAAGGCACGAACCTGAAATAAGATACATCAAGTATATATTAAAAATGACGCTTAAGTGATGCAGACCTAAGTTGATTAAAGATTTAAATATTCTACAAATTTTACAATATTTCTAAACATAATATATGAAAATATATATGTATATGACTTAGATCATAAAAATACACATACAATGAATAAAAATATGGAAACCTACAAATCTACACAAGAATGTGTAAACAATATATTTTTAGTAGAAACATCTGGCCTAGTAATAACATATAAGATTAAAAAAATGGAGCAACACTTATATTGAATATTTTAAAAATTGAGCCGCCTCGTGTTGAACGTGACTTTTGTCCCACGCTTGTCTTGCCTTGAATGGCTTTAATAAATGACATGTCACATAATAGTGCAAAAAGCAGAGAACGGAGTGTTATAGTTAACATATTTACTAGACTGTCTTTATCTACACTTTTGTATTCGGAATAAAGCGTCAGTAGAAATCAAATCTCTAGGTACAGCCATCAAAAGAACAAAGCAAATACACAACATGAATACTGAGCAAAATCGACAAGAAAAAATATTCTTATAGTCTCAACTATAAATCGTAATTGAGAAATAGGTCAACATAATAAATGTCTCTTTTTGTTCTTTCTTCGTAATTTAGTGTTTACTGTTAAAAAATATATATTATAAACCAATACTAGTGAACCCTGGTAACACCATAGGTAAATGAACAGTTACATAAAGACGTATAAAGACTTGTGTAATTTAGATAATGGAGGTGACTTATGTACATATATGGAATAGGTGCCTTTTAAAGGAAACAAATGTTGTGCAATTGTGAAGGGAAAAAACGATACCAATGTAAACATTCAAATTTACCAATTTTACCTTGGTATTTAGTTTATATAATTCATGGTATATTTTTCAGCTTAACATTGTGGCAAAAAGAACCTAGCGTTAAAATAATTTTCCCTTATTTTTTGAAATAATTGCCTGCCGGAATTCAACGCCGTACTATGTAGCAATAATGCCGACTATACGAACATTATGTCATTGACCTTTTAGAGCCACCGAGTATATTAGTATTCGATGTACTGTAGACATATAAATTCTAGGGCGACATAGGAATAATTCTCGTGACTAGGTCCCAGACTATTCTATTCGTAGCTTTAGTGTCCGACTTTGATAATACCTATGCCTTAGTAAAATCTATAGGGTATTCATTACATATAAAAGTCTTCCAAATACCATTTTTTTGTTTTATATGATAAGAGATTGTTGTGCGATTCCCACTGGTTAAATTAATATTCTCACATAAAACACAATTTTGGTTAGCTGAAGACTAAATTTATATCTATATATAAATATAATATATAAGTTAAGTTTTCTCATGAATCATCTGTCCATTAAAAATTGCATCAAAATATGCTTTGAACTGAACATTCTACACAATAATAAATTTCACATGATAAATGGGGGAAGTACAAGATCACCTATGGTTCTAAATATAAACCCAGAATGTACACTTTTAACATGTAATTAAGTGTATGGGATAATTTTGTTATACATTTTTATCTAAATATGTATATAAAATATTGCAATATAATATCATCTTTGAGTATTCCATATTTCCAAAGTATTTTAAGTAGATAAATAAACAAACGTAAGCATTTCAAATTTTCCTAAATGTAAACACGGGTGAGATGTAAATAGCATTTGCCGGCCTTCGCCGGTACAGAATGGCCAACGTGAACCGGTTCTACACACCGTAGTTAGAAACGTAGCTCATATATATGTACCCGACATTCGCATTGTGTCACCGATGATATCACCCGACCATTTTTATATTTAGGCCATGATCAAGCGACTTCGACACATTAGAGATTTAAAGGCAGTTTAACACTTACATAAAGTGAAATCAATTTATAGATATTGTTTTATGTAATATTTAATGAAAGAATAACAATTTTGTTTTATTTCTGTAATTAATACATATTATTTGCCACTGTCTGTCATCTATTGCAAAATAAATGATAATTGTACGAGTGTACGCACAGTATGTTTACGAATAAGTACTTACTTTTATGTGATTAATTGTATACCAAAAGTCATGTTTAATATGTTTATTAATGTATATTTTGTATTATTGTTATTTTTTGTTGATTTGATCCAAACAACAGTTCGATAATACAAGTTTAAATATTATTTTCTTTATTTAGCTGATAAAAATATTTGATTGACAATTGTAAAATATAAAGGAATGAACTGCTTACTCTCCTTCAATTCTACATCATACACTAAAAGTGGATGAATAAATTAAAATATCAGTAGTATAGTGATACTTAAAACAAACAGCTAATTTTATTATAAATTGGTATTTTTATTGCTCATAAACAAAAATATTTTCTTAGCCTATATATTATATCATTTTAGAGCTTTTTGCTGAACGACGCTAAGTACCTTAATGTTACAAAAGCTTTATATAATGGTCAAAGTTAATCTAAGCACGCAATAAGCTTAAAGTATGAGGTAAAAATTTACTATACATTGTTTTTTTCTCAACCTTTGGCAGAGCCCCAAGAACAAGGACATTAACTTTATCCCCAAAGAAGTAATAAGTTATAAAAATAAATTTAAAGTTTTTTGAATAATTCATGTCAAAATTATGTTATTATTCCAGAATGTCTTTGAAGGCTACTGATGCTTAAGTATATTTATTATTTATATTTTATAAATTCATGGAAACTAAATTAAAATAATGAAAAAGGAATGTTGCGTCTATATGCTTTCTCCAGTAAACACATGTTTCAAAGAGTTCTCCATCAAACTCTGATATTGAAAAAAATAGAATTGATTAATACGTAAATATATAAATCCATTATTCATTCATTTATATTCACGAAAGAAAGTGCTTTGTTTCTATAAATAAACCAACGTGGTAGCATATGTAAAAATTAAATACAAAAAATGTCTAGAGTTCAAATCCCATACGTAATTTTCAATGTTCTCAATAAACATTCAACGTCTGTTTTGGTGATACTTAACTTAATAATTAACACACTATATAAATGTTGTAATAAGTTATAAATGATTATATTTTATTCATAGACGCCCAATAGTAAATGTCGTTAAGATATTTTATCTACAAACATTAATTATTACTTCGAAGTAGTCACAAGAAGCTAATAAGATGAGTCATACTTACAAAGTTACAACGTAACTTGACTTGTTACATGGGTGTGCAAATGAAACGGAAAATTAGGTCCGCTTCTAATAAACAATTGGCGACTTATATTATGAATAATACAAACGTTATTGCGCAGAGACTCCACGTCTGGTTGTAAACGTCACGGTTTGTGGGTTCAATTCCCATTCGGAGAGGATGGGTTATTTCATTTCCATTTTCTCCAACTACCAGAGCCACTAGGCAAGCGCGGAGTTGAGCCCCACCATTTAACAAGCAATGCCTCGAATGAAGACGGAAAGCACAGAATGGAATGTCTTAACACTAGGTTTCTATTCGGGATACCCTACTATATGCGTAATAAAGCGTGAAGTAAAAAGAAAATAAATAGATAATAATCACACACTTTCTGCATTTTGTATAATTAAACTAAGCTAATAGTTATATTATGTCTTATCTACTCTCTTTCTGGGAGGTAAAATTTGACATCATTGTTTTATACTAAATTTAGAATTTCTTTTAACTTATATTTAGCTAGAGCAAGCAAACCTAAATTCACTTCAACGACCCATTGTATGAAATGTACGTACTTAATAATAAGTAAGAAAGATAAATACGACGGAAACCTATTAATCTAGATATGCATTATATAGAAAAAAAATTGGAATAAATTGCGTGAGCTAGTGTTGCGCAGTCGTTAAAAGTCTGGACGCAGGCCAAATCTGAATTCTGAAGCACAAACATGCGTAAGATGCTGGAAGTATTTTTTCTCTACTAGTATTATATGTAATATATATGTATATTGGTGTTAGCCTATATAAGAAATGAAGAATATTATAGTTTACTAGATGTACTGTCCCTGACTTCGTCTGGATACAATTACAACAAACAATCAGCTTTTTTTGTAAAAATATTATTAATATCACTATGGAAATTATTTTTAATTTCTACGTAGAACTTTGGACCATCTTCCTGATAAGATGATTCTTTCTTTAGTTTCGCAATAAATAAGTTTATGGAGATACGACTCTTACAAACGTACAGACATAAAAAAGTTAAACGCTTAAAACTTTATAGTTCTCAATCAAGATTCGTTCAAAGCCATTTCGTGGTATTGTCAACATTATTTAGGAATATTCTTAAAATAATTAAACAATTAAAATTTTATTCAAAATATTTTTCATAAGAAAAATTGTATCGCAACTGATATTACTTCAAGGTTATCCAATTAATTTTTTTTAGAATACTATTTCAAGTAAATTTCACATATATATTATTTTTTTATAATTGTAATATTTTTCACATATTACATCTTCATTGTCTAAGAGTCCTTGTACATAAGGAAAACAAAACAAAGTCATTTCAAACAATTCACGAGCACCATATCATACAGAATGTGACTGTCTATTAAATTTTACGACGACAAAAGTATTAATTAAGTTACTATATATATATATATATATATATATATATATATATATATATATATATATATATATATATATATATATATATATATATATATATATATATATATATATATATATATATATATATATATATATATATATATATATATATATATATATATATATATATATATATATATATATATATATATATATATATATATATATATATATATATATATATATATATATATATATATATATATATATATATATATATATATATATATATATATATATATATATATATATATATATATATATATATATATATATATATATATATATATATATATATATATATATATATTATGTCTAAAAATATTATGATAAGTAATAAATATACTAATGAATATAAAAAAAATTACAGTACGACTTATAAAACCCTACATTTCAGCTTTAGTTTTAGAGATTTAAAAAATAAACTGCGAAATTTGTAGTATAAAATTTTACTTTATATTAAAGTTATCGCTAAGAAATTATAGTGTATAATAGAAATTTTCCGCAGATAGGATTATATAAATAAATAAAATAAATTCTTTAAGAACATCGAAAGTATTTTATAAATAAAGTTACATTATTAAATATATAAATTTTTAAACAATAAAACTTGGATAAAAGTAAGGCGGGAAAATAACGTACCAATTTCGAATAACGCCAGTAGGGTGGCGAGAGTCAAGGCAGTAACACTTCGGGTCATTTTAATAGATATATTTGAATATTTAAATTAAATATAAGATAGTGTGCGGGTAAACTCTCGCGACGTACGATCAAGACTGAAACACTGAGTTCCGACCCACTCGCCGACAGCGCGTCGCCGACGGACGCATTTACACGTAACGTAGGGTATACCAGCTTTGATTATTACAGGGATAATCCTGTAAAGATACATTCACGATTTGTATGAACTTATGCAGCTTTCATGATGTATGCATTCATACGAGTTTAGAGGGATATTATAAAAAATTCGAAGATTATAGCGAAAACGAACTTTTCAATAATAAAAATAGGAAATATTTCATGATGACGTAGGTGTGTGTGCCACAATCATGTTTTTATAACAAAGATTTTAAACAATTTCAATATAAATGTATATATTTTATCTTAAATTTATTAATTAATTTTATAACTGATAATTTTGCATTAAAGAAGTAGACATGTGTCTTTAAATTTCAAACTCATCTATCTTAATTGACGAGATTGTCTTAATTGGCAACTGGCGAAAAATCCTCTGAGCATTTAATAATGAAACTAGATAGAATGATGAAAATTGTAAGAATATAAAAATGTTGTGTTTGAAATGAATTATGGGTTTTGAACAAATGGTTTATCTACACAGTCATAATAAATAGTATGACACACAAGAGTCATGAATAAGATCGTCAGGGTTTTGCATATGGGTAACTACTTATGTATTTCAAATTATTTGGTGGAAATACTAACTTAAAACTACAATTTTAAATATTAAGTTAAAAAATTAACCAATATTATTTAAGAATTATTAACTTTAACATTTAATTAATTTTATTGAAATATATATATAGGTACTTCATACCAAACGTACAGTAGGCACCAAACTTATCCACCAGTGCAAAAAAATAGCTGCAATTCTTATAAGTAATTAATACCTTTAACAATGGACACTATTAACTGTTAGGAAGATATATGTATGTTAGTGATCACTAAGATATATGTCACTAAGATATAGATACTAAGTATATTTTGTACATATTTGTTGCGATACGATAAAGTAGTAACAGTATTACGAATTATCTAAAAACTTTTCTTTTTTCCTCGAGATGGCTACGTTTGTATCACGTAAATTTTTATTGGTATAATAAAAGTACACTGTTATTTATATTTATACTTTTTATAGTATTTGTTGTTTTTATTTTATGTACTACTTTGTGTACATATTTTACTTTAAATTTTATTTAATCTCTAGTTTTATTTTTTTAGCAAGTTAGAAAATAATGTCAAAATCGTTGTAATGTATATATAATATGCCTAAGTAAGTGAGGAAACTACTCATATAGAACATGACCGTTAAGTTGCCGAATGCTGATTGAATTTCCTAAATAAGTGTTACCTAGACGCTCAGTTGGAAGATACGTACATACGTTGAGATAGAATCAAAAAGCAATCTTAGAAAACTATGCTTTATTGGATATATATATTGAAAAAAAATAATCACCTTTTCAGATATCAAGTTTTTCTTAAGGCCGTCCTTATAATAAAAATTCATTCCCAAAAGTGGAGGGGATCTATTGAAAAAAATAACAGCTTGAACTGGTATCTGCCAAAAAGAAGGGAGGGCTATCTCATAAGAACATAATGAGTTCAAAATTTTTCTATGAAGGACTGTGAAGTTAAATATTTACATGCAATCTCTGGCATCATAGTTCACTTTATACCATGTCAACATTGTAACAACAATATAAATATAAAGATAATAGTTTGTTATTTTTATTTTGTTTATTTAAATTTTATATACAAAGTATTAGCAGTAATATAATTAATATTTATGATAAGAACACATAATAACTATAAAATAAAAAAAAGTTTCTTTGAGCACCTCAGGTACATCAGCAGTCAACATCATGACCGATCACTATTACTGACTCTTATCTTACTCTAGACAATTTCATAACAATAATCTATATAAAATTTTCTCTATAAAACCTGAATTACTTTTCAGTTATGAAAAAATATATTATAACATAGAAATACCTATAACCTTTTGAATTTTCTTATTGAAAGAAATATACTACTTATTGATTTACTATATAGTATATACTCTATATTACAAAGTGTTTAGACATAAGGTAAAACATAGTTTATATCAAATCGTTGCATATAAATATTAAAAGCACCTTTGAGTACAATGGAATAATAATCATTAATCACTCTTACAGCTCATACTTAGTGCGCGATTTATAATAGGTATTGGTCAAAACAAAATGACTTATTGGCAAAGTCGTATTCACGTTATATTGAATCATGTTATTTTCCTTATTATAATAAAACTTAGTACCGACTGGCAAAACTGTAACTTTGTATTAATTTAAAGTTTGTACTGTGCATTGGTCGTTTGAATTCTTTGTTGTAAATTATACTTTCTTACTCGAATTTCTTTATTTATTATACTTATAATTAAATATAAATTAAAGAGTACAAAAATTATACGATAAGTTATTTTCATCAAGCTATAAAATTATAAACAATATCTTGTTTATTGGTTATCTTTCAGTAGGTAAATAATTCTAAATATTTACCGACTTCAAAAAAAGGGAATAAAGAATTATGTGCAATGTCGGTATATATTTTTCTGTTCTTTCATTTTAACGATACATGTATTTATTATCAGATTCTTGTATTCTTTTTTATAAACTATTGTATTGACAAAAATTTGAAGGACAGTATATTGTTTATAAAATTATATATATATATATATATATATATATATATATATATATATATATATATATATATATATATATATATATATATATATATATATATATATATATATATATATATATATATATATATATATATATATATATATATATATATATATGTATATATATATATATATATATATATATATATATATATATATATATATATATATATATATATATATATATATATATATATATATATATATATATATATATAAGTACGAATAAGTTAAATTGAATTATAATATAATGAACTAATATACTTATTTTTAATATATTTAAAGAAAAGTTAAAACACAAAATGCAATTTAAAGCCAGAACTTTGCAACTATTAAAGTAACATATTATTAATAAAGTCAATGGTAGTAACTAGTGTCAAGAAATAAGGTTAACTAAGTGTAATTTGCAGGGCGTAATTTTGCACTTTCTCGTTAATCTCAATCTATCATTCATTACTTTGGAGACATTTTACAACTGAAAAGGTTGTTTAAAACTGATGTATTTTAAATGTAGTTTTCATGTATATTTATTCTATAAATAAGATGTTCTCAATTTTTAGTATAAAAACTTCAAGTTTTTTCGTGCATGTAGCAAAGTAAGCATTTTCCTCCCAATTATCGGGGTATTACTTCTGAGTGTAGGGACTCTACATTGGATTTTGTCTTCTGCCTACCAAAGTGACTACCAAAGTGTCTACCAACGTGAAGAAGACTAAAATAATTCATTTCCCAAATCCCAGAAGACCGTCCTCGTGCAGAGGCAGAGCTTCTGCCTGTGGGTCGTAGGTTCGATTCCCACTCGAGGAAGATGGATTTTCCTGTTACCGTTTTGTTCGCTCTTTCAACTAGGCAAAGCACATCGTTGACTTCCGCCCCTCAATAGGCAATGCCTCGAAAAAGGCAGAAAGCAGAGAACAAAGTGTCTTGACACTAGGATCCTATGGTTCCTGCGTTTCCTCCAGCATACCCCGCCATGTGCGAGATAAAGCGTGAAACTAAACAAATCCCAAATAGGTGTTGAACCCACAGCCATCACATTTTAGTCAGACACCGTGATGTTGTGCCACGATAGCTTCATACTCGTATATTTAAATAAACCATAAATTTTTCTAGTCTCCAGTTTTCAATAGTCTCTGGTCGCGTGTATTGCCAAATAGAATATATAATGTTAAAACTTATGTTTATTTAAAATAATATAGTAAGCTTTCAACAGATAAAGCCATTTATTTTAAAAGTGCTCTTTGTCCTCTAATAGCGTTAGGGTAATAGAACGTAGGAGGGTTCAACAATGTATGTGTATTTTCTCGACGGCTGCCAAATAAGTTCAGGAATTTGAGGTCGAGTAAAGTTCAAAGCGACAGAGACTTTTTTAATTTCTGTATGTTGTCATCACATATTTTTGGAGAGTTGCAATTGTTTTTTTTTTAATTATGTAACATTATATTTGGCGACTGTGGCTTAAACCAGGAAATGATCTGTCTTTGTGCATAAATTTCACATTATTTTTAATCTCTTTTTCAATAATTTTAAGTGACTATATACCAAATTCTTAACTAACAATTTGTATAGTAATAGTATTTTCAAAACTAATCTAATTTCTAGAATTCTAATTTGTAATTAGTAATTTTCTATTGCAATTTCTATATTATATACAATATCAATAAACATTGTAAAATGAATTTAACTTGTAAGCTCAGAACAATCACGTTAAATAGCATTACAAATAAAAGGTATAAATAAATATAGGTCAAAAGCCAATAACATAAAAAGTCTAAAGTATCGCGCTAAGCGCCTCAAGTAATCTGCTTAGAAGTCCTCAAGCTATTGGACTTAAAACGTTGAATAAATCATAATAATGGCACCATTACCGACACTGGGAATATATGTTCGATATTTTCTCAGTTTTCTAAAAAAATATTTTATATAATATTGAAGTAAATTGACATGCTTATTAGTGTATATTGAATTACAAGTTCTTAGATAATTCTAGTGGGATTTAATTTATTTTTAATTATCCCATGAAAATAAATTACTCATATTTATTAAAAAGTTAGTGATGGAGTTATTACAGGAAAATCAATTGTGAGAACTTTTAAACATAACCAAAATAAATATGTTTGTCTCTCTGACCTCATCACTTAGAGCAAGCTGTTACTATACTTTTTTATTATAGCTTCACGCTTTATCCAGCTCATAGCAGGGTAGGCAGAAGGAACTGCAGGATCCACATGGACTTAGTGTTAAGAGATTCCGTTCTCTGCTTTCTGCCTTTTTTCGAGACATTACGTGTGGACTGGCAAAACTCAACGCCACAATAATACCAGTATGAAATCTAATACTTTGCCAAAAGATTGAAATGAAAAATTCCATCTTTCCCAAGTGGGAATCAAACCTACAATTTACATACACTACGGCTCTGTGCCACGACGACTTACCATACTTTATTAACAATTTAAGTTTTTTGAAATTTCGCTCTCATCCCCGTCTATCTATTCAATGTACCCAATATTCCTCACGTTTTAAAGTTTTAGTTTATCCTCTTTTTTCGTGTCACTCAACTCACTTTTAATCACTACAAGTGGATATCTAACCTGCAATTACTGCGTTACTTACAGTTCACACGTTGTCCCAACAAGCCTCGATGGTGTGCTATATATATAATTTGTTCCTAATTTAAAATTGGTTATATTTAGTACTTGCATCCATATTTTCTTATAGCTACACTGCAAATGAGAAACTGTATAATTTGCGTTGGCTCGCGTTTTAATAGCTTGGCTATGAACTTAAACACAATAGGTTTCCGTGCCCTAGATCGCTATTTGCTATAAAAGTATATTAATAACTGCACTTTAATAGCAGTTGGGTTATTTTTTTTTAAATAAATGTTTTATAATAACTTTACTAATAATAACCTACACTGTAGATTTATTCCCAACATTCCATTTCTCAATGTTCATCAGAAATTATTCTGTCAGTCTACATATGTATATATTTCTTTTTTCACATGCATTCTATTATTGTGTAAAATTTATTTTCTTTTTGCACCGTACATTCTTCTTCATGTATTCTCCATAAAACGTGACGTTGGCGAAGTGAATTATCCTCAACTGTTGAGCGTGCCGCTCGGAAGGCCATTACCGTAGAACAGAACAGAACAGAACATATGTATGTATCGACACTTAGACAGGGTATCTTTGGTGTTATGTTAGGTGGACATTATTCGTAATAAAAATGCAAACTAAAATCATATGCTTTATTGTCGTACTATAACTAATATAGAACTCTATAAAAAACTCTCCGTAAGAATTCTTGACTTTGTATAATTCAATCCTTTGTATGTGATCAAAAATAATGTAACAACCGACACTTCAAGAATAATCATTACATTACAAATAGGTTTTACTTAGTTAAACAATAAATTCAACACTAAATATTTTTGAAGTTATAAAATTACATATACTATGTGTATTGATTATTACGTTATATATTAAAAAAATATATATATGTCACCTCACGTGTAAAATAAGGTTGGTTAAATTAAATTAGAACTTGATTCTGAACACCTGATCGAAGCGCTTCTTTAAATATGAAGTTTTTACCACAGCCCGTAAGTCGCTATTACACGGTCAACGAGGGACGGTCGCCGGTGCCAATTACACTTTACTACTTTAAACAAACTAAATTAAATTGATTTCAATCAATAGTAGATTATACCAGTATAAATTCTTATATTATACCAAAAATTATAACGTATATTTTTATCTTCGAAGATTTCAATCATTATATATTAGATTGTGACATTTTTAAAATAACAACTGTATGATATATAATCTATGTCGGTATAATTTACCACTTTAGTTATTTGACCGTATGGACAAAAGGGCAAATCAGAAAAATTAATAAGATTTTAAATATAAATGCCAAGTCCATCCCAAGAGGGGGTCCTGGGATGGACTTGGCATTTATGGTTAAATATAGTATTCTGTATTGTTAAAGAAAACAGGACAAACGTTAGCCATTTCGTTAGCCATTTATAAATACAGAGTGATCATACATACTGTCGTCACCTGTCAATTATTACATTCTGTTTAAGGAACGCTATTATCCTTGTACCTTATTTGTTTTTCACGAGACGTGCTTTGGTTAAAATTTAATACCAATGTAAAAAATCGTCAGTTTAATATAGTTTTTTATTTATTTAAGCCACCGTAAAAACAATTAAAACTTGAAAAATTAAACTAAAATAAAATCATAATTAAAACATATTCAAAATAAAATCATTGTTTATTCAGGCTTATAAATTGTTTATTTTTGTTATTTACATAACCCCAGTGGCTTTATAGATTTCATGCTAGGACATATTCTTTCTTTTATGACTATACACAAACTATATATTGTTGCGAAATAAGTAAATAATGATATTGTTTTTCAAACATACTTAACTTATTTACTTAGTAAGTAAAGTAAACATATATATTAAATTATATACTAATCAAGTGACATGACTTACGATCATTTTACTTGCACTTATTTATTTATATACTTTATAATTTTTTAAGAGTTTCATTACTAAAATATATTGAAATAAAACTGCTTACTAATTTTTTAAAATTTAATACCAGTGTATGATATATTATATACAGAATGTCTCGAATAGTTCGATGTCTATAAAGTAGGTCAACGCCTTACCACCATTAATTCCAACCTGTAATGGTCTTCATGGATAACAGATTTCATGAAAACACGAACTTTAATCTACTACATCATGATAGTTTATTACTTGGCAATTCATTATTAAGGAATACAGGGTAATGGTAATAGTGATTTGTGTGCATGCTTTTTCCCGCAAGTAACAGGGTAGAGATAGGGAGTGTATTGTAGTCTCTCTTTCTCACTTTCTGACTAAGTAAGTAAAGTAAGTAAGTAAGTCACAAGTAAGTTAATACTCATATCATACACTAAGTTAAGTAACCACTGTGATACATATTTATAATATTTGGAATAACAAAAGGCGGTCTGATCGATGAAAGAGCGATATCTTCCAAGCAACCTTTGGGTAAAGGAGAAAATATATGCAAATGGTTAATGTAAAAACGTGTAAGGGTTACACCTAGTACATGTTAAGTTATTATTAAAAAAAATATTAGTACATATACATATATATTTTAAAAAGCGACGGGCTTGTGAGTTTAATTTAAATAAAAAGTGCAGACCCAAAAACATTAATATAAATAGTTATTTGTAAGTAACATAAACACGTAAGTTAAATTTAGGAACTCAATGCCTCGATTTGTTTTCTACCTTTGCGGGGTAATAATATAAATAATTTCGGGAAAAGAAATTAAACCTACAAACCACCATCATGTTGGTAACTAATTAACTATTTGTTCATAAACATTTGTTAGGCAGAGTTATTTGAGATGTGCTGGAGGAGGTCCTTAAAATTGTGTTAACGTGATTCCTAAAATGACTTATAATATTCGTTAGAAGAAATTCAGTGGAGTTTATAAAATATATTCATAAATAATCATAAAATAAATTTTATAATTTATTAATTGTGGTATGAATAAAGACTGTCACACCATTTGGTTTAACAAATAACAAGACGAAAGAAAATCGAGAATTTCATCTAATCGAATGTAAAATTACTCATTTTCTGCGTCACAGTAATATCAACAATCAATTTAAAAATGTACTATTGAAATATGACTCGTGTGCTCTATTATATTTTGTCACGGAAATTGTGAAGTTTATAAGCGATTTATTCGCATAAAATATATCATTTTGACAATAAAGCCGATTTACTCTTACTTATATTTCAATGGTGACATGATCGCGTCGGTACCAAAAAATGAATTTGCAAATATTTTTTAGATAACAATTTCAGGTATAATTCTCAAAAAAATATAGAGTTTACTTTACAATATGACCCCAAGAAGGCCGAATATCTTAACACCAATTTAGATGTTGAATGTAATAATACAGGTATTGTATAATAATACAAGTATTGTATTATTTTAAATGTAATGCAAAACAGCATTTGCAATTTACATGACCTCAATAACACAGCTATGAGATGAACTCTACGCCACATCAGTCAACCAGAAGCCAATAAAAGCAGTTAACTTTGTTTGTGTAAAATTAAATAATTTTTAATTATTATAAAGAATAGCATACTATATAGAATATACGTTTTGGAAGAAAATACAAGAAAATACATAGATTCTTTTCTTTAAGTGATACTAAAATAAAAAAGTCACATAAAAATTATCATATGTATGCGAATATATATGTATGTGAAAGTAATGTAGCAAATTTGATTGTATGTATGTCTAGACACTGACCATAAAATGAACTGTATTAATTCAATCCCCTCACTGTATGACAAATCAAAAGTTATGATAATCGTAAATTGTGACGAATAGTACGTACAGTAAAATAAGAGATTCTTTAAAAATATATATATATATATATATATATATATATATATATATATATATATATATATATATATATATATATATATATATATATATATATATATATATATATATATATATATATATATATATATATATATATATATATATATATATATATATATATATATATATATATATATATATATATATATATATATATATATATATATATATATGTATATATTTATATATATATAATATTTTTTTAGTTTATTTATTTATCCTTTATTGCCCACAATACAAGGAGTAAACATGTACAAAAGGAGGGTGTAACGCTACAAAGCATTCTCTACCAGCCAACCTGTAAATATCATGTGGGAAATAAAAGTTGAGGTGTGCCAAACTATTTTTTTTAGAAATTAAGTATATTAATGATTGTTATAATAATATAAATAATATAATAATATTAATAAGCTTTCATTTTGTGAGTACAATATATAAACAGCCTGATTACTATTACTTCCTTCATTTTCGTATATTATATTGAATTTAATTAAAAATACTACCGCCTTACGCCCTTCAACTATTGCGCATAAAATGATAAAAAATGTTTGTACTAGTAGAATTTTTGACGAAATTATTGTTTAGTGAAATTGCTAGCATTAATTTAAAAATAAATAAAAAATATTTTATTTAGCTAAAGCTTTGGTAAATTAAATTAAAAAAATTACAACTATGACAAAATTAGATAGTTTTTAAGTTAATACACATATTCTAGTTCTTATATAGCCTCTATTCTTATAACAATATTGTATTGTGAACACAAGTTTCTAATTACTACGGGTTAGCGTTCCACAGCCGCGCTTGTTCTACATAAGCGTATTCATTATACCATTGTTTAGGAACGAACGTTGAGAAGAAATACATAGTTTTCATTGTGATTTCTATTAGAAAAAAAGACAAGTATCTTATAGAGTAGTTACGTACTATATACGGACAAGGCGAAATAGGAATGCAGGCAGTTAGGCACTCTATTCCTTTTTATGTACTCTGAGCTGAGTTGTGGAGAAATTTGAATTTGAAGTTTAGTAACGAAAAATAAGCTACAAACGGAAACGAAATTAATGTTGAAGCATGTTATTATATTTTCAATAAGACACAATACAAATGAAGTCGTATATTTACTTTAAAAGTAGCTTCATTTTTCAATACAATTCATTAAAACATGGCAATCTAGCCCTGAAACCTTTACTCTACCTTACAAATCTTTCTTACAGGAAACTTCTCCATAGTGCTTGTCACTATTGTCATTATGTACGGGAGCGTGTGTGAGCATGTAAGTACATGTCTTCGGGGTAAATTCATGTAATAAATCAAATAACACGCAGTACCGTACAAGACAGAATTCGCACTAACTATGACTTCTGCAAAAGACATATGACATATTACACATAACTACACTATGCATACCACTTCCTTATCATCTGTGCCTCTATTATCACAGTGATATGTCGTGATAATATAAACTGGTAGCCTGGTGATTGGATCGAATTTCGGTTTCAACCAGGCTCAACCAGACACAGATACAAACATAGTCCTTTTTTTCACTTAGGCTTTTAAAATTTACTATCCTGATTCTATTACTATAGAATTTGAATACAACTGTTAAAACTCCTACAGCAGGAAATAATCACTATTTAGTGATCTTGCTCTTGCATAATGATAGACTGTAGATCATAAAAGCCTAATTGACTTGAAGTGAGTACTTATGTACTTAATTTGTGTTTGTAAAAGAACAATGTTGCAATAAAAAATATTTTAATTATTACATTTACTTTTTGCCAAAAAACTTATGTCTTTTGGCATGTTAACAAAAAATTTTATGTTTCATTATCAGCGCTCCATACTTCAAAATAATAAAACACAACCCTTATATAGGATATCTTTATAATCTGTCTATCTCTTAAGACTATTTTGTCACTTGCTCGATGCTATCTGACTTTAATAAAAATATCCAGAGAGGTGGCGTTTTCTCACCTCTAATTCAATGTACTAGAAATATTTTTGCCGTACTTATGAGAATATCGTGAGTAATCAAAATCTACAAGGTACTTCCCGTTGAATTAGTTAGTTAAAACTTGTAGTGTAATCAAAGAAAATATACTTAAATAAGAAAATTGCAGATATATTCCAGAAAAAACAACCTAATGGTTTTTTTTTCTATTAAGCTTATTATTGCGTAGACCTTATTATGTTGTATCAAATTTATTGTGTGTACTTATAGCTTACTATCAAACTTATATATGTAGTTCATTTTATACACAATTATATAGATAATTTAAGATTCTAAATTATTAAATTAATGTTGTACTTCGCCTTTGCTGACTTTATAAAATTAGCATGGAACTCTTGTTGAGTGACTACTATTTGCACTTGACTGATTTATTATTTTATGGGTATCGTTTGGAAGTTGACTTTTTCAGTTACATTCGTATTATTTGTAATAAGTAAATAAATGAATAGATTCAGATGTTCATTACATTCGTTATTATGTATTCGCCTATGTAAAATGAAATAAAATTATTGCCAGCATCACTTACAGTTTTCCATGTCATTTTTAATTTTTTTTTTGTTAAAAGTAAATTTACTAAACTAACTAGCCATAACATACTATTACGCATATTATGTTATATATAAATCGCTCTATATATCTTGTATGTTTTAAATACATATTCTCAGGATTCTATAAAAAAAGAGTCGTAAAAATATTTGTCCAACAAGCAAAATAGAAACAGTACGATAAGATCTGAGAAAAACAAAAACAATATTGCATACATCTACTTGATTTACTACTAACCAAAATAAATTTATCGCCTGTTTTTATTTTATCTTTGGTACTTGCTATCTTATTATGTAACTTGAAGTTATGAGGACTTGTGTAGTCACAATTTACTATAAAGTATCGGATTTTTTCTTTCGTCAGATTTGCCAAGTGCTTCTTTTTTATTTATTTCAAACTGTGTAATCATTCTTCAAAGCCATTTGCGTAGAGTAATCTAGAGCTGAGTTATAGTCATGAGTGTCACTCTCGAAAGAAGAGATGAAGATGAAGGTATTCTCATTTCTACATACTAATAAGGCCTTTGTCAATTTATGGTATACAAAATAGACATTTTTTTTCTTTAATTATTTTCAGTTACATATTGTTTTTAATTAATAAGTTAATATATAAATGTTCTTAAATATTCTCCAATCAACGTGTCATAAAAAAAGAGAAGAAGAAATTAATTAAATTTAATATCATGATATAATTTGTTTGACAAATATGAAACAAATATATATATATATATATATATATATATATATATATATATATATATATATATATATATATATATATATATATATATATATATATATATATATATATATATATATATATATATATATATATATATATATATATATATATATATATATATATATATATTTAGTAACTTCACGCTTTATCCCGCACATGGCAGGGTAGGCAGAGGGACTGTGGAAACCTAGTGTTAAGACACTCCGTACCTTGGTCAATGCTTTCTCCGTCCCCGCTTTTCGGGGCATTGCATGTTGAGTGGCGGAACTCAACACCGCGCTTTGCCTAATTAAATAAATTATATTGCGATATTAATTTCTTCTCTTTATTTATGACACGTTGAATGAAAAATATATGACATTTATAAATTAACTTATTAATGAAAAATTATTAAAGATTGTTATCAATTTTGTTCAACGTTTAGTCACTTACTCAAAATCATGTATGTATCATATGTAAATAATATATAAAATCATATTATGTAATTTTTAAATTAATGAACACAATTATAAAATTTATGTTAATAAATAAATAATGTGTAAGTAGCTAATTTCTTAGTATGCTAGAAAGATCATTATATAAATGATCGAAACTGGTATATCAATATAGTCATAGATGAAGATAAATAAAATAAAATTAACGTGTATGTTTGTAATTTTTAAATACGTGTGTTTTTCTTTTACGTAGTATCATATATAGTTATTAATACGTACCTAAGGCATAAGGAAACATAATTTTTTATTTTATTTTTGTGTCTTATTGTCAAAGTTAATCTCCCGAATGCTTTTCACGCTTTATCCCGCATATTGCAGGGTAGGCAGACAGACCTAGTTTTAAGACACTCCGTTGCTTAGTTCTTGCTTTCTCCGTCCCCGTTTTCCGTTTCTTTTCGAGGCATTGCGTGTTAAGTAGCGGAAGACAACGCCGCGCTTTGCCTAGTTTCCAGAGCGAAGAAAATGAAAATAGAAAAATCCATCTTCCCCGAGTGGGAATCGAACCCTTAAACCGCCGCGTTTAGAGTCCGACGCTTACGCCTCTGCGCCACGTCGGTCTTCTCCCAAATGACTTTTACAAAATTTTCACTGGAATATAAAGGATTACCATGTATGCTTTTTTTAACAGAATCGAGCAGAACTAAGACTTACGTATATATAAAAAATTACTTAAATATTTCAGTATATTTCTTAGATTTACTGATTTAAAAAGCAAAAATAAAAATCCGAAACATTTATTAATCGAACGGAGCTGTGAAAAGGTTGCTAGTTAGGCATAATATAAATATTATTTTATTAGCTTTATGAAAGTGAAATCGGTTCAAGAGTAATTTAATTATTTAACATAATATTTAAGACATTTTCATTATTATATAATATATTATTGGACAGGTTCTTTAATAAAGGAGGTTTTACTTTAGAAATGTATATATTACTTTATGTATGTATGTCACTTGATATCTCTGTCATTTGTTAACCGGTTTGAGTAATTCTTCTTTTATGTGAGTGAGTGTATTCTTGAGGTGGTCCGATTGATACCACGATTGTCCGATTGATAATGCTTTCTCAGGAAAATCGAAGGGTATCTTTCCATTTTACATGTGTTCGTATTTTCTTATAAAACACCTTATATTTGCTTCTTGTAGTATTTGTCTAATGTTAACAAGCCTATGACGACAGGCTTTTTATAACTAGAACTTATAATAAAAAGGGGAGAAATTAAGCATTCCATGGATTCAACGTGTGGGTGCCGGGCCCATCACGTTGGAGGAGTTTTTTTTTTGTTCTTTTTTATTTATTTTTTTTTAGCTTCATGCTTTATCCCGCACATGGCAGGGTAGGCAGAGGGAACTGCAGGGACCGTGGGAACCTAGAGAAGACACTCCGTTGCTTAGGCCCTGCTTTGTCCGTCCTATTTCCATTTTCTTCGCTCTGGAAAACTAGGCAAAGCGTGGCGTTGAGTTCCGCCACTCAACATGCAATGCCTCGAAAACGGCGAAAAGCGGGGACGAGGTTTAAATATACTCCATTAAAATGCATTAACACTGTTCAAGCTTCTACTACCTACTAGTGGCGCCTTATAAGTGCGTTCTAGAAATTAATTAGTAATAGTCCAAGACAGGCCGAAGTCTTTTAGCAAACTACAAAGAGATTTTGCTGTTTTACCTCTCGCTCCACTTCAACCGTATTTAAATAAACTTTTAAGCTATTCCTAATCAGTTCGTAAGTAAGATCAAAATACTTATTAGGTTTGAAATTATCACGGAACTGTAAGTTATACCAGTACTACAAGTTTAAAACTTTGAGAATAAAAGGAAAATAAACAAATACAAACACCCTTCAGAATTGTTTATATGAATGAAATCTTGACCCGAGCTTTGGAACACTTTTGTTGTTTAGAAGTGATGTTACAATCTCAACATTTGAGTTTTCCAGAATGTGTGTTTTGGCGGCTCTTAGATGTTTATAGAGCGCCGATGGTTTTAACCCAAAATTATTTTTATGCCTAAACAAAGTGAAAGGTCTGCTGAATACGCTAACTCAAACTAAAACTTTAATGTTTTAATGACACTTGCATCTAACTTCGCTAAGATGATTTTATTAATGTCGTCTGTGATGTCAGCCCAATTGAGACAGGATGTTAAAAATTTCAATACTTCATAGTTCATATACTGACTGAAACAGCTTTTGTGAATTTCTTATAGTTTGTATTTCACATATACCTATATTTTTATATAGTATAGGTACAATAAAAGATTAATACATAAATAAATGTCAATTTACACTAAACAAAATACTTTATAATTATTTGTAATAAATATTTTCCACCTGGAATTAGTTATCGACGTAATACGTTAATGAGGGTCCGGTGTGGCGCCGCTATTCCTATCTAAGTAGGTCGATGCTTATAGAACCTCCCCTGTTTGACCTTCTTTTAATATGACAGCTAAACGTCAGGAAAGTTCTAACTCTAAAGTGCAATCACAAGTTTTGTTTACCGAAAGTTTAAGTTATTTTTGTACAACACGCTGAGTTGTTTTCTGTTTCGTAAATAAAATCGATCTATGCTAATTTATTGTACTCTATTTAAAAATTGTTAATGTAAAAATACACAAATTGTAGATATATATGTATAACACTAACTAAAAAAAAACATTTTAAATACTACCATATGTACCATATGTAGACATATTTGTATGTACTGTATATTTTTGTTGTATAAATATCTTATTTGAACTGACGTTTTGGGCGTGCCTGATGAGGAGTACAATCTCCATGTATGGAGGCAAAATAAATAAATAAAAAATAAAAACAAATGGTTGCCTGTAAAGTGGGTATTACGAAAGAAAATTTTACGTGACAACGTTTTTTTATAGGTAGAATATTTATTGATATGATTAATAATTATAATATAAATTGCACAAATTTTAACCATAGAAAATATATTTTGTTTACTAAAACATTGTACATGTGTCAAGTGATACGCGCGGCGGACCGATCATAGTTCGGTGACAGTTGACACATCGTTACGTTACCTTTTTCATATGTGACTCCGAGCCGCAACCTAATTTAAGACGTTGTCACGTCAAAAATAAAAACAAGAATATATATATATATATATATATATATATATATATATATATATATATATATATATTCTTGTTCTATATATATATATATATATATATATATATATATATATATATATATATATATATATATATATATATATTATTTCTTGTAGTATGTAATCTGTTCTTAAAGTAATTAAGCGTACTTTTAGTATATATTATGTACTATAGAGCATGTACATATCATTTATTAGTATATTTTTCAGCTATGGTACTATATAAAATAAGTCGTATATACAGTACAGGAAGTAGAGTCCAACGCTCTGTTTTACATTCCGGTCAAATTCATAAGATCACGTGTTGAAACAGACGAAGCCAAACTCAAACGCTTTATTAGCAACTTCGTCTTTCCATAACTAGGTAACCACATAACAATATTCCCACTACGGTGGCTTCAAGTTTTTTGTATATTTGTAATTGGTTTATTTTACTTATATTATACGGTCAACTTTGGCGTTGCGGCTTAATTAGAACCGACTCTAAGTATCCAGTAACGCCATCTGTGTCTATAAACGACAAATTCCAACACGACAACTTTTGCTACTTGTTGCAACCTGAACGAATACATAGACTATTTTTTACGTTTATCATTTTACAGTATAGATGGCGCTCAATGCCATTCGAATTTTATACAATTAAAATATGTAAAGTCTTCCAATAAATCGTATTTTTATTTATTGTTTTCTATTTGTAAATATACATGATACATAAAAATTTTCCAAATGTGTCTTTAACACAATGTTCTAGACATTGCGATTCCAGAACTATTTATATACCTTATATCCACTTTCGTCGGGACACCTGAAATACATATAATGTTCATATGGATGGTTTTATATTGACCGATTTTTTGGCTAATTAGTGGTTATAGTACTGTAAAGAACAAATTCTTTTTACAAAGACATTTCTTATTCCACAAAATCAAAATTATACATTTTAATTTAAATTTAAGCACGTAGTATTTAATTAAGTGTATGCACAATGGTGTCGTTAGTTCAAGGTTGTCTATACAAAGGTTTAGGTTTTTGTTTTTCATCAGCTGTCACTAAGGAGGATATGCCTAAAGGAAATGCGTAGGCACAGAGCGAGGCCGCAACTGATCGATCATTTCACTTCTTCCCGTTGACAAAGGTCAGCAGCTTACGAAAGAAAAGCTCTAATTACATCGATGCCTATTATTTAACCAGTTTCGATGTTGTTAAAAATATACAAATAATTTAAATAGATGTTTTGATCTTATAAATATATAATTGTAATAGAAGTAGAGTACTTTTTTTTAGATTGAAAACTTTTTCCTTATAACTAGATAAGCATAGGGAACGTAGTAGTTTCTCGAGATAACAGGTTTCTAATTAGCGCTCTCTTATTGGGCCACTTCAGGTTCATAATTTTAATTTTGCTAATTATTAGCTTAAAAAACACCTGTACGCTCTAAAACACATTCAAATGTGTCAATATAGAATTGTTATTTTAAAAATAAAGATAGAAGAATAGAAGAAGATTACATCAAAATTGTTATGTTAAAAGGTGTCATTATGAGCTTGAATTAAAAAGAATGTATATATATATATATATAGACAAAGCGCGGCGTTGAGTTCCACCACTCAACAAAGCGGAAACGGAAAGCGGGGACGGAGAAAGCAGGGAACAAGTTACGGAGTGTCTTAACACTAGGTTCCCACAGTCCCTGCAGTTTCCTCTGCCTACCCTGTCATGTGCGGGATAAAGCGTGAAGCTAAATAAAAAAAAAATTGTAATACAAAACGTAAAAGTTGGCTCTTTTAGAATTTAAAAAGAAGTAACCTATTGCTTATATTGTTAATTATGGGGAATGGTTAAAATTAAAAACAAAACACTTAATAGCGAACTGTACTTATTAAATATAAAAATTACAACTATTTCAATTTTTTACCACCTAAAACCTCGCAAAAAAACATTAGTAATCACAAGACAACTAAAAAGAATGTCACATTGTTTGGGTAAGACCGTAAACAATCGTTAGTCGCAACTATCCGAGTAGAGATAGACAAGCCTCTGGGTGTGTCATTTAAATAGCAAACCAGTTTACTGCCCACGAATGGACACCGTCTATTATCTCGATTCTTAATAATAAAACCCTTAAAGTTAAAATATTTCTTTATTACAGTAGTTTTTATTCATAATGCTATAATCAACTGTGACAAAATACAAACTTACTAAGAACTAAATAGGTGTTATTTGTACAAAAAGTAATCAAATTTAAATCGACTACAAACAACCGATATAATTTAATATCCTTTCTAATTAATTCAAAGCGACGGTAATAGAACCTTATAAAGCAATTTGCTATGGTTTAGGTAACATTGTGCTTGAAAATGTTGATAATCACGAAAACTTACGTGAGTTATACTTATATAGATAAATTTTAATTTATTCGTATATATTTTTTCATGATATTTATAGTCGTCTATGTCTCCAATTTTTTAACATTCAATCAATCAACAAAAGCTTTTAAACATTCAATCTGCAGCTTTTCTCCAAGTTTTTTAAACAATATGTGCTGTTACCAGAACAAGCAAAAATAAAATGATACTCATATTTATTTATATCAAAAAAAAAAAAACGCCAGCAAACAGCTTATCATATATTAAATATTTTTCTTTGTTTATTTACGATTTCAATTTAAATTAAGAGGCTTAGACGTATTTTATTAGTTTCACTTATACGTTGATGTCACTTCCACATTATACATATTTTATAGCGCAATAAAGTAATTGTTGCGACTTAAAACTGCGATTATTATCTCATTTTAATAATGACAAATTTAATATTTGCTTAAACAACTTCCTGGGAGTAAAAATGTTTTAAAATAAAGTGGCAATATTACCAGTTACGTCGCCTTTAACACTATTTATAGCGCAAGATCTTATAAGATTAACTAATGTAATGTACAGCAAAAAATAAATATAAATCCGTGTGGTTTTAATCTTTTGTGACTGTAGTACGTAAAAGAGGGTACTGTGGATACCAGTCTATGTATGTATGTTTGTTTGTACATTTATATGACACATATATATGTAAATGTTGAGACCCAAATATGTTGATGTAATTTGGTAATTTTTCACATCAATCAATTGGTAATAACCTTGCTAATTTACTATATCATTCTGCGAGAAACACAGAGCTTCTCTTTCAATATTAATAAATAAATAAGTTTTGAAATGAAATACGGGTAACAAAATATAAACATTTTTAAAAAATACTAGATGGACCTGTACTTATTTAAATAATTTAAAAATACATTTGACTTTTTATACATTAACTATATATTTATTTTTTTTATTATTTTAAAAGTCACATATATAAAAACACAAAGTTATCTCCACTAGCCGTTAACCATATGTCACGTAAATTTATAAACCGAGTGCTGATAATTAAAAAATAAAAGATAAATAAAACAAATAAGGATTTATATTTTAGACTGCAATACCTAAAGGTTAAAGTGTACAAAATTTTAAAAATATTGAGATAGGTGTATCTTACTTTGTATTTTATTTACTACCTACATCTTGAACATGATAGATTGATAACTGTAGTACAACATATTATATTTAATAAAAATACAATCAATATGTATATGTAATAGTCGATATGGTTTATAAAAATAAATTAATAGTATAAATTATTTCAAGAAATGCCGAAATACTGAATATATTAAAAATGATTTTTAAGAAGATTTGTGCCAATCACATGTTAACTTAATCATTTGTCTTTCGTCATGTCATAAAAATAAGTTCAAACACATGTAAAAAGCTGCATATGTTATTATTTTTGTAAATGTTACCGAAATGACCATGTCCTTAATTTTGTATTGTTTTATTTCTTCTTACATTCATTAAGTGTCATCGTTTCTCAGAGTGTGCGATAAGTGAAGCACTTTCAGAACTTGGGCTTGTTATGAAACTACTAAACTATAGTTACCCCAAAAAATTACTTAAACCTAAACTTTACGACTTTTTACTTAATTTTACTGTAAGTTCTTACATTTTACTGTATTTTTTAATTCTGAGTCAACAGAAAGAGTTCTACAGTTGATTATTTATATTAATTTTTGCTTGATATCTCTACTTAACTTTGCGAAAAAAGTATCTTAAAACACGGCGGAAATTAGGTAATAAAGTAAATGAATCCTTTTTGAACGGAACTCAAAAACATAGACTGATAACTGCAAGTGAAATTTTTCACTTTAAATGTTTATTAGTATAATACATGAGGAATGAGGAATATTTATACATATAAGTTCACGGTTGCTGACAAAATGTCTGATCGGCATTAAGTTGACCTTTTGGAGCATCGCTATTTCGAAACTATATCTTTGCTATGCTATTTATATATTGATTTTACAGTACTATATACTATATTTTAAGTTACTGAGACGTTAATTTTATGATTTTATTTTTATATAAATAAAATATACTAATAAATTAGAACAAAAAAAAACAGTAGAACGATTAAACTTTAATCACAATATTATTATAATTAAGTGAGAAAATATTCATTTATTTAAATTATGGCTAGTATAATTTTCCCACAACTTCTTGACAAATCCTAGATTATCAATATCGTAAAAAAATTAACCAGATACGGTTGTGAGGATATTTCTGAGCTAACCCAGACAATTATATACAAAGTTGTTGACACGTGCAATCATGATGTACATGTACGTATATATGACTTTTAATTTCTTTAAGGTGGTAAAAATGTAGGTTTGCAAATTGCAATATTGCCTACTTAAACAAAATCTGTCTTCAGACTTAATTGCTTGACATAAATCATAATAGAAACTAAAAATAATGGTTTGATTACTTACCTTCGACTACTGTAACAAATTAAAAAAATATTCCAAACACTTACTGTACTTTGGGATGGTACATTTCCTTACAATTTTATATTTTACTGCCTGATTAGTAAGAAGCACTTAGAAAAATTAAATCATTCAATTACAACGATATACATAACTGAAATTTGATGTTCATAATTAGTTTTATTTATATGCTAGCTTTACATATTTTTTACATATTAAATAATATAAGTGGTTGCTAAATACCTAAGAGTTACTTCATTGGTTTGATTTCATGGAACAAAGGAAGGAACTGAATGGTGGTTTTCATCTGATATTATACATCTATATACAGACAGTAACATATTTATGTTAAAATATAACGACTCTAATAAATAATAATTACTATATTTTATTGTAATTTTTATAGCATTACTTGGCCTCAGTCATTTCAAACCTTTTACCTCGAGTGCTACCATTCTCTAAAAACATTGGCAGCATGCGTCAGTCACTTTACCACTCTGTATAATTTTAATATGAATCACCTCAAAACTACGTTCTAGTTATTTAACTTATATTTTATAACATTCTTTTATTATTTCCATCATAAAATCGAATGTCAACCACCATTTATATACATTCTTTATCTAGTTAGTATTTTATAATACGCCACTTAATAGGTAAGTTATAATAAAAACTTATAATATTATAATTATAAATACAACAAGAAAGACGTATAAATTATTAATAATTACTCGAAAAGTACAATTTATACATTTTAAAGTAAAAAAAAGAGTTCGTTTAGTTTGAATTTAAAGTGATTTTTGGTGAAGCGATTTTTTTACATATTAATATTTCTAAAGTAGCATTATAATTACGAGATATAAAATATTATGAACAATAGAATATTATTTACTTATTTATACAAACGTCGTTAATATCAAATATTTCTGAGAATCTTTGTGAAACTTAATTTTGCCATTTCCATGAAAATGTTATAGTTAATTACAAAATGATTTTATAACACTCTTGTTTCTTTTGTGGCCATAATACTAATAGGACTATTGTAAAAATGACATTCTAGCTTTGTTTTACGTCATTAAATAAGGCTATGACGTGAATTTAAACAGCCTTGAAGGTTTTCGAATATTGTTCTTCGTTAACGTCTGAGGTCTGACAAGCTTCTTAGAATTAGTTTTGTATCGTGTAATGTCATGAAGTGAAAGGATTCATGAAGTTCCAAAGGAATGTCGGTAACTGAATGAGACAGCACCGCAGTGTAAAAAGGGGAATAACTTAAATGTGACCTTTACAAGTACTGTCTAAATAGTTTTTTTTTGTTTTTAGTATGACTAAAAAGCTTAAAAATAAGATAGTCAAAAGTATTTAAGTGAAAAATATTAGTGTTGCAACCAAAAATATTCTATATTGTTATTATTTTATGCGTTATATGACTGACCATTTAGACTTTTTTTAAATTGAGCAACGCTTGCACCAAATCATTGATTCTTTTGAATATTCCTATCTTTTATAAATGGGATTAGATTGTGAGATCTTGATATTGAATATGCGAATGAAGCAAATGAAGCGAATCTAAAACCAAATATTGTGACCTCATTCTATCAAGAGATTTAAATTAATGGCTGCACTGAACTTACGAAATGATGCGATTTATGCTAACTAAATTGTAAATATTCAATGTGGTGATGCAAATTTGTTTCAATTTTTGATTTCTTTTTTATTAGTTTCTCGCTTTTATCCCACACATGGCAGGGTAGGCAGAGGGAACCGCAGGAATCATAGGAACTTAGTGTTGAGACGTTCTGTTCCCTGCTTTCTGAGTTTTTTCGAAGCATTACGTGTAGTGTGGCGGAACTCAACGCTGCTGTCGTGTTTACAAGCAGACGCCATGACAATCATCGAAATAAATTTAATTTATCTACTTATGTTTCATAAATTTAGTTTAATTTGTTATTGATTGTGGCGTCGACAGTTGACATTATAGTTTCAATCAAATACATATAATATTGGTTTTACTTGCAAACTTATTCTAGTGCAGGCTAATTGAGTTAAATGTCATAACTATTTAATAAATTTGTTTTATTTCTCCAGGTAGAGAATCTAGTGTTAAGATATTCCGTTCCCGCTTTGTTCACCATTCACGTTTAGAGAATCATTTTAAATTGAATCTGTATTCTCGCCATAATATCTTTTTGCAAGTTTCAATGTCATCTAAGTTTAATGCAAAAGTACATCAAGTGTCATAAACTCGGCAACCAGTATACATTTACGAGTTCTAACAATCTATCAAAATAGTATTAAATCACCTTGATGTACGTATTTACTTATTTGCATTTTAAGTGAAACATTAATAATTCTGCTTGTTCGTATAATATTTTTATAGTTAAATAAATAGATAATAAACGGTATACAAATTATTTGTTATTTATATTTAGTAATATCTAAAACTTAACCTATTTTGCGGCTTCTTATCTATGGTATTGATATATCGATTAGAACACGTTTTAGGACCGTCGTGGCGCAGAGGCGTAAGCGTCTACCTGTAAACGCGACGGTTTGTGGGTTCGATCCCCACTCGAGGAAGATGGATTTTTCTATTTCTATTTCTGGAAAAGTAGGCAACTGCGGAGTTGACTTCCGCCACTCAACATGCAATGCCTCGAAAATGGCGGAAAGCGGGGACGGAGAAAGCAGGGGCTAACCAACGGAGTGTCTTAACACTAGGTTCCATGGTTAGGGAACTGCAGGAGTTCCCTCTGCCTACCCTGCAATATGCGGAATAAAGCGTGAAGCTATAAAAAAATGAAAAAAAAAATTGTTATATCTCAAATGTTTATAGGATTTAATCTAGCTGAGCATGTATTTGTCCTAAATCGTGATATATAAATAGAAAAGTTTTTTTTATAAATAACAATGGAATTATTGAAGAAAAATATAATGCTATGACATCTTTTATACATTTCCATATTTCGTGCTATCACATTTTTTATTTTTTTTTTGTTACTTATCAAATACCTCGACGGATAAAAAAAACCATATCACATGTAAATAAGCCTCGTTGGACTAATAATAAAGTTCAACGATAGATGTGTTATTATTGAACATATACAATATATACATATGTATCAGATTGTAATCATATTCATAATAGACGGAACACTTTGTTCTTTGCAACGAATAGGAAAATGTGGAAGTGCCACGTACTTTTGTCCGTATTAAATTTCCTAGAAGTTAAATATTCTAAAATTATACATTATTACAATCAATTGGATAGACCACAAAAATTCAGAGTCGCTTTTTGTGTGTTAAGATCGGATATGTGTAAATAAAAGCAGTCTGCACTTTGAAATATTAAAAGTACTCCAATGATTTCAGAATCGAACTGTCTTTGATTAATATTGACAGTGCCCATCTAAATATACAGCTGTTACTTAACTGACAATAACGAACTAAAGCTGAAAATGGGAACGGAGTGTCGCGACACAAAGTTCTCTCTGCTACCTTGCTATGAGAGATAAAGCGGAAAGCAGAGAGAGAATACAATAGAAAAATCATAATTACAATTCAAACATTTTACACTTCCAACAAATTCATATTCTAAGGTCTCACGCATAATGTCCATTGTTGTTGTAAACTTGAACCGATTATGTTAGGTATATTGTTAACTGCCTGGTAATTAAAAAGTAATTGTTATAAAAACTAAAAAATGCAAATCATTAATCATGTTAGTACTTACAATGATTATAATGTACCTAATTAGCAGTTAGCCACGTAAGTAACAGCAACTTAAGACAATGACGTGGGTTTGTAATTTTTTTTAAATATTAATAAAAATTTCAAAGAGCTTCATTTGAGTAATTGCATAAAACTAAATAATATATAATAATATCTTTCATTCGTACTTATTCTACATTTTTTTTAGCTTTACGCCTTACACTATTTAATATGGGTAGGACAGGGTATGCAGAGGGAATCGCAGGAACTCAAAGAACCTATTGTTAAGACACTCAATTCACGAGTTTCCGCTTTTTCGCCATTGCGTGTTGAGTGGCGGGACTCCAAGCCGCGCTTTGCTTAGTGGCCAGAGTGAAGAAAATAGAAATGAAAAATTCATCTTCTCCGAGTGGGAATCGAACACAGAAACCGTCGCGTTTATAAGCGCTACGCCTCCGCGACGCGACGGTCCTCTTGTTCTATAATATTATATATCTAATATTTTTATTATATATAACGGTATACGAAATTATTACAACAGAGGTCATTTATTTTTCAACACAACTAGTACGTAATATTTATAAGTGCTGCATGCGCTTAAAAAATTAATACCGTACATACATATCTAAAATAAGTAGGAAATTTCCAAAAAAACTCTTAAGTAGTTAATTATATTGAAAATCCTGATTACTATTTAAAATTCACGAGTAATTGAAAATGTAAATAAATGGATTTACCTTTTACCTTGACGTGCAGGGCCGGTCCGACTACTTTTTAGTTCTGGGAAACAATTTTCTTGCTTCAGGGACTCGCGCTAATTGCCGTGCCTCATTAAGCTTTTACATCCTATATGTATTTATATACGAAATGTATATTTATATAAAAACAAGAACAATAATTCAATTTATATTGTACATTTTCATTTTAATGACGTCTTCACTAGTACACTTAAGTTGAAAATTATTTGACACAAAAAAGTAAATCGACGACTGGGCAGGTTTATTTAAAATTGGATATACTCTTTTAAAGGATATATAGATAAGATCCATGAAAGATGGTTTGGTCCTGTAGGTATCCTATCCGGAAATGCACTAATTTCGAGATAGCTTAATTTCTTTAACATACGATTTTTGCTCTTAACGAAAATTATTATAGTAGTGGGTACTATATTTTAAAGTTAAACGAAATGAGAATTTCATTAAAGACTAGAAAGAAAGAGTAATTATAATATTTCGGTGGCATTTTTATATATGTACCTAGTAATCATAAAATTCGGGCCAATTAAAAAAAATGTAATAAAATTTCTAGCCAAATTTCTGAATTTACCATTGGTAAATTACGCGTATAAATTAAAAAAAAACTAGGATACATTTATAAATTACGACAAAATGCTATAAGGATAACATAACGAAAGAATTAGAACTAAGCAGATAAAATAGAAAATCTAGTGAGGGACTTCAATTATAGTGCAAAAAATTGGATACTAATTGGTTTATATCTAAGAACTAAGGTTAACGTGCTAAATGTGTTAATTAAAGTTAAATGTTTGCCTTATATACACAGACATTAAAATAGATTAAAGGAAATCCTTCATATAGTATATTTGTGTGTTATTTTATAGTAAATAACTTATTATAGTCTATGTTCCGCGATTCAGTTTTTTATTATTTGATTCAACTAACAATGTTAAGCAGGTAGCATTTTATCCTGTATAATTTAATATTACGGTCCTAACATTACCTAAAAATGTATATATTTTTGTATACACTTTTTACAAATTTGATTTAGGAGGATTTTTTTATGGATACTTTTATATTTTGATATTTTATGCCACCATATTTCCTCTATATAATTTATTTATTTGTTATACAATATTTTACTCACTAAAAACGTTCACATACATTAATTCTTAATCAAAATAATCTTATAGCTCTCAAGACTCAAGTGTTTAAGAAGTATTTACCAGCTGATTGACCAATAATGTTTTAATTAATGTTATTCAACAAATTTCCGTAAGAACACTGTATCGTATTAGAGTGACATATATACATTTTAATTAGCTTCACAGTTTTGCGTCACTTATAAATTTATAATAAATTCACGCTTCGATGAATTAAAAAAAATTGCTTGTAAAAATATAAAATCCTTTCAATGTCATAACATATTTAGTAGAGATCTATTGTCGATTTTACAGTTCGTGTTGTTGTAGTAGCGTTAGTTATTATAAAATGCATTGGTTATATTTATATAACGAAAATTAAAAAAGAAGATGTTGCCGAATTAATGTTGTCTCTATATAATACAACCATTTTTTAATTGCAAATTGTATATAGAAAAGTAGGCAATGGAAACCTAGTGACTCCTAGTTTACCGCTTTTCGTCCGAATTCAAGACATTTATAATAGTAGATTGAAGGCTCAACTATCCCATTTACAACCAAAAAGGATGGTTCTACATCAAGATTACCAGATGTTCATATGGGCCATAGTAAATGAAGCCAAAACATAGCATTTGAGACAGCAAATATACATATAATTTAAGATTTTTTTATTTATATGTTAAATAAGTTATGTGTTAGTAATTACACAAAGTGAATTAAACAACTTCGTTAATTGAAATGTATTCAAAACTCAAGATTTGCACGTACAAGTGAATGTCCTGCCCCGCCCTGTTGATATCGTGATACTACCGTTGTGATGTAGACAAGGTTATTTTAGTTATTAGAGAGTAAAATATATTGCATTTTCTAATTAATGTCTTTAGTGAAAGTTGATAAATTAATTTTGATTTTGATAAAAATTAAGTGCTATATATTGTATGGATTCATATCGTCTAGCATGGGCGTGTCCATATGGGCAGTTGTAACGTATATGACGATGTAAACAATGCTCTCTCAAAAATAGTACATTGGTTTAGTGTTAATAATCTACTACTGAATAGTAGAAACACTAAATGTGTATTATTCAGAACGGCGAATACAAAAACTGTTAAAGCCGATGTACTTTTGAGTGGTGAAACTGTGGAACCTGTCGATTCTACGGTATTTCTAGGTATCATGACTGACTCTAGTAATTACAGTGGGGACCTCATATTGATGGATTGGCGAATAGGCTCAGATCAGCAGCGTTTGCTGTTAAAAAAATTTGATTATTAACTGATATGGATTCGGCTCGCCTTGTTTACTTTAGGTACTTTATAGTATTATGTCATATGGCATTTTGCTTTGGGGTCATGCAACTATTAATTCCATCTTTGTCCTGCAAAAGCGGGCTATTCGCGAAATCTATAACCTAAATCCTAAAGATTCTTTAAGACAAAAATTCAAGGAAATAAATATAATGATTGTTGCATCACAATATATATTTGATAATTTAATGTATGTAAAAAAAAGATTAACGATTTTACCAAAATCGGTGATGTACACAATATTAATACAAGAAACAAGCATAAACTTACCGCGTCTGTAACTAGACTACATCGTATCCGCAATTCTTTTATGGGACAGTCTGTATGCTTCTACAATAGGATCCTAGAAAACGACCAAGATTGTTCTATACCACAATTTAAAAAAGTTGTGAAACGACGTTTGTGTGTTAAAGGTTATTACCATATTAATGATTTGATAAATGATAACACGCTTTGAGAATAAAATACTCGCTTCAGTCTAGTTCAAGAGTATCGTTGTCATTATTAAGAATTGTGAAAACTAAAAAAAAAGAAAAAAAGATTAAGTCCCGCTGAGTATCTTGCGCCAGTTCTTCTTAGGTCTGAGGCATTAACTTTAGCGAACCGGTGGTAAATTAAATGAAATTATTTAACGTTCAAAACATGAAGCTTGTACTTCTTATTTTGAATAAAATTGACTTTGTCTGTCTGAATCACTTTGTCTTTAATGCAACAGTAGAATATCACTCTGTAAGCGCGATGAGTGTATGTTTGATTCCAACTCGAGGAGTGTGGATTGTTTTTATTTTCTCCCTCTGCAAGACAAAGCAAAGCGAAGTCAATTTTCTTAAAGGCAAGCCAACGTCGAAATAACTAAATGAAAAATAAATTCAATCCGGATAATAATGATCTCTTGTTATAAAGTGGAATTATTGCTAGCTTATAACCCACTGTTATTTCATAAATATTTCTTTCTTTTTAAGAAAGTGGGCTCGAGTTGAACCATACGATATGGAACCTTCGCCACTAAGCGAGGCGAAAATCGGTGATAGAGTGTCTTAAGACAAGGTTCCATGTATGAGATACACCGTCAAAATTAGAAAATACCATATACCTACTTAATATAATGTATATATATATATATATATATATATATATATATATATATATATATATATATATATATATATATATATATATATATATATATATATATATATATATATATATATATATATATATATATATATATATATATATATATATATATATATATATATATATATATATATATATATATATATATATATATATATATATATATATATATATATATATATATATAATAAGCAATATTTGGCTAGTACTTTAAGAAATTGTTAAAGTAATATGATAAACTTCTCGCTTTCTCGCTTCTCCACGTAGCGGGGAATACAATGAGAAACTAGAGTTAAACCATTCCGTTTTTTCTATTTTTTACTTAAATTTCAAGACACGTAGTGTGTCACAGTGGACATTAGAGAGACTGACATTACAGTTAAAAAAAAGATGCCAATTATTTGTAATAGATTTCGCTACTTAGTACTTAAATAAATGTACTACTAAAATATAAACTGGTTTGGTGATAAAAGGACAGTGTTATGATTTACTTACAAATGTCTTGTAACATAATAATTAAAATGCACATAGTAATTATTATTTAGAATTTAAATAGAGAATGGAAATTTTTGAAATAATAACATTATTTTGATATTGACAGGTAAAACTACATGATACTTCCCGTTCCTAACTTTGTTTACGGATAAAAAAAAAAATAATTACGTCTTATATTGCACTTATTAAAAAAATAAAGTGAATAATTATAATGTATTAAATTTATTTAGTTTATTCGCAATCATTTTTATAGAATATAAATAAATACGAATTGCACGTGTATATATATATATATATATATATATATATATATATATATATATATATATATATATATATATATATATATATATATATATATATATATATATATATATATATATATATATATATATATATATATATATATATATATATATATATATATATATATATATATATATATATATATATATATATATATATATGTGTGTGTGTGTGTGTGTGTGTGTGTGTGTGTGTGTGTGTGTGTGTGTGTGTGTGTGTGTGTGTGTGTGTGTATATATATGTATATGTATATATATATGTGATCTATTTCGACTAACACGAATATCCCAATACCTAATGATTAAACTAAGTCTTACTTTAAATTAGTACCTTGGATTAGCTGTATCTATATTGCATATTTTTATTAAGATATCCTTATAATATAATATTTGCTTATAATATTATTACCGTACATACTCCATCACTTATAAAATGTCTCGTATAAAGCACAAAAAAGTCTCAACCAAATTATTTAATACAAATACATATATTTTATTCATTCGCAATACTTAGATACTACCAATTCATTAAAAGGTCAAGTACATCGTCTGTACATTTGCTATATATAGGTATAACATAGTGAAGTGATGTCGTAAGGTCACTATCGTTTGCCAACAAAATTTAAACAGGTGCTATGTTAGAGCAAATACCCTTTACCGCAAACTTAGTATATTATGTGTACTTACTCGATGTCTACACTGCACTAACCTCGTTTACTTACTAAACGTAAACACATTTGTAACGTTTGCCAGTATATTCATATTTTACAAAAAATTACAATTTTCATCCTTTCCGAAAATAGCGACACGTAAATATGTGACAATTCCTATAAACTTATGAGATATAATAATGATTATTATCTACTTTAACTTTTGTTCTTGTATTATTCATCATGTTGCGTATTAAATTCTGCACAGATCATTTTATTCAGTGATCAGTATATGGTACTACAGTAAAACACTTTGCTGAACATTCAGATTCTGTTCCATAAAGTGCTAGTCTGTCTAGGCCCTTCGAGTTAAGCAATCCTCCGTTTAATAATCGTTGTTTAATTTTTTTAATACTTCATACTTTCTACGCATTATGCGCTACACATTATTCCAATTATTTTAAGAATTGAGAAACATATAACAATAATCATAAATATAATTACTTCTCTTTAAAATATTTATAATTACAATATATAATTATCATCAAAATCAGGAAGGCCACGGAATATATAGATTTGTCTTTAACATTCTGTTCTGTTTTACGGTAATGGCGTTCCGAGCGTGCCAGTTGAGCACAATTCACTTCTCCAATGTCACGTTGTATGAAGAATATACGAAGGAGAATGTAGGGTGAAAAAAAAAATTTACACAATAATAGAAAGCATTTAAAAAAGAGATCCAATAAAAATTCCTTACTCCTTCCTAAAAAATTATAGTATATACACATAAATATATTGAATTAGTACTAAATAATATTTTACACGGGTGTTAGTTTATAATCTAATATTATTATACTTTATGAATCTAGATAGATATTTACATAGAGGACTAAACACATACATTAACACACACTAAACATTAAGAGGGAGAGGAACTTTGCTGGGAAGAATATCATACAAGGGACGAGTTAACTTAGGACAAGAGAAAAGGATGTGAGAAGGAGAACCATCGTCAAGACCACATTCACACAGCAAATGGTTTTGTTTTAAAGGAGGAGTATTGCCATAAACATTTTACACGCGGCCTTTGTCAAAACTACCTAAAGGGTTCTGTTCTGTTCTGTTCTACGGTAATGGCGTTCCGAGCGTGCCAGTTGAGCACAATTCACTTCGCCAATGTCACGTTGTTTGGAGAATACACGAAGGAGAATGAACCTAAAGGGTAAATTTAACGTTTCGTAGCTGTCAAGCTCGTATAATGTAATTAAACTACATCTTCTATTTGTGATAAATAACTTTCTTCCAGAGAATATTAAAAAAAAAAGTAAAAAAAACGTGTAATCCGACATCCGGCTAAAAGAAACACTAACAATAAGAAAACCCCATGTAGCGGAAATGCGGAAATTCCATTTACAAATTAATTTAATTACGAAACATAGTATATTACATTTCTAAGATAATTCTTGACTTACTGCAAATATATTCATTTTCTATTAAGTAGGTTAAATACATTGTGTATATAAAAATTATGTTCTATTAAGCTTAGTACGTTGTTCCAACACTCATTGTTTGCCTCTATTGTATTTGAAATGACGATTAATGACATAACAATGATATGATATAGAGATAAATGCATAGTATCAAGTTGAAATGAATATCTAAGCGACATTTATTTGCAACCTGGTACATAGATGATTCGAATTTTTAATTATATATATTAATTATATACCTATAGTTTTTTATTATATGTACTCAATTTTTAGATATACCAATACATACATACATATAGATTGTACGTCTATCACATTTTTTCTGGGTTAATAAATAAAAATGGTTGCCTGTAAAGTGGGTTTTACGGGCGAAAATTTTACGTGACAACGTCTTTTTCTCGGTAGAATATTTATTGATATGATTAATAATTATAATATAAATTGCACAAATTTTAACTATAGAAAATATATTTTGTTTACTAAAACATTGTACATGTGTCAAGTGATACGCGCGGTGGACCGATCATAGTTCGGTGACAGTTGACACATCGTTACGTTACCTTTTTCATATGTGACTCCGAGCCGCAACCTAATTTAAGACGTTGTCACGTCAAAAATAAATACACATATATAGTTAAAGTGATTCATTCTTTTAAATTTAAATATTATTTATATATTCATATATTAAAATTTTTCATAATACTTTGTTTAATAAATGTTACGTAATAATTATATAATAAAATGCTTAAAGTCAAGGACTACGCACAAAAACGTAACAGCAAGCTGTTCAGTACTGCATCACTAATGTATCAATAATCACTTAACGCTTCAATAAGAAGAAATTACCAAAATAGGATATTACGAATAATATGACTAATGGACCAAATTTACGACTTATGACTAAAGCTTTGCATTACCTAATTAAACAAAAAGTATTCATCGCAAAAAGTCATCCGTCCTAATGAATTAATTGATTTTGTAGACTATTTTTAATTTCATGCCTTATATTTAAGATATAACTGTGAGGAGATCCTAAGTACTAGTTTTAATCTACTTCATAGACAATTTCTTTGACTTACTGAAATAGGAAAATTAAAATAAGATGTTCTCGTCATCCCGAGACGATTTACTCAATGGCTTGTGACTCAATTATAAATAAAATTACTTCATAAGTCGAGTACATCCCAATACACTATCTGACGTCAACCACAAAGCCGCAAGACTAAAAAAAAATGTTCTAACATCCAGACGGAAAATGAACAAGCTTGAAGCTTATCACATTTTGTAGTCCGTAATATATAGAATGTAATAAATCATCATTAAATACAAAAGAAACATACAATTCACATTTTATTACATTTTGTCAAATTTAAAATGTTATTTTAAAAAAGAAAACAAATGAAGAACGTCAATAATTTTTACAATGGTTTACTAAAGTTAATGCCTCTGAATTGAGAAGAACCGGCACAGAAAATTAAAAGGGTTTTTTTCTATATGTTTATGTTATTTAAGATCACGATTTTGATTATAATTAATATTTATCGTAAAATTTCCCCATAAATATCTGCCCCTGAAATGAAAGCCCCCAGCCGCCTAAGAAAATGACTGTATGATGCCTTGATGCGGGGCCTGAGAGCTAATAAATTTTGGTGTAAATTACTGTTCTTTAAGATAGTAAGGAAATTTGTAGGAAAATGGGAACAAAGAGACATTTTATTATTGTTAATTTTAATGAAATAATAAAATTCTAAGTAAATATATTAAAAGATCTTAATATTAAAACTGTCAAGAGATACCTACTTGTTGGACAGAAAACAATTATCTTGCTTTATCAGATTACGCATTATGTGTTTAAAGTTAAAAGGTGAATATACTCGTGAGACAGCTTGCAGCTGTTGCCTTCAAGTGAGAAGAAAAGAGTCAGTTAATAAAACAAGTTTTTTTACAAGGTACCATTACAGTACGTCGCTGGACTAATAACTTCCTAAAACGTTGATACCTTGTTTACTTTGGCTAGGTTACTCCTCTGTGTGACATAATGACCACACAGTCATAATATATAATATAGAAAAAATATGTCGTTATTAAGTAATAAACATTAATTTATATGTTGTATATAGATATATTTATACGTATATGTGTACAGTTATAAATAATAATGCTATATTTAATATTTAATTATATTATTATTTATGTAAAATCAGCTACAGGCTTAATTTCTTCTCTCAATGTAACTCTTGTTTATAGCCAAATATATTGCGCAGTCTCTTCAGTGCCGTTATATTGATTACAAACTATATATACTGCACACAGTACACTAAAATAAAAAAAATAACTCTTAATATACAATTGACTTATATCAATAGCAAAGCTAATCCGTTTGTCGTATAGCTCCTAAATCCTGGTCGATATTGGAAATACCCTTTGTAAGAACAACGTGACAACTTTGAACTGGCACAAGTTCATTAATTCAAATGTTTATTCAAATAGAAATATATTACTGTATGTATACTAGTCTATATATGTATAATGATATAGCGCAGCTAACAATGTGATCTTATTCAGTTTGGGTTTTCCACTGTCGCTTCTAAGTGTCGCGGATGTTATAGATGTAACTAGGGATGAGTTTACGAACTAAATTAAAAAATCTAACGTCATAAATATATAATTTCCTTTTTTTTTAAACTACTTTAAACAATGGTAATAGCTTAATTGTAATATGATAATTATATAAGTATATACATAGGTATAAAGCGAAATAAAACGAACTATATTTAACAATCATTTAAGTAAATTGCTTTTTATTTCAATATTAAACAAGATATAGCGTAATAAGAACTTATTATATATTTATTATACATAGTAAGTAAATAAAGATAAGACCCCACTTTAAGCAGATAGACGAAATCTAGTGATAAAACACTCCGTTCTCGACTTTCTTTGTGAATATTATACTCGTGTTGAGTGTACCTAAAATATTTGCACATAAATATATAATTATCATAAGCATACTCTACACTTACAATAAATAACTAGTTAGCTACATATTTACATTGATGATGTATATAAAGATATATATGCAAAATGGCAAAAAATATTTTTTATTGTTAACAATTTTATTGTTTTCCTTATTTCCTTTTTTTCTTATAGAGTTAGTAAAACAACATTTAATTTAAGTAATAATTATAAAAGATTAATATGATATAATTTTATATTTAATTTTATATTTATACCAGTGAAGATTCTATGGTGGCAACCATGACACTTATAACGGCGGAACTAACTCGCTATATTGGCGTATCCAAAATCATTTCATGGTCTTCTTTTCTTTCGTGATCTCTATACATAAAGCAAAGAGGATAGAGATACAAATGATGTACATATTTCATTAAAATGGAGGCATGTTATAAAATATAAAAATATTTGAAATACAATTCGGCTTGCTTATTTTTTATGGCCTATGGAGTTTCCAACTCCGGACAAGTGATCTCCGGACTTCGGACATATAGATCACTTGTACGGAACCATTTACATTTGAATGTTATAGGGTTCCTCGGGAAGGTTTTATTAGTTGAAGATAGGGTCCCGAATGTAAGTATTTTTAAAAATAGATATTTATAAACTTGTCAACGTGTATATAGATTACCAAATTTATTGAACATATGACAACGTTTAGTTTTAATATTCACATAATTCTTAACCATTATGTTCGTTTTTATTTTTTTTTTGCATTTGATTTTTGAGATTAAGATGACCAAAAACAAAAATATCACACAAATAATGCATATTTTACTCATTACTTCTTTAAACGGGTAAGAGCAAAACCACAAGCAATTTGTTCATCCGGGAAAATGCCCGGACGCCGCATAAAAAATACCGTACTTCCCTGGCGGTGATACTACAAACTCTCACAGCCATTCGATTCGCCTTAATTTCCGTGTATACTACACATTGTATACAATACACAAAAAGCCGGAACAAATATATCATCGGATGCTTTGAGGCTGTATGTTGTCCACGGTACAGCTGACCACGACTAGTGACAACTGACAATAAGATTGCTAGAGTAAAAGGTACGATTGTATTCTAGTGCACGCGCGACCGGCATAAAGAGCGCACGCCTTTGCCAGAAAACATAAACTGTCAAACTTTAGGCGCGAAATTGCATTTTTTTACTATTGCCCTTTAAGTTAACACTTTTCATTATCTGTGGACGTAATATTTGTTTGTAAGGAAAATAAATACGTTTGAAAGATTGCTTGAATGAGTAATTGAGGACAATAAAGGTAAATATTATTAGAGTTTTTCGTTTATTTTATTTAGTGGTGTTTTATACTTATTATCGTTTCGTAACGTATTTTTTAATATATTTATGTATTATCTTCTCAAGTAGAATTTATTTTTGCTTACTACTTTTATAATTTTCAATGTACGAATATATGCAAAGTAATATACTAGTGTTACAAACGTTTATATATTCGTAGTACTTTCATTGTATTAAATATGTCTAATATCACGTAAATTTTGATTAAATGATGATGTATTAACATAAATAAGTCATCAACACTCAAGGCTGTTCCAATTTATGTCGAAAACTTAAAACTTTAAAAGTTCGAGCCGACTTAAAATGTCAAGAGATAGTGCTAGTCAATTAACATTAACGATGTAACAGTTTGCATCCAGATGACGGATTAATGTATGCTTGGAAAAATATTTTGTCAATCTGAATATTAAGTAATTTTATAACAAGATCTTAATAATAAAATACGAAGAAATAGAAAAATACAATTTCATCATGGCTTTTTTATAACCAAGAGGAAGTTAGATTGATCTCTATTTCAAAGTGCATTGCCTCTTTCGAATTGATTGTTATGAGGCCCGATAGTTTTTTTGTTTATTTATTTTAATAAATTAATTAGAAGACAAATTATTAAATTAAATATTAAGTTAAATTTCTAAAAGCTATGCTTATTGCTTACTTTTATTGAGAAATGCATTGCGTGATAGGATTGTTAATAATTTCGGCTTAAGCCGATTTCTAATCACTTAATTTTAATAACTCAGGTACATATTTTACCTATATACATAATTAGTTACGTAACAACGAAAGTTTCATTTTGCATATTTTTCGAATAATTTCATAATTAAATTTAAAGCTATATAAAGCTTCAGAGCTTATGCAGTTATTATAATTCAGTGGTTTTCAAACAAATTAGCAAATATGTTTGATTGCTATTATTTTTTGTTTTTTCGCATCTTGCACGAAGAAATGTAATTTGTATATTATATATGTATATATATTAAAAATGTCAAATATTATTTTATTTTCAAAAAACATTTTAGATTACTTGAATTAAAATCAATCATTATCTAATATGTAGAAGAGAATAAAATAATGCACAGGATAATTTCACACTATGATAATGGAATTGTCACTCGGAGAAATGAATTGGTCTGGTGATTATGGGCTTCCTTAATGTATTATTTCAAATATAAAAGTTAAAGAGTGAAGCTACAATGAATTGGCAATTAAATCGACAATGACCGTTGTGCGTTATCATAATGTTGCTAATAACTAAATTGTAATTTACATATAAAATATTATATGCGTAGGCGTCATACTATACAATTTGCAATAAAAAATATTCGATAAAAATTCCAGAGTCACTTTTTATAATACAATATTACTATAATAAGACATATTTTTTAAGTATTCACATTCACGGTCATTGTTACATTCCAATGAATAAGAGCTCGTAATATAGTGACAAGGTCGCAAATCAGACTTTATTTTTTCCTCCTTAAAATAACTAAAACATTATTTGGCTTACTACTCACACTGCCTTATAGGTTCTATACACGTATGTATTTAAGGAACTTCAATCTAAAGCTTCTGTGATAATAAGCTCTACGTTAAAATAAATCTTCTTAGTATATATATGGATAGGATTTTTCTAGGGTATTGATGTAATCATTGCATAAGCCTTTGTTTACATGATACTGTATTGAGTAAGTAAAATATAATCGACTATAAAAACTGTTAGGATGTGAGAACTGATAGTCCTACATAGCGATGGTATAAAGGTTTCTTGTTATCAATTAGTAACATGCTTATTTTGTCATAATTTTTATCACAAGTATGCTTTGTTCTGTTTTTAGTAGATAGTAAAGTTTAGATACCAAATTTATTTATTCAATACACCAAGCGATGTTAGTGCAAACCAAGGATAGAGTTTTTATTATACTTATTATACTTTTTATTATAGATCATAATTATTATATTTTAAAAGTATGAATCAAATCTTGCAAGCCAAGTTATACTTATTTTCTGGCATATAATTCACTGAAATTTAAAATACATTTTTTTTTAGTTCTGCTGACACTGAAATGCCATAGAATGTTAAAAATGGCCACTGTCGTTTTAGATTTTAGTAGAACCGTCCAAAATTTAAATCAATTGAAAGAGCGTAACTAGCATAATAAAGATAACCAAAAGAACTAATAATAAAAACATGTCAGAAAACAGATGTTTATTTAATAAAGTTTTATTTACTATATATTTATTATATAATTTAGAAAATTGTTTAAGTTTCTCTTTTTGAGTTTTTTTAAAACGTTGAAGTCGAATTCAACCTGATGGTAAACGATCAAACATTTTGGATAAATTAGAACAAAGATCTGATTTTATATATGTTGTAAAGAATATTTACATGAATTCGTGCTAAATGTAAAGTCAACTAATTAATTATCCATCATTTAATTTAAATATTTGAAAAAAAGACTAAATTACCAAAAATTTTCAATATATTGTAGGAAATCTAACCAACCTCATATATATTTTTAAGACCTACGTCCACGATCTTAAAAATAAATAAAATATAATTTAAATCTGAACAGCTGTTTAGCCTTGGTTCGTTGTCACTTACACGCACTAATTACTTTACAGTGTAACAAAAAGTGTGTTTGAACTACTTCAATCTATGTATCTAATGTTTAATATGGTCGTTGACTCTGTCGTTAAGTCCACAAGTTTTTTGTATCGATCAGGAACAAATATTAATTAGAGAATGCAAAAAAATACAAATACGTTGGCAGGTTATCGATTAAGCCAGTGTTGTCACAGTCCTTTGTTTCAAATATGCAGAATAATTATTTTATAATATAGTATATTTATTGCCACGCCCAGAAATGTGCACAGGAATTTTGTTATTATTACTTAGCGGGTAAGAATAACAAGGGGCAAATATTTCTTCCATCTATAGAGGTTTATTATTTCAATATATATAAAAATATACGAACTATGTTAAGTCTAACTGAAAATAAAGTTTGGATTGTAATTTAGCAACAATTATAAAAATGTACAAATATTATAGATGCTGAGGACCGTCGTGGCGTAGAGGCGCAACGTCTGCCTGTAACGCGACGGTTTCTGGGTTCGATCCCCAGTCGGAGAAGATGGATTTTACTATTTCCATTTTCTTCGCTCTGGCAAACTAGGCAAAGCGCGGCGTTGAGTTCCGCCACTCAACACGCAATGCCTCGAAAAAGGCGGAAAGTGGGGACGGAGAAAGCAGGAACTACACAACGGAGTGTCTTAACACTAGGTTCAAATGGTTCCTACAGTTCCCTCTGCCTACCCTGCCATGTGCGGGATAAAGCGTGAACCAAAAAAAAAAATATAGATGCTTCAAGATCAAATCCTTGTTCGATTGCGTTAACTGGTAATAAAATTAATTCTTGTGAACAATTGTGTAAATTAATGTCCGATTCCTGCTAATGTTTAATCAATTAACCATTATGTAATAGAAAAAATCTGAATAAACTGCTTAAACTTAATCCGATTTCGAATCTGTGTTTAAGGTCAGATGATGTCGCTGAGCGACTGCTACCTTTTTAGCTTTTTTCATATATACTTCGTAACATTTTAAATTAGAGTATAAAAATAATTAATCTAACGTATATGACGCTATTGTTCGTAGATTTGTATGTCATATTGCATGTATTGTTATGTCATAATGAAATTGATGTTACTATACTTTTTCTGATGAATCTTCTTTATTGTGTAGATTCATATATAACAGAACTAAAATAACTTGACCTCTTGACTAATGTCATATTGTTCATTCAAGTTTATAAATATTATAGATCTAAAACATATAAATGGTAAGTGGTACGTAAAACTTTTGTGACAATTTATTTGAAACGGTGTTATTTTATTACAATTTATTTAAAATAACCAGTAACCTAATTTTCTATCATATTATAAGAAAGTATCACATAATTAAATCTAATAAATCATTTTGGGTGAACGCGCAAGTAATAGGAAATTCTGGCTCAAATTGAATTTTTAATATTTAAGGCTCTAAGCTATACTTTACGACATTAATCGTTTCCATATAACCCTCTGAACCTACGTGCGGTCAGAGATATCTCTCACAAAGTCAATGTCATTTGTCGTATATAATTTTTAGTTATTCAAATTTAACCGCGATGAGGTTGTAGGTTAAGAGCTAATGTAATATATATTTCTTTAAAATTATTTGTAAGAACACTTCGTGGTTGTGACAATATATATATCGCGATATCATCATATCAGACGTGCAAGGACCACACGATTTACGAAAGTTATATAGCACTTTATTCCAAAATCAGTTACTGTGTAGGTGTAGGTAATTTATCTATGCTACCGATGGTTCTCTTTATAATAAATGAAATAAAAGTTAAATATATATAAATCTAGAACAATCGTGTGTCGTCTGAAGATCGGTTTTTCCATATTTCGGGTCCAAAATTGTAAGCGCCGTTCGTTGATCACGACTCATACCTTCTAATATAAATGCCATTTGTATAGTGGCAATGATATACGGAACAAGGGAAAACCAGCCGTAAACCTTTGTATACAAATTTATGACTAAATATAGATATAATGGTACAAAATTAAGATTATATAAAGCATCGTATAATTTTATTTTTTTTTTGTTTTATTTTGTACTAAGTTTAATTATTTTTGTTGCAGCTCATTAAAGTGCAAGTTGCGGAAAGTGAAACAGTGAACAATAGTGGCAGTGCAGTGTTATTTTGTGTTAAGAATGAGAAGACGTTCGCGCAGCTGACTCTCCCATGCCGCTTACTTACATTATTATGCAAGCGCGGCCGTGATAACGAATAAACATCTGTGTTGACATTTGAAGCAATGTCGAGTGAATACTGAACTATGGCTTTAGCAAATTTTACAGTGGCGGCCGTCAATGCCGCTACACCTGCGGTGACGGCGACACCGGCAACACCATTCCGAGTACAGCTTGATGACCTACTTTACTCTCCTGAGGAACACCAATCAGAATATGCATCACAATATACAGGCAATGAACCGTTCCTACCACCTTCCAACATACAACAACCTAGGAAGTCTAAAGTAAGAAAACGTGCAGGTACTGCATATCTTCCCCCACCTAATCAGTTTACACAATATCCTCGACAAAATAATGTTCCTCAAAATTCTTTTAATAGTCAGCTGCATACGCAGATATATCAGCAAAATTCGAGGCTCGATTTACAAATAGACAACCAACGTGTTCAAGAACTAAATTCCCAATATGACAATACGGGACAATACGTCCATGACCCAACTGGTGATTATGATTACGATCAGAGGCGAAACAATAAAAATTCAGCACAAATTCCACATTATAATCCAGGGTATGCGGAGACGCCGTATGGACCCGCAACTACTCCTGGCCCACAATCTAGTCGTAAATTTGACAGTGTCGCTAATAACTTTAATAGTCATAACAGACCTGTGACATCTACATCTCAAGGAATTTTACCGAAGCAAAATGAGGCTGTAACGAAAAGTAGTAGTAATAGTGGTAACACTGGACAAGCACCACCAGATCGCCCCCGAGGCTTCACAAAAGTGGAAACTGGTGGAACAGGTGGCAAAACACAATTACACGCTATCCTCGACTATGACGACGACGATTACTACGAAGACGTCCCTGGTTCAGGTATATATAAAATATTATTTTATCCAATTACATTATCACGGTATGAAATACTTAGCTTAAACCAATAGTTATGTTGGTGAATATAAATGATTAGCTTATGTTACAATTAGATTGTTATCCGCTAAATAGTTTAGTACCTAGAGACATTGAAATAGCACGATCGGTCCAATTACTTCCACTATCAGCCGATAGCAGGCAGCCTTCGGTTACGGCGTAAGAATTGAAACGAGAGCGTAACAGGTAGTTTTATGTCTATATAAAGAATTATATTAAGGGCAAATTCTAGCCGTTCATAATCCTTAAGATTATATTATGATTGATCATTTTATGCAACAAGTGGCGTTGTACGTTCAAGGGTACAGTAAAGTCTCATATGCTTTTAACTTGGCACTAATATCAAAATTCTTCTATAGATTTAATGCTACTTAGGCAACAATCCGTTTGTTTGCAAAATTTAAAGCTGACAAGATGATATTTAGCTAGGAAGTTAGAGTGACGTTCGCGAATCTTATTTTGTCACGTTATGCTACATTTTGTTTAAAAAATATAACACGTAATGGCGATAGAACTTGAAATTTTGAAGTGATGAATTGATGAATTATATTAATAATTACAAAAGAAGAGCAGTGTACAACTATAGAATAAAAGCAACAAAATGTAGTACATAAAACAGTCCCTTTTTCGTTTGTGTCATACACTTGCGATGTATACGTCCATGTGTCATTGATATATCAACTGTAATTTTATAGATCTTTTACACACCACACATTTTTTATAGTACACACCGAATTTACTTTGTAATGTCACAATATAACATCAAATATATCAAAACATTTAAGAACCTATTTAAGTAAACATACAAAATTACATTTAATTTCTTTTATTGAAGAAATAAACGTCCTCCAGCGAAATTCAACTCCACAAGTATTACATTCAATCAGACATATACCTATCAACTATGCAGCAATAGCATGAACATAACATTACGGCAAAAATTCATGTCTATTTATTCGAGGTAAAGCCATTTTTATTTAGACATTGCCCAACTAAAAGCCAGTTTTCATCAACAGCACAAATTATTAACATACGTGTTTACGCATTAAGGATTGCACGTAAGCGTCTTCACTTTTAACACAACACAAAAACATCACGCCGACCTTGGTTTCACTTTCAACCAATTTGTCAGAAGACCGGGTCGCTTTTGGCCGTCACTTTCACGTAAAATTACTTAATGATTTTATTTATAAACTAAGACATTGAAAATAAAAATATTATAAAGAAAAATAATTAATTTGTAAAACTTGATCTTAACTGGACTATTAACAAACTAGTTAAAATTGCCGCCATTGGTTGCCAAGGTTACGTACATGTAATGTAATACTTCCTACTATTACGATATTATTTACTAAAGTTGACAATTTTTCTACTGTAGAATTATGCGAAAGTTTTATTAAGTGTAAACCTATAAATATGTCATATATATGTCTATACATATACATATATATGTTTTATTGCTGTCCACTTTAAATTATATCAGATAGGTATGAGACTAGGTATATTTCTCATTCTTAAAGCTTAGTTCTTCAAAAGTGCTGAAATATTATTGTACTAAAAAGAAGCTTATATTGCAGTATAACAAAGCAACTTACTCTTAATACGCCGTCAAGTTTACAGAAGAGAATTATTTCCATTTTTCTCGAAACGTGAGGTTGAATTCCATCACTCGATACGAACTGTCACGAAAATTGAGAGAAAATTGGGGAACAAAGTGTATTAATTTTACCTCTCCGTTAACTTGTACCGTCTGTCTATGCTAATATGTAAGGTAAAACCTTTGTGATATAAACTTTTCTTTCCATATAAAATAGTTATTTAAAAACACTTTTTCGTAAAGCGTATTTAATATACTTAATATATTTATTTAACTTTATATATTGATATCAAATATTTATGCATGGCGTGTATCTGCAAGGAGTAAGCTCAAAAACTTAGTAATAAAGTATATTTATAAAGATCATTGCATCGTGTTCTATGTAGAGTGAAGTGACAACTGCAGTATATTTTGTAAAATATAGCATAAAGCTATTATTATAAACCTATATTAAAGGCCACAAAGTTAAATGTCAATATCTTATCTATACTAATATTATAAAGTGTTTGTTTGCTTGAATGAACTTATCTCCAGAACCTGTCTGGTTTGATCGAAAAAGTTCTTACGCATGGATGTTAGATTTATCAAGGCCTGTTTTTAATTTCGTTAATAATTTTTGTGTTACCAAATGTACTTAATTTTGATACTTAGAACGTGTTTGAACACATTTAATGACGAAATATGTACGAAATCTAGAACTCAAATTATTAAATTCTTTAAAAACTCAGAGTTTCAATATAAATAAAAATCTTTATTTTACTTATATAAAATAAAAAAAAAATACAAACTGTAAACTAATATATTTAAATCCACTACATTTTCTTAAAATGGCTTGTACTATATTAAACTATGTTGGTATTTACGTTGGCACTGGACAAAGAGAAAACAATTTTAAAATTAAGTGATGAAACATGTAATATTAATATAGAGTAAAACCTTCTTAGAAGATTACATAGCCTAAACCAACTAAACATGTTTTAAGCGGAGAAGTTTATTAAACGGAATAGGGAAACAAAATTTAATATGTTTTAATTTCTTTATAGATATTGAATTATACATTTAGAAAAACTTAAGAAAGGAAGCAAGGAAAGTTATTTTTTTAATAAGATTATAATATTGTGCACTTAGAATTACATTTGTATTACAAATATACTGTATTTTTTGCTAGACATTTTACTTTTGTAGTGCGTCAATGTTTTAACTCATAGAAGCTATGTACATAACGTTTAACTGGTAATAATCGTTAATTGCTTCTGCCTGGGCGTTTTACGAAATCCCATTTGAATCATTCACATTTAGTCCCCCTCTTTATATATTATTATTTAAATTTTCAGTAAGATCTTCAATGGACAGTATATTGTACGGTGTCACTTGGTCATCAAGAAAAATTAATATTGTATGTATAGTTTCACGCTTTATTCCGCACATGGCAGGATAGGCAGAGAGATCCGCAGGAACCATAGGAACCTAGTATTAAGACATTCCGTTCCCTGCTGTATGTTGAGTGGCGAAACTAAACCCCGCGCTTTGCCCTGTTACCAGAGCGAAGATAATGGAAATGAAAAAACATCTTCCCCGAATAGGTATCGAAGCCACAAACCGTCGCGTTTATGTTAATAATATTCTTCTAATAGGCTTCTTCTTCTAAGTAATAGATAATATTTTTAACTTGATGTTTTAAAACACTTAAAAGATTCTGAATTACTGCTATGCATACCGCTACCATGTTTGGTTTACGCATGCATTACATTACACGTGTATAAGAAATGTAGTATATCAAAACATTTTCGATACAATCACGCTTAATACGATTTCCCATATACAACGCGAGTTCCACTGAGGTGCTATTTTTAGACCTATATACAATTTAACTATCGCATGTACAAATATATATAACAAACTACTAAAAGTCAAGGTAAATCATTCTATCCTTGATATTTAGAAAAAAATAGTTATGAACATTAGACCTATCTTATCACATGTTGATGCTTATTGTCTTATATAAGTACTAAGTTTTAACTTTTAAGTTATTTTCTATTTTAAAATTTCCTTTAAAATAAAAAAAATCTTATGAGTCACCTCAGCTCGTCTATGTTGAACACATTTACTATAAATTGTTGATTCATATAAAAATAAAATTAAGATTAAAAGGAAGCAAAAGCAACGCATTTACGCATGAAAACATGTTTTTCGATTTACGAGTGTGATAAATTTTCTATATGAGATTGAGTCCAGAGGCTAGAAACAGACTTCCTCAGATTGTCTTCAGGTCACTTCTAGTTTGTATAGTGTGGATAATCCACACTAACTCTTCCTTCCCACAGGCACAATGTCCGCGAGACTTATTTGCCTGCCTTACAAGGGACGCTCTACGTACCTGCAATTTTTGAATGATACTGTAACCTATCCCTCGTACTACTTTACTGTATATATTTATATCATTAATTTATTTATTCACAACATTTAGCGGAAAACAAAGAAAAAAAATTGTACGATAATAGCTGTATTAATGTAAAATTATGTCACAGTTAAAGCCGACATTTTCTCAAAACATTTAAATTGTAATTTAAGTGTCAATACTAAAAAGTATATATCATATTAACAAATATAAAATTATATGATTCATAACATGACTTGGTATACGAGCGTTGGGAAAGCTTATTGTATTGAAATAGCAATACTGCAAGTCTTACTTGAATAGAATTCGCTTATGCAGTATGTTTAGAATAATAAAAAGCTGATATTTATTAATGAAATCATAGTAAACTACAATCGTTTCTAATAAATAGTGCGTACATATAACTTTAACACTTTCTAAGAAACTATACAAGAGTTCATTCTAGAGAATATATATTACATAGCTTTTTGTGTTTTGTAAATCCCTTGATATATGACCTTGTAGCGCCTCTATAAATTATTTTTTGCCCTTAATATTATATTAGTTGTATTGTTATACAAATCGAAATATAAATGTCGTAATAGACACATACAAATGTATTTATGTTAAAAGTTTGCCAAGAAATGTAATTATAGGACTTAAATGTGCAATTTTGTGAAATATCCTTTCCAGTATATAATAGTAGCTTTTTGGAGGGAAGTGTTCTAATACCCAAAACTAACTAATTTTACCTTACGAAATAAAAATAACACTTCCACTGTGCCAATAGCCTCAATAATTTAACTAATTGAATACATTTACTTAAAATTACACTGGACCGGAAGCCATTCCTATTAAGCGGAATAATTAACAATGGAGCGTGACAATAGTTTGCCGCTCACGAAAATCGAATAGCAAACGAATACAAATATCTCGGGAGCCCTTTCAAATACCGACCTTACTTTGGGTGACTAGACCTGTTTCTTTGTGCTCGCATTAATTCATTGCTATATGCAAACACAGTGTGTACTTCCATACAAACTATATTTAATTTTTGTATAAAATTTTGCTTTATTTTATAGAAGTAGAAAAATTATATTTATTTTTAACTGGCTAAAAAAGGTGTTATATGTTCAACGTGTATATTTTTTTATTATAAAATCTCTTATTTCGTTTTGTCCTTTGTCTATCGGCTGGTCACGTGCCAAACATATGTCAATAACCATTTTTTGTTTTTAAACGTTGCTTGTTAAACAAAACAATTATAATAACGATCTACTATATATAATATCGGTTAATTTTTATTGGTCACATATTTTATACTTTCTTTGGCTATGTTCTAAGTGTTGTATGTATTTGTATATAAACATACAAATTATATTGTTGTTTTAAAGACAAATATATGATTTTCTATAATTCAATATGTTAATTGTTTTAATCAAAATAAACATTTTTATCAGAATTTTAAGTTAATTTTTGTTCTTAACTTCTCTTTCTCCATTCAACGATCAGAGGAATTCGAAGGCAAAAAAAAAACATATTTTGACAGTTCACTTAAAATTAGTATTTTTTTACAATATTCAAATAAATAAATAATTTTACTAAAACAGAAATGTTAAATTAATATACATAATATAGTAATAACACATACATAGTATGATATACAATGTTAAATATATAATAAGCACCTGTCAAGGCAAATTGAGTCATCGCTTTCTAATATTGAAGTCTTCATAAGAAATAATTATTATGTCAGACGAGAGAGACCAGTCGAGTCCCTCATATGCATACGTCGATTTTCCTTATATATATTTAACATTCTATGTAACAGGCAATCATTAACAAATCAACATTACAATTCTCTTGTATTTTATGTGAAAATATATTACGACCGACCTTTTGTTTCGACACTCATACGTCTATAAATAACGTTAGTTCTTACTGAAATATTCTGGCCAAACATAATCTTCTATATAAGATTTGCAATTTCATAACTCTTGACCGCGATGTGATGCATCTGTTAAGAAACACCTGACTAATGCCTGCGTTGTCACACTGTTTAGAAACGTCTATTATTTATCTAGACATCTATTGATCTACATATGAAGTCTAGATTTGACATTTTGAAACAGTAGAATAATATTTCATCAAGTTTTATAATTTTATATAAAAACTTACATAATTTTAGATATTTTTTATTGAAAGCTAAATTATGTATGAGGAGGTCATAGCTTAATATTATCAGTATTATTGTGAAAATTGATTGAATCAACTTTTTACTGCAGTCATCTATTAAGAAATATCACTATAAACGATAAGTTACGTCCATCTCAATATCAATCATTAGAAACTAGTGTCATTTTATTGCAACGATTGTTTTTTGCAAAGTTACTATGCATAAAAGAACCCAGTTATTCCTCGATAGTAGTCTCTTGCCAGAAAAATAAAGGGAATAATTTCAATAATTTATAAAAATTAATAAATTTGTTCTAGCTTAAACTTAATCTATGGCATATGTACATTATATATTTTACCTTTATCAAAAAATGGACATAATGGTTAGTCTACAGTGCCGATCAAATCCAAAATTTCGCCTTTACAATCAAATTCTGTCCGACCGCGCCATGGTAGCCTCAAATATATACTGAGGTTATCATACAGACAAAGAAAAACATATAAATATTAAATAATAATAGTTACTTCACAAAAATTTATAATTTTCAGATTCTGGCCAACAAGCAGTAACGCCGCTCCAAGGTCCCATATTATTAAGAAATGGTTCAGTTCCCGTGGTGCCACTCACCTCATACCCCACAGTAAATAATGGATCTTTCTATCAAATTCCCGTAAGTCTACACTCTTTTATTTTTATTTTTATTAATAAGGTTTTATTATTGCACTATAAAAATAAATGCGACTGATAAGTTGTATTTAGTATTTTAGTATTTTTATGATTTGTTAATGTTATTTTTATGAAGTGTCACTCCACAATAAGGATAGAAAAAAATACTCAAAGAAAACATAAAATGTTGAACGCAGCGGCATGTGAGCCCGCGCCTCTTGTAAGCCGTGCAAGCGTTCTAACCACTAAGCCATGTGTTATGGAAGAGACACTGCGTACAAATTGTTTTGTACGTTTTCATTAAGTAAGTTGTATTTTAGAGTTACGCCACTCAAGACGCAATGCCTCGAAAAAGGCGGAAAGTGGGGACGGAGAAAGTAGGAACTAAGCAACGGAGTGTCTTAACACTAGGTTCATACGGTTCCTGCAGTTCCCTCTGCCTACCCTGCAATATGCAGGATAAAGCGTGAAGCTATAAAAAAATAAAAAAAATTGCATTTATCTATGAACCTTACAATTGTAACGTTAAAATAATAAGTTTTTCTTATATATTTCAAATTAAGCCCTTTATTGGCCAAAGTCTAATATAGGGCTTAGAGCCCTAACATATAGTATAAGTTAAAAAAGGGTACAGACCAAGTGTCTGTAATGTCAATTACATTACAAAAAAAAATTACGCCTTTTCGCCATCTTTTTCATAAATCTAAAAATATTTAAGAATTAATATACTTATTAAAAATTTAATGATTACAAATGTTTCTAAAAGATTTCTTGAGCAGGTAACTCATGTTGTAACGAAGCCTCGCGCTAAATCTCATATCTTACCCATAATGGATATATTCATAATAAACAGCAATATAGTTGCTGCGCTAGTTAAAAACCAATTACCACCTGTAAGAAGGTCTGCTGCCATAATATATTGACCATTGAGTAATTTACAAACCATTAGAGCAAATGAAAATTGTTTAACCTAAGTAGTTCAAACAGTCATGTTTAAACGTGACCGTCGTGTGGTCCATTTAAATGTTAAAACTAGTTGCGGTATAATGTAGTATTACCAAATTCACTTTCTTTTTAAACTAAATAAAATGTTTTTAATTTAGCATTTGAAATCCAATTAAATGCACCGCGTACAGACGTAGAACTTAGCGTGTGATTGTAAACGCGACAGCAGTAGATTCGATTTCCGCTTGGAGGAATAAACTATTTACATCTCCTCTGGTATGAAGACAAAAGCTCCTCGTTTATTTCCGCCATACAACACGGAATATCTCAAAAATTAGGTGAAATGTGTAGAACTGAGTATCTTTACGCCTCTATCACTTGCTTGAAGCTAAAAAAAGATTAATATTAGTATAATTAGACACGGACATCAAAATTGAACATAGATACAAAGAGTAATATTATTCCCACGGTGAAAATATACTTGCATGTAATATAAATATTTAATATGTGAACCATACATACATATATTAGTCACCGCCACATAATTTATTACTTTGACATCATTTTATACATTCCTAAGTGTTGTTACTTAGTATTACTCAGTTTTTGTTATAATTATATAGATTCAAAGTCATCTACTAGAAAATTGTCGTAAATAGAACGGGTAAATGAGTAATGGCTACTTAATCGTCATTTGTCCGATCAGCCTAAGATAATGTTTCCAGACGCAAATTATCACTCAACTAGCGTTAATTAATATCAAGAAACATTTGTAGGGAAAATATGTTATATAATCGACAAATCTTACTTATTAGAACTGGAGGACTGTCGTGGCGCAAGGTGCAGGATCGGCCTCAAAACGTGACGGTTAGTGGGTTCGATCCCCACTCGGGGAAGGTGGATAGTTTCGTTTCCATTTTCTTCCATCTGGCAACTAAATAAAGCGTGAAGTTGAGTTCCTCCAATTCACACGCAATATCTTGAAAAGGCGGAAATCACATTGTCTTAAAACTATAGAAATTACAGGTTCCCGTTCCTCTCTGCCTATCCTGCTATAAGCGGGATAAAGCGTGCTGCGGAAATAATAAAAAAGTTAATTAAAATGCAAGGATTAATTTTTTCAAACAATTATTTAAAATTGATATGAATAATTTAATAATCATACTTTTTATTAACATGAATTTTGACATTTGCTTGCTTGACACTAAGTAGGTATTTTTCCATCATACATTTCCATCGAAAGAATACAACGAACTTGATTCGAAAAAGAGCGATTTTTTAAATTATAGTTTACCTTCGCAATGTCGTCCATGTTTGTTTTTGTATCATTTGCTGACCGAATTATTAAACATGTCAATCGTTAATTTAATAATTTACAAAGAAACATCGTTCAAATTTTGTTTGTTTCTTTAAGTATTTCTCTATAAGGTTAGAGATTAGCGTGGATTAACACTTAAAAAATTTAAAAAAATATTAAATAAAATTATATTGTTCTTTGCAATAATCTTTGGACAGTGGAAATTTGTACAAATCTCTCTCCATAGATGCTAAAAACCAAATAATTTGTATAAAACATAAGAATTTCGACGCGGCGTGATAAAGCATGTATATATGGTTTGGCGGTTAGATCGTTTGCACGATAGGCAAGAAGCGCAGGTTCAAATCCCGATGCGATCAAATGGTTATGTTTTCTTTAAGTACTTTTTAATCCATTTTCGAAATTACATGAGACACTAAAAATGTATAAACATATATAACTAATCTTGTCACTTATTTACGTGACATACTAATTTCCTTTATTACTTAAATTATCAATTATACTTATTTGTGTTAAAACAGCTCTTAGTTATAGCGAAGCCGCTAAACCCAAGTTGATTAATAACAGCAAGTAGTTCTAAACCATTGAATTATTTGATAAATAGATTGTCGAAGCGAAATCAATGTTATTACATAAACATCGTACTATCAATGCATTCATCATTTTATATCAAACACCAGTAATTGCTGTGTATTAAACGATAATAAACCGAGATTGCTTGGTCATACGTAGGTGTTAAAAGCTAGGCGTTTAGAAAGCGTTGACAACTGTGTTACTAAACTGTAGGCGATAATATCATGTGTTAATTTTTACTGAGAGAATAAAAAAGTATTACTTTTGGTTTATTGGTGAAAATAAAATTAAAATACTTACTATGTTGTTGAACTAGTCCACAGTGCACAATATACGTACTAAACTCAGTTCACGTAAAAATAGTAAACACAATTTTTTTTTTTTGTGTTTAAAGTTTATTTATTGTGAAATATTTACTGATATGTCGACGATACTGTTTATAATAAATAAGGAAACGCTATGTTATGTAACGTAGTCCACAGTTGCATTAGTATTTAAATATTATATATGATTTACATAAAAATATGCTGTATTAAGTTAGTTGGTGCTGCTAAGCAGTTTCTTCTCATGGCTATAATCTTGTCCTTTTTTTGGCTTCATGCTTTATCCTGCACATGGCAGAGTAGGCAGATGGAACACAGGAACTTGGAGAACCTAGGGTTTAGATACTCCCTTCCCCGCTTTCCGTCTTTTCAAGGCATTGCGTGTTGAGTGGCGGAACTCAACGCCGCGTTTTGTCTAGTTGCTAGAGGGATAGAAATAGAAATAAAAAACCTTCTACGAGTGGGAAGCGAATCCAAAAACCGTCGGGTTTACACGCAGAAACTACGCCTCTGCGCCACAACGGTCCTCTTGTACTCTTTGTTCATTTTATATATTTTTCTGGTTGACATTATAAATCCCATTTAATATAGTGGACAGAGTATTGAGAAATTTAGTCCTTTTACGCCCGAATTGAAGACATATACTTTCATCTTGCTGCTGCATAGTGGAAATCGAACCATCACATCATTTGTAGTCGTTAACGTCGTACACCATTTTTTGAGACACGACGCGACTACTTCAATGTATTTTAGTTAAGTAATTATTACTACGTTGTCCTATAACATAATTTAGATCCAAGGTTGCATCGCCGGCTTTGTAGAGTTCTCGATGTCAAGTTTGCACATATGAATACACCATACCATAAATATTATGTTATGCGACTATTTATGCTTATTTCTTTATAGAAATACCTGAAACCAAGTCTTTAAAATTGGTCTCTATGTTTATAGTGGCGAAATGTACCATAATAACTTTTCCAAAGTAAATTCTAAAGATAAATTTGTTTCCTAATATACACTCTTCCAGTTCTCCTTTTGGTTCCTTCTTATTTTCTCAATTTTGAATATTTTTAATTATAATATCTTCCTCTCTCTCTCCATTAAAAGATTTCGACCTGTCTTAAATTATGATCAGTTCATAATTAGAACCTTTAGAAACTACAGGTGGCATTCGCAGGATCGTTTCAAATTGACGAACGTGAAGTGTTTGAGCCCGTGAAGTAAGTCCATGAAGTGCTAAGTAGTTTCTCCTTTTTCTCTCAATTCCTATAAAAATTTGTCAGAGACAAAATGTAACATTTTTTTTATTTTACTTAGTAATTAAGCTTTTATTGATTTGATCCCACTTACATTATATTACAAGTAGACTGGATTGCTAAATATTCTAACGAAAATGTTAATTAGTTGTATTTGGTGCTTAGATAAGCTTTTAAGTAGCTGCCATAAATTATATTTAAGCAATTTATTTGAGCTTCTTAATTTGTCGGCAAAGCACGTAGGATAAACGCAGTAGGTGTAAGGGAAACAAGAGCAATATGATCATACCGGTCCGCCATAGCACGCTTATTAGAATTGCGACAGCGTAGGACCACAGGAAACGTCCGATCGACCAACATCCACGCATTTTGTTGAAATATATATGTATAATATGTATTTAACCATTTCATTAAAAATATATCTAAATTACCTCTTAAGCTCGAGTTCCATTATATTAAAATAAGCACAAAATTTAAAGAAATTTGACAGTATTACAAACGTACAGAAAATTTGTGAATTTATATATTAAAATTTCCTTGTCCTTTCCGACTCCTTTAAAGTGATAATATATTTATTTTTAACGAATACAAATAATCCTTTAACCTATTCCATTTTGAAAAAACATTATGCTACAGTCACGTCGTCGCAATGTCGAAAGCGCCTTAGTCAGACCGTAGACGCGTGGGCTTCTGATAAAGCGTGGACACGTGATACGTGATTATACGATACTAACGTAAATGATATAACTTATCCTTATACAGTAACAGAGCGTTTACCTTGTTCCCAAGCCAAGGAGCTCACCTTTACTTCAGTATTATGATTTATCATCCATTAGAATCGCACGAGTTTTTTTTTTGCAAAACCTTCAACTACGTACATCACAAGTCAAGAGATACCTTCTTAAATCTTTTTGTTAACATTAATTATACTTTGGGACTTGAATGTCTTTTAGATGCCTTTCATAGTACATAACAATTTTACATCTATCTATATTGCTTATAAATAAAAAAATATTATAAAAATGAATTTATTTTGATTTTAATTTACTTGTTACGGTTTGTTTATTTTAAATATAATAGTTTTGTAACAAAAATATTATTATATGTTCTTCAAATATTCTAAAAACGTAATAAAATTTAAAGACATCCAAATTAAACCAGCATTATTTATTTACGACTTAGGAACGTCATATTGACTAATCTAGACTGATCGTGATAAAGTTATAAAGACATTAATATATCACAGTTCTAATAAGGAAATCGGTTAATTAAAATATATTGCAATAGTGATCGTCGCAATCATCGCATTTATTTGCCCACACGCGGCCATTATAGAAGGTTGCATTTATGAATATTCAACAAGAGAAAACTTTCAGCATATATTAATGAATTAATTTTTCAAATACTAATGAATAGAGAATTTAAGACACAAAAAGTTATGACTTTTCACACAAAAGGCAAAATTTAAACCAAAAAATAATAATTTTGTTTTAAGCTTTAATTGAAAAATATATTATATTTTATAAAGCCGTGAAATTTAATACTAATTAAATTATATAGTCATAAAGTTCACAGACAGAAGCCGTCAATTGTATTCATACCACAACATATGCAAAACAGCAGTTCAAACATCTAATTAAGTATTCTAAGTATTTGCTCATTCTTTAGTGACCTCTAGAACATATACGAGGTGCGATGCTGACAAAATATCATTAAGCCCATCTGCGTTTCATAAAATTTAATGAAAATATATATATATATATATATATATATATATATATATATATATATATATATATATATATATATATATATATATATATATATATATATATATATATATATATATATATATATATATACATATATACATATATATATATATATATATATATATATATATATATATATATATATATATATATATATATATATATATATATATATATATATATATATATATATATATATATATATATATATATATATATATATATATATATATATATATATATATATTCGCTTTACTTACAATGATTTCATTTTGCCAATTAAAAACATGACATGTCAATTCAAAAGAGCAATATAAAAATTAGATCATAGCAACGAATTAGTTTGTTTAGTTCATTTATTAATATTAGCATTACTCATACTCGTAATGAATTCACAATCGTGAGGGTCGACTTCACTGATCGATGTAAAAATGAACTAGAATCTTTAAGGAAACTTAAATACTGACATAACACAAAATTTGTGAATGCGTTTTATAAAAATGTAAAATCTCATATTATCCTGGTCCCGTAGGTATACCTACCAACGCATACGGGTATTTGTGCACCAGTCATTTACTAAATGGTTTATATTTTTATTATACGATATTTTATAGGACGAAAGTACGATACATCAATTATGTTTATAGAGCCAATATAAATTTAAAAATATAACCAGCTACTTAAATTGAAAAGCTACATAAAATATATGAAATATTACAATACTGAGTAAATCTTTACGATTCAATATAATTTTGCGATGTGATGGCCATAACTGTCGACGTTCTTACAATCTATCGCTCAGTCACCGTGGGTTATTGACAGGTGAACTTCTGTATACAGTTACAGAAGACGATAAATTGAATCTAAAACACCACTTAGGTTCTACACATAAATAAGTACATGTCGCGAATATTTTAATACGTATGCCTTTTGCATTTGAGCTGACTATAAAATATCTTAATACTTTCTAGTAATACTTATAAAGATAAATTATTGGATAACTACGTAAATTACAACAAATAAGAACTTAAGATTTTAAGAGATTTTCAATTTCAATAATGTAAGCACTTTGCAATGACTATTCGCGACATGAATTATTTATTATTATACATTTGATACAAACTTCAACATCTTAAAATTACATAAAATCCTTATATAACAAAAACTGTACAAGCGAGACAGGGGCCGTGTACCGCATCAGAGGTTTTTACTCACCAATATATGTAAATGTATTTGAGCCAAGCAAGGTTATTGACACACTTGCCTCTAATATATAAAGAATCGTTTTAAGTTGCTAAATAACGATCTCTTGCCAAATTAATGACGCGATCCAGTTTTCCATTTGATATGTTACGTAAACATATAAGCTATAAATCAATAAGAAAGCCATAATAATATAAAAATATATATAAATGTATATCGATACAATTTAACGATCTATCTAAATTACTATGTTATTATTCTTTCAATACACTATTTCTATTAGTTAAATTCTAGTCACGAACAAATTGTCGTAGATGCTGCTTGAAATTCAATTACTACATTGTATCAGTCATAACATATATCCTGGCACTGGACAGCGTGGACTTTATTTAGATTTACAAAGATATATGATGTTTTCGCATTCGTGGAATGTAACCCTTAGTATTATAATTCTTAACACTCCAACGTTTCCTTCACAACCACCAGATTTATCGTGTGATAAGAACGCGGTGTATAAAGTTGATATGTATAAGTATATGTCATACCTTTTGCACAACGCTGTGAATCGTAATATTTTTAATATATGTTCAAATAGCTATATATCTTTTTATATAACGTCTCAGTTGTGCTACTGTTAAAACTTAGCTCTTCGTTTTTAATGACTTTAGTTAATTATGTGTAATTTCTTTAATATTTCAACCTACAAATATTAAGGCAAATTGAAATATAACTAATATTAAATTTAAATAACTATTTTTTATACTTAAATTAAATACTTTGATTACGATTTTTGTTGAATATATATATATATATATATATATATATATATATATATATATATATATATATATATATATATATATATATATATATATATATATATATATATATATATATATATATATATATATATATATATATATATATATATATATATATATAAAACAAACGTGCAACTTGTAGCTAGATCACGTCACGGTGCTAATATCACCGGATGTATCTTGGGATCTCTAGCCACTGTGTACAATGGCGTACCGCGAATAGCGCCTTTTTTTCGCTAGCGCCTTACAGCCGAGTTGTTTTATATACGTTTATATAATTAGCACAGCCTTACAAGCGGACGTCTTAATTAAACAACTAATCCGGTAGCAGTATGGACTTACGATGTTTCACTTCTGTCAATGTAAGTTTTATTATTCTATATCTGCTGTATATATATTTTATTTTGGATATATCTTTATTTTTAACACATATATAGACATGTATAGAGTAATAGTTTTTGTAATATACACTAAAATTTAATGTTTAATTATAAAAGGGTCATAACTTAATTATGCTTTATATTTAGAACCTTTCCACTGTTATCTCATTTATATAACAATAGATTTACTTATTCTCAATCGAGTAAAGTATTATTAAACAATCAAAAACTCGTTATTCTTATGTCTTATTATTGTTATTTCTGTTATTTCTTAAAGTACTATGAAGGTATGCTATGCTTAAACTTGAAAATTATGAAACTATTCTAAAAGTAAATAAAATAATTATTAAATTTGTCAAAACTCATTCGTAAGAAAGTACCGTTTAAATTATTATTACTTTATGTTTAAGAACTTCATCCTGGCCTTTTACAAAATAATAATGCAAACACCCGTTAACACAATAAGAATTTTTTATCTTCTTTGGTATCGTCTGTGTGATTACTTTTTCTTATTTCACAATTTGTTTTGCTTCACGTGCTTCTTGCCTAGCGGCTTATTGCTCTATGGTTATTAAATTCACTTCGACAACCACTACTTGTTCACATATTATATATACAGGGTGTATCTGACACAGCGGCCATTGTCAAAACTACTTATAGAGAAAAATATTTCGAGGCTATATACAAAAAACTATGTAATAATTATTAATCGTTTGGGTAGAGCATCATTTTTTCTATTTCACGATATTTATACGTACTGTGTAATACGTGAGGTAGAAATCATTAATTACGAATATATATATAAGTGTGTGTCGTCATTATGCCTAGATAATCTGTAAAGACATATGACAAATATAATACAATTGGTAATACCAGACAAAATTCACTTCTTAAATATATATGGTCAGAATTGAACTCGTAATACGTGTGCATGAATCATTTTCCTATTACTCTACCATAGTGAACCTCACTGCTTTTTGCCTTAAATATTTGTATACAGTCTCTATAAGTAACAAAATTGTGCAAATAGCGGGTAAATAAAAAAGATCTCTTTACCCCGGGCCAAATCCACAACAACTATGTTTGTATGGAAAATTTATATTAAAAAAATGTTTCTAATTAAATCTGATTAAGTATGTAAAACAGGTTATTTTAAAAAAAAATCTTCCGTAAATTGCTATTTATAATTTGTACACGTGTTTTTATTAAAACAACAAAAAGAACAAAGTATCAGTCAACAATGGTTCCAAATGAAACGTTAATATATACACAGATACATGTAGTTTGATCCGTATAGAATATAATTATCGTGTTTGACAAATACGATAAACAATCTATTATGCTATTTTTTATATTATTGTTTTTTTTTAGATCTTGTGGACTGCCCTGTCTCTAGCCTTGGGTTACGAAATCCAAGGTCAAATTATCAGAGGAGTGCCTTGCGTGAAACGAAACTTTCAACTGTATTGTCCGACCGCCGGCAACACTTATCCTTTGTGAGTATTCATTGTTTCTCTAATTTGCATTCGTGGGCTTATATTGCGTGTTTTAGAAATCATATTATGCTATAAATCATGAATGACTGACTAGGAAAGTTTTACTCTATAATTTAACACATCTTTATACTACATATATTACCTATGATGATTCGAGTATCTTGTATCTAATAAGTTTTGTTTATATAAGACTATTGTTAATGAAAAAATATTTGAATAAATGTTTGAAATAATATGCAGGGGAATATATTAGAGATGCTATAAGCTATTAGATATTAATACGGGGGTATACATGAAGACGCTAAAGACAGTGAAGGAGGCGAAAGTGAAATGCAGGGACCGCAGCAATTGGTTGTACTCCCAAGTTATTCCGGTGTGATATTCATATTATTTAGTTAGAGTGACATATTAAAAAAATAAATCTTATTAAATTTTCCCTTTGTAAACACAATTTATCACTTAACGAAGTAATTCTAGATAAATTATTATAGAGGTATATATACCTAAGTGCCAACATAACGTTCGATATACTAAGTCACGATATCAAAACTCTTTTATTTGTGTAATAGAAACTAATAACATAAATAAACAATAATTCCAGAGATAAAATAGAAACGTTCATAGATGAGAACAAAGCACTAATAAAGAGGATGTACGGCTCGTTTACAATACCGGGCGGGAGTCGAGGGCGGCGGGCAGCGGGAGTACCGGACGTGCACACTGGAGATTCATATTTCAGACATATTCGACAGACGAAACCACCGTTGCCTCCTGATGCACAATCTGTTAATAAAACTGGGAGGTGAGAAATACGTTTTAAAATACTTTCACGCTTTATCCCGTTCGTAGCAGGATAGACTGCAGGAATCGTAGGAACTGTTAATATATCTATATAATACCTTAACACGCATATATGAAATTTAAAAAGTATATTAATTCCACCTATGAATCTTGAAATCAATTTAAACTGTTTCGGTTTCTACCGATTCGGAAGCCATAACTATAGAGATAAGCAATTTTTACTTTTTGGGCATTACCTGTTGTGATTCACATATTATTTAAATATATTATAAACCAAAAACCGTCAATTATGCTGGTAAGATTTTTCTACTATACCATTATGTAATCAGTTAATTATAATTTATTATATAATTTATTATAATTAAATCTATAAAAAACATTTAACTAAAAACTTACTTTTTTTATGTTTCAGGGTAGACGTTTGTGAAAGTAAAATAGAGATTATAACGCCATATTGGGCGTTAAATTCAGCAAGGAAACTAAGAGCCATCGTCAACACCATGCACTTCGAACAGGCTATACATCAAGAAGTGTGCAGGTAAGAAAATGTCACATATCAAGAAATAGTGAACGTTTTCATACTTTTTATTCTGTACTCTTTAAACTTGAATGGTTGCTTTAAAATTACGTAATTATTAGCATTTAATTTTTGGACGAGGTGAATTTTCAAGATTTGAAAGAAGACTTGAAAGCTTGACTTGCGTATGTTTTTCTTTGGCTAATTAAATAAACTGTGATTTGTGGCTCTAATTGATATGACTTTATGGTCATATATGACATATTTAGTCATCATTTTTTATATTCATTACTATACAAATTTACGACTAAATATGTTAAAAAATTTGAAATAGCAATTAATATTTGAATCTCAAATAACCTATACTAACTTATGTTTTGTAATTTAAATTTTTTTCTAACAGCTTACAAAAAAGTATAGTTCGTTTATAATTTTTAAAATGTTTTCCTAAACATTTTTAATCTGTGTATTTTTATAGATTTGCCTGAATTAATCATTTTATAATTTGGTAAAAAAATATATTAAACACCTAATTATTAAGAAACACCACACATAGCAGTAGTAAATAAAAATATTATGTATTTAGTTGTGCGAAAGTGTAATACAACGCTGAATTTACCATTACATAATATAAATTCCATTTATTTTGATAATTAAAAAAATTAAATTCTTTAAACTATCCAAATTTTAATGAAATAAAAAAATAATAAACATAAGAATATTCATAAAATTACCATAATATTTGACAAACAATATGTGGACATTATTGCTTGAAACGTTTTGGAACCAAATATGGCAAAATTTATAGCCGAAGAATCATTAAGTGTTTTTTTTTTTAAGATATCAATATTTATAATCTGCACTTTAAAAATTTTATTCAAAAGCTATTAATATTACGCTCCAATATATAGAAATTTTATTTTTTTATCGCAGATGAGGTAAAATAAATTAATCTTTATTCAAAGTCATACACAAAAACATCATTTGCCAATTAGAAATCATATAATATAATTCTTATATGAAATTTATATTAAATTTGTATATGTGGTTCCATATAATTCTTATATGAAACCACAGATCATTTTTCAATATTTTTAATATAGAATACAATCGTTAAATTATATATTTAAGGCATTTTTTCAAATATTTTTAAAAGTACTGTTAGAAGGTGGATTGTAATTGCGGAGATTTTATTTATTTATCTAGAAATAAAAGAGTCGGCGTCGAATTCAATAATATATATTAAAAATGGTGAACGCAGTGTCTAAATACTAGATTTGTTATGCCATCAGTAAGATAAGGCGTGAAACTAAAAAACGTAATATAAGAAATTGCACTAACTCTTACTCGTCCTTGAACTATGGAATATTGCTTTTTCAACTTCCTCATAAGTAACTACTTTACATATGAGTCGCATTATGGTGGCCTTTTACTTTCTCTTGAGGAAACCGGCTCAAAATTAAATTATGAACGATTAAAATAAATAATACGACTAAAATGTTACGTCTGAATTATTTCTCAACAGTCGAAAAATTATTTTTTTATATTAGTAATATACAAGTTTTATTTTAAAAATAATTTATTAATTAGGTTCACGCTTACCCCGCACATTGTAGGGTAGGCAAAGGGAACGGCAGGAACCGTGGAAACCTAGTGCTATAACATTTCATTCTTCGCTTTCCGCCTTTTTGAGGCATTGCGTGTTGATCCGCAACAAGAAGGAAGCAAAATGGAAAAATCCATCTACCCCGAGTGGATATCGAACTTACTGGAACCTACTACTCTGAGCCATGAAGGTCCTCAGAAATATTATCATCATCATCACTATCTATCTTTTGTCAACTGGTAGCTCTACCGGTGACATTTCATAGCTGTAGTTGTTTCCAGCTCCCTTAAATGATATATTTTTTTATGAAAATATACTGTCACTGTTTTCTTTTGTGATCTGTACTTATCACAAACGGTTTATTTTTATGATCTGTACTTATCACAAACTGCAGTCTTATTTACCTGCATGTATCATCATTCAGCTACTTCAAATAGTTTTATTATATTTATATATATTATTATTTTTTCTAATTCAACGCTGCACCCTTATAGTGGGATAAGCAAAGATTAGATGTTTTAAAAAACAAGCTTCTTCCTTTTATACATGAATAAGACGGACAATATGTGTTGAGTAGCGAAGATTAAAAAACGTGTACAGCTGTATGTCACTGCTAATTAATATTTTTAATTCTGTGCGTATATATATGTATATATATATTTTATTTAGCTTCACGCTTTATCCCGCACATGGCAGGGTAGGCAGAGGGAACATATAAAATATTTTTAATTCTGTGCGTATATATATGTATATATATATTTTATTCTATATAATTAATTCTACACCTTTAATTTCAGTGGAAAATCAACATCAAGATGTTCAGGGGACTGTGGCTGCGAACAAAAATACAAATGGCATCGTCTCTTAGCTTACGATCCGAACGACGACTGCGCCGGCATTTTCATGGACTGGTTTTTATTCCCATCGTGTTGTGTGTGCCGATGTAAACCTTAATATGTAGCCAAACCTTAGCCTTATACAAAACATATTTCATATAAAAAAGGGAGAAAGGAACAAAATCAGATCAAATTAGATCTTTAATATGCATATCATAAACTATACTCATGTAATTTTTAATATAAAATATAGTCAAACAAGTATATGATCGTTTACACTGAATATTTTATCACACTACTTAGGTACATTCATATGGACAATAGCCTTAAAATAAAAGAAAAAACTCTCGAGTTTCGACACTCCATGGACCAGCCACTTTCCTTTTTTTTTGTTTGGGTTTCTGTCCAATCATATTAGTGATGAATTAATAAAAGGTGATAAAAAGTTGATAAAAGGTGATGTAAAGTTGATGAAAGGTGAAGAACTTTAAGTTGTACCCAGAACTTATGCATCATAGTAGGCTACATTTGGGTTTCTTGGGTCAAGACTTCATAAAAACAAGAGGAGGAGGAAGAGGAGGAAGTGGGGTCAAGTTCTGCTGCGATCAAACCGATTTCCTTAAAGTATTTTTCTATTGTATGGATTAACACTTTAAATATCATAAAAATATTAAAACTCCTTTGCAACGTATTATAACTCGTCTTCAATATACAAGCTTCTTTTAAAACGAACTTAAACCACCATCACAAAGTTTTGTGTTACTGACATTAGGAAACTATAATAAATACTATTATTAAAAAATTAGTCATCAATTTACTTAATTTAATAATATCGACAACTATGCTGAGCCACTGTAGTGTAGGTATAAGTAATGCTTTATCTGATTTTAAGTTTCTCAATACATTCAAACGAAGTCCCATATAACTTGTAGGTATAAAGTTAGTAACCCCTAAGTATCCTATTAACATATAAACAAAATTTTGATATAAATAGTTTCTTTTTGGACTATGACGTCAGACACTATATTCCTCTAATATATTTATCCCTGCGTCACAGCAAGATCCACTTCATACTATTACTATACTATGATTACCTAAAAACTTCTCTTTTATTACTTGCATGTAATAAATGCCTCCAGGTATATTTTGTATAAATATACAAATATATGCTAATATTAATATCAGTAAAATATAAGGTACATGTAATTGATTTTTTCTAATTAATGATGTTCAAATAAAAGTTCAAAAAAATATATCCCTAATATAAAGAGGAAACTGAAGAAACAGTAAATTTGAAAATATCCTAGCAAAAAAAGTTCATGACAAATATTGGAAAAATCAAATTTATAAATATAGCTCAATGTATCATAAATCACAAAGATTTGTATGGTATACAGATAATTACATAATAAACATATATTTAACATAGCATTGTGTGTGTTTCAACTAGAAAATACCAGCAGGAAGAATAATTTACTCTAGTTTTAATTTTTATTTCAACTTACTTATTTATATATAACTACTAATATTTAAGTTAACACATATATTTTAAAAATATTATATTAGAAGATTGTCCTATACATATGAAATATGCATGATAATTTACTTAATGTTAGTTAATTGAGAGCTATTAAATAGATATTTATACTAAGTGTATGTATAAGACTACTTTTTAATAATACTTTTTAAGTATACCTTTTCTATTTTTAAGGATAATAAATAAATAATGTTAGCAACAATTTAATTATATGACAAACTTTTACTACATATCAAGATCTCGACATCACTATGAAAATTCTATCATGTTGGTTGGTACATACAAACGTTGTATAGTATAAAAATTACATGATATATGGATATCAATATTTTAAGGTGCTAAATGTTAATATACACTGCCATCTTGTGTTTATAAATTATTTAATTGTATTTAATAACTCTTGGTATTGACTATGATATTTGTAGTATAACATAGAAGCAAGGTGAGAAGCTATGGTTTTAAGTAATCTTAAAATATATTAATTTGTATTAATTATTAAGGACTTATAACAAATAGTATTAATTGCACAATTGTTATAGCTTGCATACTTTAAAAATATATATACACACAACCAGCTTCCATTTTGTATATGAGTAGTTACTCAACGAGCAATAAGAGTTCCTCTCTTTGCTTAATTTGCTTGAACATCATCTATTGTAATCTTTTTATACTTAATTATATAAAAATGAATTAATTATTTATTTTTCCTGTTTATATTTTATTATCACCCTACTCTACAACATATAGGTTACTGTTAATACGGTACTTATTAAAGTACCTATAATACAATATCATCTTGACATTAAGACCACTGACCAGTGAGTTTAATATCAGTGATTGAGTACGAGGGTCAAACTGAAAGTTTTTAGAACTGGCAACTTAAAAGCATTATATTAAAAAAATAAGTTTAAATTTTGAAAATAGAACTCTTTACCAATAATATTGAGTATAAATTTCATTAATTTGTCATTTGTTTTACGATTTAGCGGCAAATTGAAAATTGTCTGTGCACGTCAGAATGAATTTAAGCCGAGAAAATTTTCGTGCAATGATTTTTTATGACTTTCGATGTCATATAAGTCAACAAAAAATTTATGATAGACTTCGATTGGCTTTTCACGATGAAGCCCCATCTCGTGCCACAGTTTACAATTGGTTTAATGAATTCAAACGTGGTCGAACTAATCTCACCGATGATTTGCGTGAGGGACGGCCTTCTACAGCGACGACTGAAGATAATATCAGTGTTGTGCGGCGTATGATAGAGACTGACAAAAGAGTGACCTACCAGCAGATTCGGACAAGTCTAGGCATAGGTATGAGTCAAGTGCACAAAATCCTCCATGAACATTTAGCGGTCGCATAATTTGACCGAGGCTCAAAAACTCCGCCGTGTTAATTGGTGCCGAGAAATGATCCAAAAATTTACCGGAGGTGACTCAAATGCTGTGTTCGACATACTAACGGGTGACGAACGCTGGATTTACTGTCATGATCCGGAAACCAAAAGACAGTCTGCTCAGTGGGTGTTTCCTTCCGAAGAGTTGCCGACTAAAGTGAAGAGAGGTCGAAGTGTTGGAAAAAAGATGGTGGCCTCGTTCTTCGGAAAGACAGATCATTACGCGACAGTTGTCTTAGAGGATCAGAAAACGGTTAATGCAGAGTGGTACACTAACAACTGTTTGCCACTTGTCTTGGAAAAAGTTCGAGAGAAACGACCTCGCAGCAAGATCCTCCTTTATCACGACAATGCCTCGTCGCACACCGCCAGGCAAACGATCGACTATTTGGCGACCTTAGACGTGTAATTATTGGGTCACCCGCCGTATAGCCCCGACCTCGCACCCTGCGATTTTTATTTATTCCCGAAAATAAAAGAAAAACTTCGAGGAAAACATTTTATGGACGCCGAAGAAGCAGTGGCTGCGTTTCAAAACACCGTTGAAGAGAGCCCTAAGGCCGAGTGGGCAAGGTGCTTTTCTCAATGGTTCCATCGAATGCAGCGATGTATTGAAGTAAATGGACGCTATTTTAAAAAGTTATAATAAAACTAATAACTTGCTAGAATGCTTAGTTTTTGATTTTCTAAGAACTTTCAGTTTGACCCTCGTACACATTTAATTATTTAATGGGGCCCTAAAAACTTACAATTTAAAAAAGTTAAGATAGAACACAAATATTATAGTACAAAATTTAATGTAGTACAATCAGAAATTTGAAATTTATAGACATCCTATCCCAGAAAAAAGCCATTACAAATATATACTGTAGTTCACTTCATATAAAATTGGTATGGAACCCTCATTGCGCAAATTTTACTCCCACTTGACTAATATTTTGTTATATAAAATTAGGTGAAATGAAGTCATATGATGATTGCACAAATGTAAGTAAATATTATAGTTTTGTTTAAAGAGAAAAATATAAGCGTGGAAATGAAGAAAAAGGAACTTCTCTTTAAATTTCAATATAGGTATTATATTTTATTGGACCGATTGTACTATCTAAAAATTTGAATTATTTCTAAATTTAACTGGTTGATTAGTTTAACAGCTAGCGCAAAGATGATGAATATGGCTATATGAATATAGCTTTTACGGATATCGTAAAACTGGAAGTGAAAAAGTAATAAATAATTATCAATTATTAAGTTACCAACCTATTTGTCACAAAATATAAAAATTTTCAACACAAAATATAATGACTTTTGATATTATAGAGAAACTATAAGTACATAGAATAAGAATTTTATCTTTTCATATAGATAATTTTTTTAAAGAGAGAATTTTTAAAGCAAACCGTGACTTATACATAAACATTACAAACATTTATAAATTTTGTTTTTTTAGACTGTATTTGATATGATACTGGATCAATTCAAAATTCGTATCAGAATCGATATAACGTACCTAGTTCGAATATCCTTACATCATATCATAGTCTTTTTCGTTACAAATGCAGTTTAGAAATATAAACACTATAACTTAAATCTTATAAATGGTTTTTATATTTTGTGAACTGGAACAACATTTTCTGATCGCTTAACCTGTCTCCATTGTATTTATCAAATACTTAAATTATTGATTCTTATAGACCTTAAATAAAAATCCTAGAGGCCAGGGCTGAAACATTTATAAAAAAAACATAATGTCATTTTCATTTATCAAAAACTGTCATTTTCAGTTGAAGTATTTTTATAAAATTTGCCGCAAGCTAGAAATATAAGTCGTAGAAAATAAATTTATAGAAAATGCTGCGAAATACCTTAAGAGTATTACGTACAGGAAAACAATGCAAACGTTGGTGCGGTGCAACGTATGTGTAAGTATATGCACAAATAAATATGATCCCATATTATATTGTTATACAATATTTAAAGTATACTTCTTCTGAATTTTTTCAGATATAGTGATATGAAATACTTCAGTGGACTATCACAAGGTTCCAGTTTAGTGACAAAAAAATTTAAAAAAGCTTTAGTTAACAATTGCAACTGTCGGACTATGTTTATACAAACTCAAGAAACTCCAAATCCAAACAGCTTAAAGTTTATACCAGGAACTAAGGTTTTGGAATCTGGACAGACACTAGATTTTCCTAACATTGGGGCTGCCCAATGCAGCCCTTTAGGTATTAATGCTGATTATTTGGTACAATAAATAGCTAAATAATTAGAAAATAACAATTTACTAATTATTATAATGTTTTAGCAAAAATGATATTTCGTATTGAGGGTGTTAAAGGAGTCTTTTTTGGATCCGACTTTGTAACAGTTACAAAACAAGATGATGATGTTGATTGGAAGATTTTGAAACCAGAGATATTTGCTACTATTATGGATTTTTTTGCTAGTGGTCTTCCTATTGTAACTGATGCTAAACCTTCTGGAGATACCCGTAAGTAATAGTACTTATAATATAGTGCACTGACAACCATTAAAATAAATATGAAGTTGAGAAATTGTATTTAGTTATTATATTACTTAGCTATAAATTAATATGTATAAATTATTGAATAATTCTTTAATTTGGTTTAAGTACAGTAATTATTAAATATTGTTACCAAATACCACGAAAATGCTGAAATATAGGTTATTGCATATCATACATATTTGTGAATGAAAATTTCAAGTTATTATTTTATGTAGAAATAAATGAAGATGACGATGAAATAGTACAAATGATTAAAGAATTACTAGATACTCGTATAAGGCCTACTGTGCAGGAAGATGGTGGAGATGTTCTTTTTGTTGACTTTAAAGATGGTATCCTAAGACTTAAGATGCAAGGCTCTTGTTCGTCATGTCCCAGTTCTATAGTGACCTTAAAGAATGGTGTAAGTAGTAACAAAGATCTTGATAAGCCTACACATTAAATATTTTGACTGTCACAAAAATATATATTTTTTGCATGTTTATAGTAAGCAGAAAAAACTTCATGGAAGTGACATTTCATGAGGACATTATAAAGGGTTTTATCAATACATTTAAGTTTTTGTCTCTTTTTCAATTACAGGTACAAAATATGATGCAGTTTTATATTCCGGAAGTAGTGGCAGTTGAGCAAATTGATGATGAGGGTGATAAATTGAGCGAAAAAGTATTCAAAGAATTTGAACAATTAAAAACAAAAGAAAAAAAAGAGTGAACTGTATTTAGTTCAATTAAGCAAATAGAATATCTATGTTTATATTATATATTATTAATTATGTAGTTTAATAAAATGATTATGTAATTAGGTTCAAAGTTATTTTTTTATTGACCTTATTATCAAATGTTGCCATATCAAATACAAACATGATTATTTTCATAATATTGCCCATATTCTTGTTTTTTACATGTTAAAATAAATACCTATTATAATTTTAAACACTTCTACAATAATAAGTTGCATATACAAGTCATGTTTTGTTTTTATGTCAATATTCTAAAATATTTATTTTTTCAATTTTTATACTCATTCAGTTAGTTGTTCTCAAGTTAAACAAAATTTATTTTATCTTTGTGTAACAACTATATGTAAAATTATATAATATAATCAGATCAATTACTCCATTATTTAATGAAGGAATTGATCCGATTATGGTTAAAAGCTCTTAATATAATTTTTATATTTGAGTAAAAAAATACAGCCCAGAATTTTTTTATCTGGTGTTTTTTTTTTTTTTTTTTTTTTGTTATACTGCGTCGCGGCAATTTGTTGTGTTAACAATAAGCCACTAATTTGTTCGATATTCTTATATTTGCTTGTGTTTTATTGCTTGGAGAGACACTTCTCAGATGGGCGTCTCATTCCATCCTGTCGAATCTATTCTGTAGAGTTGGAACACTGTGTCTTTTCAATCTCTTGTATTGAAGACCTTGATCACCACTCAATCTGTGAGCAAGTTCGTTTTTATGTTGAGAAAGTCTTTTTTGGTAGGCGATGCTATACTTTGCTATCTCCTGTTTGACAGTTGGTAGTTTTAAGTCATGGTATATAATCTTATTACTTATGTAAAAAGGGATGTTAAAGATGGCTCTCAGTGTCTTAGTTTGAAATCTTTCCAGTATCTCTATATTACTGTTACTGGCTGTACCCCAGAGCTGGATGCCATACGTCCATATTGGTTTCAGGATGGCTTTATAAATAGTCAATTTGCTGTATGTGGTCATTTGTGAGTGTCTTCCTATAAGCCAGTACATGCTACGCAATTTTAAGTCCAATTGCTTTCTCTTCGTCCAAATATGTTTTTGCCAAGTCAGTCTTCTGTCCAAATACATGCCCAAGTATTTTGCATTGTCATCTTGCGGGATTACGTCATTATTGAGTGTAACTGGAGGGCATGTGTCTCTCCTTAGAGTAAAAGTTACGTGTGTGGACTTCCTTCGATTAGCGTGGATTCTCCAAAGCTCAAGCCATTCCTCTATTTTGTCGATATGGTGTTGTAGATGTTCTGATGCAGTTACTGGGTTCATGTGTGTGGATAATAATGCTGTGTCATCTGCGTACGTTGCAACCGTGGTCTTGTCTGTTGTTGGTAGATCAGCAGTGTAAATTATGTAAAGGATTGGGCCGAGTATACTTCCCTGTGGTACTCCTGACTTGATCTCATACAAGTCGGAAAGTTCGACGTTAAACCTAACTTCGAAACATCGTTTACTGAGGTAGGACTTGATTATTTGGAAAAATGAGTGTGGGAGCATCTTTTTCACTTTGTATAACAAACCCTCATGCCAGACTTTGTCAAAAGCCTGGCTGATGTCCAAAAAGACTGCTGAACAATACTTCTTTTCATCTAGAGCTTTACTTATAACGTCGACGATGCGGTGAATTTGCTCAATCGTTCCGTGATTCTCACGAAATCCAAACTGATGATTTGGAACGATATCATCCAGATATAACTTCATCCTTCTCAGTAATATCTTTTCAAATAGTTTACCAATTAATGGTAAAAGGCTTATTGGTCGGTATGAAGCAACTTCATTAGGTGGTTTGTCAGGTTTACGTAACATAACTACTTGGGCTATCTTCCATTGTCCAGGGAAGTGGTTTAGTCTAAGACAGGCATTGATAATATTGACGACTGCTACTAGACTGTTTTTAGGCAGGTTTTTTAAAAGAACGCTATCTATACTATCGTATCCCGGTGTCTTCCCATCCTTGAGGTGTTTTATCTCATTCGCGACTTCGGTTGGGGACGTGTGAATTATAGGTAGACACATTTGCTCTGCACTTTCCAGATATTCTTTTATGGCAACTGTATGTTCACTTCTCAGTTCGGGAAATGGCTGAAACACATTGCTTAGATGTTCAGCAAAGATTTTCGCCTTTTCCTTGTCTGATCTTGCCCATTCTCCATTACTTTTTTTGATGGGTGGAATCTGGTCACTGGGACGTTTTAGTTTTTTTGTTGCCTTGTATAGAGAGTAGTTCGTGTTTGCGCTTGGAGTTAGGTTGGAGAGAAATGCTTGGAGATTGTCGTTGGTGAAAGTTTTGATAAGATTTTTTAGTTCATTTGATGATCTGTTGAACGCTGTTTTGTCTGCAGGATATCTAGTTCCGTGCCATACCTTTCTTAGATTACGACGTTCCAGTATTTTATCTCTGATGTTTTTCGGATATTCATTGAGTGTTACAGGTAACTTTTTTCTCAGGTTTGTAGAAATAGTGGCTGCTTCATGTATGATTTTATTCAGGTTTTCAATAGCGTCTTCTATGTCGTCAACTATTTGTAATGGCTTCAAAAATAAATTGAGGTCCAATGTGATTTTGTCCTGATATATCTTCCAGTTGGTGTTTTTATTATACAGTCTTTTTGCAGGTTGCGCTAGCACCACAGTCGTACTTACATTCAAAATAACTGGTGTATGGTCGGAAGATAGATCCGTGCAAGCTTCGGTGGTCATGTAATTTTTACTGATGTTTTTGGTTATGTAGAAGTCCAGCAGATCTGGAATTTTATTCCGATCTGTCGGCCAGTATGTTGGTTCCTGTGAGTTCATGCACTCAAGTTTCAGGTACTATATTGTATTATACAGTTGTCTTCCACGGTGTGTTATTAGTCTTGAACCCCAGTAACTATGTTTCGCGTTCCAATCCCCTCCGCAAATAAATCTGGGTCCAAGGGAAGAGAAGTACTTGTTGTAATCATCTTTGACTATCTTGTGTCTGGGTGGACAATAAACCGCAGAAAAGGTTGTCTCAGTTTTCTCATTAACCACTACTCTTATTGACGTAGCTTGTATTTTATCTGTGTGGTATTTTTCGAGTTCGTAATGTTTCACGTTATTTTTTACAATAACTGCGGTTCCTCCGTGGCTATTTCCAGACGGATGCTTGGTTGTATACACTGTGTAACCTTGGATAGTAAAGTGAGATTTTTCTGTAAATCTTGTTTCAGATATTAATGCAATATCAATTTTTTCTAGTTGAAGGAATATTTGTAATTCTTGACGACGTTCCGTCAAGCCGTTGGCGTTCCAGGTGACTACGCGAAGAGTATTAATCATTTATTTACTAGACTTGAAACCAGCTGGATCATACGGTCCATCATTTTATCCATCATGTTTATCATGATTTGTTGAAATTTGGCAAACATTTGTTCTAGTATGTCTGAAAAGTTTTCTGGATTGGATAAATTTTGAATTGGTGATTGATCTTTTGCTACATCTGCGTAGCTTCGCTTGTCTTTGTGGTTAATTTGTCTTAGGTTTGGTTTTGCTGTTACTTCTGATTCTTTTGCAAAATTAGTTGGGTTTTCTTTGGTCTTTGGTTTGGTTTTTAATATTTTGTCCTTATACTGTTTATATTTTGTACAGCCTTTGTAGCTTGCAGGATGATTTTCTTGGCAATTTGCACATGTAGCGTCAGTTTCTGGTGGTTTTGTACATAGTGAGGTAGAGTGATCGTTGCCACATTTAACACACCTGAAAGGTCTAAAGCACTGATTTTTGGTATGCCCAAACCTCTGACATCTTTTACATTGCATTATTTCATTTTTCTTGTAGGGAGCTTCAAATGTCACTCTCATTTGGTTTAAATATCTTAATTTAAATATTTCTTTATTGTTTTCATTCGGTTCTAAGTCCACAAAGAATACTGGTAACGCTTCTTTGGTCGCCCTGTGCAAGACGTTAACTATTTGTCTGACCTCATGTCCTTGTTCTTTTAGTTCTTGCTTAATTAGAGAAGTATCTTCGGTGGAGTGTAACCCTCTTAATACAACTCGGTATGCTCTTTCACTTTTTAATTTATAAGTATAGTGTGATACATTGTTTTTTATGAACTGTTCTCGGATTACTTTGTATGTATTTATATCATTGGGCATTAATTTGATTATATGGCCAGATCTTAGGGTGGTCATTGTATATGAACTACTATCAACTATTTTATGTATAGTCGCTTTTAATGCTGTAACATCTAAGACACCCGTCACAAAAATTGGTTCAGGCTTGGGTACATACTTTGCAGCTGTAGTAATTTCTTCTGTTTCATCGCTGTTCAGTAAGTCAAATTTATTGTGCGTTGGCACCGTGAAAGTTGAAGCATTCTTGGACTTCTTTGTGTTGTCTCTGTGTATTGGGCTTGTTTCCTTACGTTTTTGTCTTTTAGCAGGTACTTTATCGTTTTGCCACGGAGCTAAACAATTTTCCGTATCAGACGCGGAATCTGTTTTCTTGTTTTCAATTTGGTTGCCACTAGTTTTGTTTGTTGCGACTGATGGTAAGCTGTTGCATCGGTTTCTGGTGAACATGCTTTTGTTTAGTTGCTGTTGTATCATATTATTAGGTTTGTTAGGAGTTTTATTTATTTCATTCATAATGTTCCCACGAGTTAGGACGATATAAATAGTCTCTTGAAGGGTGACGCCTATTCCCTCAAGAAGGCTCCATACAACAACGTTAGCCGGGTCCGTTGAGGTTGGCGCTATCAACTTGCTACCTGCAAGCTATACATCCTTTCGGCACGTTTCCCACCTTCGGATTAGGGTGATTTTTTAAAGAGGTTTTCTACCTCGTGACACAGGCGATGAAACCAATGTCCCCGATTCCAAAATTTGACTCTGGAGTTGCGGGTTGTAGAGGTCATTTCCTACCCCCAACAAGAGTTGCTTGTTAGGCAAGCTGAGTCGGGTTAGTAACCGCCGCCCGACACCCGGCGTTGTCACTCGTTTAGCACCACCCGGGGGAGACGTGTAGGGTGGATCTAGGAAGAGATGGTAACTCCTACGGACGCGAGCAACTTTCCTCCCCCTCCCCCCTTATCTGGTGTGTGACAACATTTTAGAACAGAGTTAACATTTAATTTTATTTTTATGATAATAAAACGTAATTGATATAAACAACATTATATTTTTGTTGTTACTTATACCTTAACAACCTATATAATTTATGGATATAGATAACTTTATACCAGTCATTTTAACGCTTTAAAAAAAACAAAAAAGACAAATGTTTACGCCTGTTGTGCGCACCTTAATAATGTTGCCTCCTTCTTTTATGTAGGCGCATTCTTTTATGTAGTATTTTTGGTATGTATTTACCAAGAACCATTGTAGTCTATAGCTACATATTGTATATTGGCAAGTAAGTTACAGGACGAAATGGAAAAGTTTAAACGTAAAGAGGTGTATATACTAAATACAGGTTATTTTTGGTTTGTTCATTACGTTACAAGCAATTGATGAGCAATCAAATTATTATTTTGCAGTAATAATACATAATTGAATATAATTAGTCCTAACTTCTGCAGTATATGAGATAGACTAGATTAAAGTATTAATACTTTTTCTAACAGCAACTAAAAACAAAAAAGAAACTCAAACTAAGAAGATAAATTTATGTTAAAAAATAGAAATTTTGCACAAAAATATGTATGACATATTACATACCTATATAAACCAAAATTAATAAATAGAATTATTTTAGGATCGTCGTGGCCGGACGAAATAGCGTCTACCTGTATTTCCATTTTCTTCGCTCTGACAACTAGGCAAAAACGCGGCGTTGAGTTCTGCCACTCAACACACAATGCCTCGAAAACAGCGGAAAGCAGGTACGAAGAAAGTAAGAACAAGCAACGGAGTATCTTAACACTAGGTTCGTATTGTTCCTGCAGTTTCTGCTGCCTACCCTGTAATGTACAAGATATAAATTATAAATTCTAAAGCGTGACACTATAAAAAATATTTAATTTGCTTTAAATTTAAAATAATTAAAGAACTGTTCAAGGAATTGTTAATATTTTATTATATCTCTTACGTAATATATAAAATAGGTAATTATAAAAGCCCTTGCCAGCCATAGCAAAAACAATATCAAATATAACAAAACAACCGTAAATAGTTTCAATTTAAAATACATAACTGTGGCACAGAATACAAATATAAATTTTTGACATTTAATTATCTGTGTCAAATAATACACTGTTTTGTCGCGGGTCGCGAATCGAGTAAGAAAGTTGTTGTTATAACTTTTAAATGTTTTTTTCTTTTTACTTCTAAAATATTAGAACAGTAAGTTCATTTATTTATGTATATGAATAAAAACATAAATATTTTCTTATTATGTTAAAAAAATAAATATCTTAAGTTATAAATTGTTTGTGAATTGATATGCAATATAAGCAAAATTATAGCTTCGATAGTTTAAGTATTTTACAAAATACCTACATTTTTATCCTTTCTTCATTATGATAAATTATTTACTTCATAAGTATTCTTATAATTTTAATAAAGTTATTACAATATAACTTAATATCTCATTTACGTTAAATATATGCAATATTAATTTTATTAATTATTAAACATATCGTATGTTATATTTTTTAAATATCTATCCGATGACATGATAATAGCCTAAAGTCCTAAAAAGCGAAATCTTTTAAGCCAAGCCAAGTAATGTTTTGCACCCGAGCTTAAACCAAAATGCTTAATTTGTTTTATTTAATATGTTTATTACTTTCATTTATATTACAGAAGATAATGACAGATTCAGGGAAAGGTCGTGGCCGAGGACTGGACCTGCTAAAAGCTCTAAAATTACAAGCAGAGTCATCATCTTCATCATCTAAGTCTGATAGTTCAGAGCCTGGATCATCATTAAGCCAAAATGTGGCCCCTAGTACTGTAAATATTTATTTTAAAATATTAAAGTGAAACTTGATGATAAAAATGGATAATTCTTTAGTCACTGATATGTTTATCAGAAATATACATTTTATATAAATAAAAATACAAAGCATAATTTCACAGGCATCAACCTATCAACCTACTTTGGGAGGAAGAGGTAGGGCAGCTTCGTTGCTTGCAAAAATGCAAGAAATAGATAAACCAGGTGAGTTATACTTTGCCCATTATCAAAAATCTGGAGATTGTAAATATTGAGGTTGTTGAATTTAAAATTGTAGTAAGATAAATGAAGCTATTTCAATACTATCCCAGTAAAGTTTAAGAACTTTACTTTAATAAGTTATGTATGTGTAAAATGTTATAAATATGTACTATAGGTTTATTTTATTCTTTAATAAATTAATAACTAATCAGTATAAATTTTGTACATTATTTAAAATTATTTTAACTGTTAATTATAATAAGTATTGAATGTTAACACTGATCTCAAAGTCATGCATAAGTCATTTTTATTACTATTATGAACATGTTTCTTGCATTTATTTCAATTATGTTACAATTAGTACAATAACGTAAGTTATAATACTTATAATTTTTAACACAGCAAATAGGTCCCTCTTAACACTAGGTACCCTCGGTACCTATACTCGGTATGTTTACTCTGGCATTTGCCAAATAAAATATGAAGCTATAAATAATATGTAGAAAAAATAAATCTTTCTTTTATTTTAATAAAAGGGACACCGGGCATATTTAGTCCAGCATCTGATGTGAGTCCTGGTCTAGGACCTACATTAGGCAGGGGTAGAGGCATACAGATATTGCAACAGTTGTAAGTATCCATTATAACTACAATGTTTTTTCTTTTTTGCATCAAATTCTAAGTTTCTAACTCTTTAGTGATTTGAGATAAATGTATAACACTAGAATTAATGTTTGTATTAGTTTAAGTCCAAAAATATCTGAAAATATTAAATACTTATTTACCTGCCGAAACTCAAAAAATAAAAGAGCCCATATTGTGCAGTATTGTTTTATATGTTATTGTTATATATATGATTTGATCATTTGTTTACCTTTTTATGTAAAAAGATAAATCAAGTGGGTAATCGAATAATAAAACGTTTTGTCACAATGTCTTGTCTTGCTACCAAGCTCAATAAATGAATGTAATTAAAATATTGTATTATTTAAACATAATAGTGGCGACGAGGATAAACTTGTGAAAAATGGATCACAAAGCTGTGAAATTTGGTGAATTTAATCCAAAAACGGACATTTGGGATAATTACATAGATAGACTAAAATTTTGTTTTGAGGCTAATGGAATCATATTAGATGGAGCGAAAAGAGCTAATTTCTTTACTGTGTGTGGTGCTGAAGTGTTTGAGACCTTTTTAGCTTTAATTACACCAAGAAGAGCTAGTGATGTGACTTTCGATGAAATTGAGGTTATTCTGACAAAACATTATAGCCCAAAACCAAATGAAATTTCTATGTCGTACAAATTTTACACGCGCAATCAAGATGTTAACGAAAATGCATCACAGTATATAGCTCAAATGAGAAAAATTAGTTCATCTTGTAATTTTATGGACTTGGAGCGCATGTTACGAGACCGACTCGTGTGCGGCATGAAAGATCATCGACTGCAATATGAGCTGTTGAAGAGAGATCATTTGTGTTATCAGGACGTCGTAGATGCAATGCTGTCGTCGGAGAGTGCGGGAAAAGATTGTCGTATGATACAAAATATGGCCATTGCAGATAAAATATGTACAAACGTCAATGAAGAGTCATCTCATACTTCTAAAGCTGAGCCCATGGATATTAATTCATTGCAACAAAAAAAGAGTGCACGACTATGTTACAGATGTGGTGATCGTCATGGTGGGGAATGTCGTTTTATGAATGCAATATGTCGATATTGTAAAAAAAAAGGCCATATAGAGAAAATTTGCACACTTAAGAAGAAATCATATAAACACAATATTAACTTTACTGAAAATGAAGCTGATATTTATTTAAATGGTATTTACAGTGTAGAAATTATAAATAATACACCATGCTTTGTCGTAGAAATATTATTAGAGGGGGTGCCTGTAATGTTTCAAGTGGACACAGGAGCAAGTTTTTCATTAATAAATGAACACACTTGGCGTAAAATACAACGAGTTCATCAGCATCTGGTTGTCGAACCGTCACTTTTAACTCTTCGTACGTGGACTGATGCTCCAGTTGTGTTACTGGGCCAGGTACAGATAGAGGTCAAATATAAGAATATAATTTGCAATTTAAGTATAATTATTGCAAAAGGAAATGGACCAAATCTAATAGGACGTAATTGGTTGAATCCATTAAATATAAAACTGAATATTAATTCCATATCTGACTTTGAACATGAAATTTATATGGAAAAAATTATAGCAAAATATAGTCACATTTTTAAAGAAGATCTTGGTACATATAATGGCAGTCCAGTCAGTATTCATCTTAAGAATGGAGCTACGCCCAGATTTTTGAAGGCCCGCCCTGTACCTTATGCTATTAAAGGAGCTGTAGAGAAGGAAATTGACAGATTAGTAGCAGAAGGTGTATTGCAACCAATATCATATTCTGAATGGGCTACGCCTGTAGTGCCTATTATCAAAAAGTCAGGGGAAATCAGATTATGTGGAGACTATCGTAGTACGGTGAATCAGGCTACTGAATCTGATACATATCCTATGCCTACAGTCAACGAAGTTTTTGCCATAGTAGCAGGTGCGCAATACTTTTCGACTTTAGACCTCGATCGAGCGTATACTCAAGTAAAAGTAAATGAAAATACTGCTAAACTACTAACTTTAAATACGTGCAAAGGATTATATACGGTTCATAGACTACCATTTGGCGTTAAAGCTTGTCCAGGGATATTCCAACGTCTTATGACATCACTTTTAGCAGGGATCCCAGGAGTGGCAGTTCTTATAGACGACATTATCATTAGTGGTCCTTCATTATTTACGATGAAGCAACGACTTGAAACTGTTTTGGAGCGAATACAAAAATCTGGTTTACGACTCAATAAAAATAAATGCAAATTTGTACAAGAAGAAGTAGAATTTTTAGGATTCGTCATTGACAAAGAAGGGGTGCATCCTGCTCCAAGCAAAATAGAAGCAATTGTTAAGACTCCAGAACCAAGAAATGTGCAAGAACTACAAGCTTTTCTAGGATTATATAATTTTTACGAAAGATTTATTCCTCACAAGGCTACTGTGCTAGAACCGTTACACAGACTGCTAAATAAGACACAAAAGTGGCAATGGACAAAGAATGAACAAAATTCGTTTGATATGGCAAAGCGCTTATTAACTTATGATACAACATTGGTACATTATGACTTAAACAAACCATTGGTGTTAATTTGCGACAGTTCCGAGTATGGTGTTGGAGCACTGTTATCACATATGATGGATGATGGACAGGAGAGGCCCGTTTCAATTAGTTCGAGAACACTACATACACATGAGCGTCGATATTCTCAATTGGACAAGGAAGCAGCAGCAATTATGTTTGGAGTTCAAAAATTTCATAATTATTTGGCAGGAAGAAGATTCACTGTAGTCACTGATCATAAACCGCTACTTGGAATATTTAATCCAAAACAAACCGTTACCAATCATGTTGTCTCCTCGTTTAACAAGAATAGCTATAGCATTAACATCACATGATTACGACATAATTTACAGACCGGTATCACAGATTGGAAATGCAGATAGCTTAAGCAGATGGCCACAACCTGTACCTGATCAAGAAGATAATTTCTTGGGGGAAATATTATTAATTGCAGAGAAAATGGAAGATTTTCCGTACACGGCGAGGGAAATTGCAATAGAAACGGATAAAGATGAAGTGCTTTCTAGAATTAGTCACTTTTAAGGAGTGGGTGGCCGCACAAAGTGGCTGATAGTGAGTTACATAAGTATTGGTTACATCGATCTGAGCTGTCATTGCAAGATGGTTGTGTACTTTTAGGTTGTCGGGTAATAATACCACGACGTCTACGATCAGTTGTATTAAAAATGTTACACAGCACACACAATGGAATTGTTCACACAAAAGCACTGGCTAGAAGTTATGTATGGTGGCCACATTTGGATGATAACATTGATGAATTAGTGTCTAATTGCAGAAACTGTCTTGAAAACAGAAATATGCCTTCAAAGTCCACACATGAATGGATAATGCCGTCAAGACCATGGTCTAGAATACATGTGGATTTTGCGGGACCATTTTTAAATAAAATGTTTCTCATTATTGTCGATGCTTTCTCGAGATGGCCAGAAGTGATATCAGTTCATAATATATCGTCAGCAACAGTAATACGTCATTTGAGAATGTTATTCGCCACACACGGCCTATGTGAAACATTAGTATCTGATAATGGAACCGCGTTTGTTTCCAATGAGATGGAAACATTCTTAAACTCGAATAAAATAAAACATATAACCACAGCACCATACCACCCCTCCACTAACGGACTTGCGGAACGTATGGTGCAGACAATAAAAAATAAGTTACGAAAATTAGACGGATCGTGGGATATCAAAATTCCAAACATGTTGTTGGGACTAAGAGTTACTCCATGTACCAGTACAAATAGAAGCCCTTCTGAACTTTTGATGAATAGGCGTCTTCGCACCGTAATGGATATTATTCACCCTGATCATTGGTTACATAGAAAGATAGAAAACCAATTGCAAAATGCTAAACACAAAACTCATAGAGAGACAAACATAGGGCAAAAAGTAATGTACAGGAACTATAATAATGGTTCAAAGTGGCTGCCTGGTCAAATAGTGAATAAAGATGGTCCATCAAGTTACAGAGTAAAGACTGATGATGGTGTTATAGTACGACGTCATATAGATCAAATTATTAAATTAAAAATAACAAAGAAAACAATGATATTACTGATAATAATATTCAGAGTGAGGATGTAATACATTTGGAAGATGAAGTAACAATTCCAAATCAAAGTCAAAATAGTTGTGATAGTAATGAGGAAGAAACAAATGATAATGTTATAGAAATCCCAAGCTCAGAGCAATGGGAAGAAATTCTAGGAATACCTAGCTCCTCTGAAGTGACTTTAGCAGGGGGAAAGATTAAGAATAAGTTAAATTTGCATTCTAAAGTTCCATATTCTCGGCCTTCCAGTGCCTCTAAACTTAATAATAATGATATGTGCTAGTGATTTCATGATTTATGTGCTGCGTTTATCTTTATCATAATTATATAATTGATTTGTATGTAATAGAGAAAAACTTATAATTACTTAGGGGGGAGATATGTTATTTATATGATTTGATCATTTGTTTTTCTTTTTATTTAAAAAGATTAATCAAGTGTGTAATCGAATAATAAAAGGTGGTGGCACCATGTCTTGTCTTGCTACCAAGCTCAATAAAAGTATGTAATTAAAATATTGTATTATTTAAACATAATAGTTATCAAGAGGAAATAATATATACATAAACTGGAGATCCTATGTAGGTTCTGCTTCTCATCCTTTTACATGGAACAGAAATCTTTAAAACAACCTTTTTTTTTAAGGAAAGCTACTCAAAAGCTGTCAACTTCCAGTCAAGTAAGTTCCTGTGATGTGGAGACTGTTACAAGTAAAATGGCAGCTAGTACTATTTCCTCCACAGCTGGTAGTGCAGTGGGGAAAAACAAATATTTTGTAAGTCAAAATGTATTTATTTAGTATCACTATGTCAGAAAATAAATGATAAAGATATTGATCAAAATTTTGTATGTAAAAATTTTAAGAATGAAATCTCTAGTATAGTTTAGGTGTACAGATTTAATGCAATTGAATACTTGTTAGGTAATATAGGTATTGTTCAAAATAAATATTTCGATTTTTTTTATAGAGAGAAGTTAAAGATACTCCGCCCATTGTAAAGAAAGGCGAAACAGGTACGCCGTGTAATGTCACATCAAACTTTATACGACTAAATTTTGAAGAAAACAATGTATTTGAGTATGAAGTGAAATATGAACCTGATCAGGATCACAAGTATTTGCGTTTTAAACTATTAAATGGTAAATATAAGTTTTGGTTCTTTTTACCAAGTAAATTTCATTTTTAAACCTATTACAAGTGTAATTTTCAATTATAATTACTTATTTCATATTGATTTGTTAAGTGTGACAGATATCATATATTTAAATGTCCAATATATTAAGTAAATAAAGTGGGAATGGAGAAAGCAGGAACGAAGCAACGGAGTGTCTTAACACTAGGTTCATATGGTTCCTGCAGTTCCCTCTGCCTACCCTGCAATATGCGGGATTAAGTGTAAAGCAAAAAAAAAATAATTAAATATTAATTAAATACTTTTTAATTTTTAAATACTTTATTTCAGAACATAATCATCTATTTAAAGAGAAGACTTTTGATGGTACTACCTTATATGTGCCACATGAACTTCCAGATGAAGCTCATAATCTCATATCAACTAATCCATATGACCAAAGTAAAGTTAATATTAGTGTAAGTTTATATTTATTTTTATTTTTTGGGGTGCTCATTTCCTATGGGATATCATTTTTATTGAGGGTGTGATTTGCCGTGGTGGTACCACACTTTATCTAAATTACAAGTTAATTTTGGTAATTAGAATATATAATAACTATTAAGGGATAATGAACTAGATTATGAACATTTTATTATTTATTTAGTGACTACTAAAATTATTATGTCTTATATTTTACTTGATTAGACATATACTTTAGTGAGGTGCTTTTAATTTGCTGGTTAACAGTATAAGTATAAGTATTTTTTGCTGTAAATTAATGAAATTAAGGAATCAGAAATCAGTGCCTCAATTTATTTGAACACTTAACACACTTTATAGTACTATAAAAACTTTAATATTATCTGTTTAAGTGCACATAATTTTATGTAATAATTGCTCATTTACTATTTCAGATAATATTCCGCCGAACTCGTCGTCTTAGTGAAATGATACAAATATATAACATGCTATTTAAGCATATAATGAATGATCTAGAACTAGTTAGGTTTGGACGACAGCATTTCAATGAACACTCAGCTATACAAATACCACAGCACAAATTGGAAGTTTGGCCTGGGTTTGTTAAATTTTAAAGTTTATTAATGATTTAAAAAAAGTGTGGAGCACACCCCATATGTTGGCTATTCTATATTTTTAATGATATATAAATTTGATAGTTTGTATAACTTTGAGCCAGTTAATTGAGTTTCTATTATAACAATTATTTAATCTTAATTCCAGATATGTAACAGCAGTAAATGAGTTTGAAGGTGGTCTTATGCTAACATTAGACTCAACTCATCGAGTCCTCAGAACTCAAACTGTACATTCACTTATAAAGGATATAGTACAAAAGGAAGGGGCCAATTGGAAAAGAGCATTAACAGATATATTGATTGGAAGTTCTGTTATGACTACATATAATAAGAAGTTGTTTCGGTTAGTGAAATATTAATGTTATTTTTGCTTCAATATTTAAAAAAAATATGATAATCTAAATTTTTAATTAATAATCTAAATTTTTAATTAGATAATAAATAACTTGTAGTTATGCTTTAGATTATGGTAAATTTGAGTGGCGGAACTTAATGATACTCTATGCCTTGCTGAGAAGATTGAAAGTAATTCATTTCACTAAGTTTGATTGAGCCCGCAAGCATTATATACTTTAGAAAGCTGTTTTTTATTATTTATTCATCTGCTATCAGTCTGTATGAAGACTTGAATGTTGAGAGGAATTGTTTTTATTTGGAGCAAGAGGTCAATGCCTCAGTGTCCATTCAGATCACATGGTTTTCAAAGTTTACACTTTATAAAGCTTACTCATTTTTATTCCTTTACAGTGTAGATAGTATAGATGACTCAATGACACCAAGATCAACATTTGAAAAGAATGACAAGGGACAAATGGTGAAAATTAGCTTTATAGATTATTATAAGAAGAATTATGGAATTGATATTATGGATCCAGACCAGCCATTGCTTATATCTAGGTAATTAATATTTATTAAATTAATTACACTACTTTCTTATCGCCTGTCCTGGTTTTGTTAAAAAAAATGTACAATTAAGGTTGCCTCTTGTATGTCTCTTACTTCGTATATATACTTTCCTTTTGTAGTATTTTTATGGGTGTACAATAAAGAATATTATTATTATTATTTATTACAGGGATTCAAAACGTATGCCTGGGTCTGAGCAGCCGACTGACTTCATGATTTGTTTGATCCCGGAACTATGTCAGTTGACAGGCCTCACGGAGGATCAGAGAAGTAACTTTAGATTAATGAAAGATGTAGCTACGTATACTAGGATAACCCCTAACCAACGACATGCTGCTTTTAAGAAGGTGACTTTATTTATATGTTTAGTTAATATCTGGTATACCAGAAGTTATTGTCAATAAAAAAGTTTAAACATGTACTTTTTCATGATTTTTATTAATTTTCTTTTTTATTAAATGAATTGAACTATAGTATTAATACTTAGAACTGCATTGTGAATAAAAGAAACCTATAATAATGTGCAGAATGGGTTTCATTTTAATGAAATAATAAATATTTGATTTCTTTGTTCAAAATACTTTTTTATATATTATTTGTTTGTGTTATTAAACATGTTTTGTTTAATATAGTTTATCCAAAACGTCCAATCCAACGAAAAAGCCAAAAGTCGTCTTAAAGGCTGGGGTCTTACCATAGCCCCCGAAACAATAAACATAACAGCAAGAACTCTACCTCCAGAACCATTATACTTTGGTAATAATGTCAAAATCCCAGGAAAACCCAATGCAGATTGGAACGGGGAAGTCGGTAGAAACGCGGTTTTAGATGCAGTGGACATATTGAGATGGGTTGTATTGTTTACAGATAGAGATAAGAAAGTAGCTACGGTGAGTGTTGTGTTTTATAAATAAAGTAGATATGAAATATTTAAAAGTTTTTGCTTCTGTCGTGACGCAGAGGCTCAACGTTTACCTGCAAACGTCACAGTTTGTGGGTTCAGTTCCCACTCAGGGATAATAAATTATTTTATTTATTGTCAGGCGACAAGGCAAATGCGGTGTTGAGTTTCGACACTCAACAGGCGATGCCTTGAAAGTTTGAAAGCGGTGAACCTGAGTGTTGTAACACTATCCACCCACAGTTCTTGCGATCACCCCCGGCCTACCACACTATGTGCGGGATAAAGCGTGAAGTCACAAAGAAATTAGTAAATATGTATTGTGTTATTTCTTGTTCAGAGGTGATTATATATATTCTTTATTGTACAAAAAAAAGCATTTAAGAAACATAAAATATTTAAAATTTAAAGTTAATTTTACTTCTAAAAGAAATCTCTTCCAGCCAACCGATTGAAGTACATACGTGAAACAAACAGCAGGTTGAAAAGTTATCAAATTAAAAATAATATATATTTTTTCATATGATACAATACAATCTCCAATTGAATTGCAGGACTTCGTAGACACGGTGAAGCGCTGCAGCGGGCCGATGGGCGTGGCCGTGTGCGCGCCCGACATGGTGCGGCTGCCCAACGACCGCACCGACACCTACGTGCTGGCGCTGAAGAGGTGCGTCACGGCGCAGCTGCAGCTGGTGGTGGCCGTGGCGCCCACCATGCGCGACGACCGGTATGCGGCTATTAAGAAGATATGCTGTGCTGATAATCCTGTGCCCTCGCAGGTGTTTTATATTATTATAATTTTTTATTTATTTGTTTTTTCTTCGCGCTTTATGTGCGAGACAGGGCAGAGTAAGTAGAAGCAACTGCAGGAACCTTGGAACCTAGTGTTAAGACACTCCATTACTTGGTTCCTGCTTTCTCTGTCCCTGATTTCTGCCTTTTCGAGGCGTTGCATGTGTTATTATATAATATATATATAGTTCTAGTCGTTTCTGTTTATTGCTATCCCTTTCTTTTTATAATGAACATATAGAGAGAGTGAATAAATTGTAGCGTTATAACGATAAAAGACTATAAACGACATTGTAATGACAACTTTGAGTCTGTAGTGTTGATATTGCTGTCTCGCTCTTTACAGATAGGATAGAATGAGATAGTGTGGTTGTGTAATGTTGAAATATCTAAAATTTTATCCAATACTCCGATATTGATAAATTTAATTATAGATTATATAAAAATAAAGCTACTTACAAATCAAAATATAAATAATTAAAATATATTTTTGAGGACAGTCATGGCGGAGAGGCGATGCGTCTACCTGTAAACGCGACGGTTTGTAAGTTCGATTTCCATGAGAGGAAGGTGGATTTTTCTATTTCCATTTTCTTGGCTCTGGACACTAGGCAAAGCGCAGCGTTGAGTTCCGCCACTCAACGCATTGCCTCGAAAAAGGTGGAAAGCGGGGACGAGAAAACAGGAACTTCTCTTTCTTTTTGTAGTGAACATATAGCGAGAGCGAAAAAATTGTTGCTTAAAAAAGATAGATGACTACAACCAACACTATATGGGCATATAGTGTCGATATATATATCTCACTTTTCACATATTAGGATAGAAAGTGACAGAATACATGGACTTTCTTATGTGATTGCATAATGTTGGGTAATTTAAAGTTTTGTGCAATCAAAATATATAAAAATATTATAGATTATATAAACATAAAGCTACTCATCAAAAGACAAAATAAAAATAAATAAAATATATTGTATAATTTTTAGGTCATCAACGCTCGCACACTTATGAACAGTCAAAAGATAAGGTCAATAACGCAAAAGATATTGCTGCAAATCAATTGTAAATTAGGTGGCACTTTGTGGGGTATCAATATACCATTGAAGACGGCTATGGTTGTTGGTATAGATTCTTATCATGATGCTAGCAGAAAGAAGAGAAGTGTTTGTGGTAAGTATTAATTTGTTAAAGCGCGGCTTTGAGTTATGCCACTCAACACGCAATGTCTCGAAAAAGGCGGAAAGAAAATACTAAGCAAAACGTGGTGTCTTAACATTAGGTTTCTATGGTTCCTGCAGTACCCTTTGCCTACCCTGTCGTGTGCGGGATAAAGAGTGAAGATATAAAAAAAAATAAAAATTAATTTGTTATTCTTATGCAATGAAATAGAATCTGATTTTAAATATTTGTGTTGTGTTAAATTCTTGGCTTTTGTATAATTAAGTGCAATTTTGAGTTCTGCCACTAACACAAAATTTGTCACAGTATCCTAATAAGTTAACACTTAATTTTATGTACAAGAAAAATATTGAGATAACGTGTTTAAATATCGTTCGAATTACATGCAAAATTTTAAACATGTAGAATTTTTTTCAAATTATGTTTAACATTGGTTGAACACGAAGGAAATAGTGTCTCATTAATGCTTTTTATCTATATAGTAAGAAAAAATCTTTTGTTCCTTTCAATATATGACAATTAAAGTCATATTTTTTTTAATTTCAGCATTTATAGCCTCATACAACCAAAACATGACGCGTTGGTATTCCAAGGCAGTGTTCCAGGAGCGAGGGCAAGAGATTGTGGATAGTTTAAAGTCTTGTCTTGTGGATGCACTTAAACATTATTTGAGGGTTAACGGCGGGTTACCAGATCGAATTATTATTTATAGGTATGACATTATAATGATATTTTAGAGTACACACACGTAAACACTATATGTGATGAATGAAAGATGCTATAGAAATCAGTTGCAGCAATGGGTGAAATTCTACAAGAAAATGTATGAATGTGACGCTGCTTTTGTTTTAAGTAGTGACACGCTGAGTCTTGATGTAGCAGATGTCCAAATCAGTTTAAAAAAAATTGAGAGCTTAATAAGAAGCCTGAAATGTGGTAAGGTAGTTATTACCGAGATGAAAGTCTGAGGTCAACAAGCAGGTCGTACGAGCATATCGTGGCGCAGAGGCGTATCGTCTGCCTGTAAAGCGACGGTTTCTGGGTTCGATCCCCAGTCGGAGAAGATGGATTTTTCTATTTACATTTTCTTCGCTCTGGCAAACTAGGCAAAGCGCGGCGTTGAGTTCCGCCACTCAACACGCAATGCCTCGAAAAAGGCGGAAAGTGGGGACGGAGAAAGCAGGGACTAAGCAACGGAGTGCCTTAACACTAGGTTCGTATGGTTTCAGCAGTTCCCTCTGCCTACCCTGCCATGTGCGGGATAAAGCGTGAAGCTAAAAAATATATTTTTTTCGTATATAAAATAATATTCTTATTTCTTACAGAGACGGTGTGGGTGATGGTCAATTAAAATTAGTCCAAGACTATGAAATCCCACAAATGGAAATTAGCCTTTCCCTTCTGGGCGAACAGTACAAACCTAAACTGACGTACATTGTTGTACAAAAACGGATAAACACTAGAATATTCTTAATAGAGGGACGGGACTTCGCTAATCCCAGTCCCGGCACTGTTGTAGATCATGATATAACCAGGCGAGACTGGTAAGATATTATTTTTAGTTTTCTTTTACTGAACTCTACGTCTTATTAGAAATGGCATTTAAAATATATATTGAAATAAGATAGCCAAGTTCGGAGAGTGGTGGAGTTTTTAAAAAGAAATAGGTTATTTTTAATTATAAAATGATGTATCATTAACAACTGGCTTCTTAAACTACCTTAAACAGACTATTTCTTAATATTAAATTTATATTCTACGAGAATCGTATACGACCACCCGAAGGCAAGCATTTATTTGTTTCTCGTTCTTAGAAAATTCTGTGTTGGGAAATGACAGATGCCGACTCAGCGAATTGGGAAAATGTAACTAGATTTTTTTAAGTCTCCACGCTTTATCCCGCACATGACAGGGTAGGCAAAGGGAGCAGCAGGAGCTATAGAAACCTAGTGTTTAGACACTCCGTTGCTTCGTCCCTGCTTTCCGCCTTTTTCGAGGCATTGCATATTGAGTGGCGGCACTAAGAAAATGGAAATAGAAAAATCCATCTTCCCTGAGTGGGAATCGAACCCAAAAACCGTCGCATTTACACACAAATGCTACGTTTCCGAGCCACGACGGTCCTCATCTTACTTAACTTGAAAGAAAGCATACATATTTTGTTTTGTTTAATTCGTAAGATTATTTGCAGGTACGACTTTCTGATCGCTCTGCGACTCGGGACGATATAACTAGTATATATTTTGTTTTTTAAAATTCGAATGATTATTTTCAGGTACGACTTTCTGATCGTATCCCAGAAGGTGTCGCAAGGCACGGTGACGCCGACGCACTACGTGGTGGCGCGCGACGGCGGCGGCATGTCGCCGGACCAGCTGCAGCGCCTCACGTACAAGCTGTGCCACCTGTACTACAACTGGCCGGGCACCGTGCGCGTGCCCGCCCCCTGCCAGTACGCCCACAAGCTGGCGCTGCTGGTTGGGCACAGTCTGCACCAGCGCCCAGCTGATCTGCTGGCTGATAAGCTCTATTTCTTGTAACTGGAGGATAGAGTCTATAATATATAGTATATAGTCCCTGATAGGCTATACTTTTTGTAAGTGGAAAGATAGTCTATAATAAAAAGGGTATAGGATATAGTCCCGTATATAAAGGGTTATAGTCTCAGTTACTATATTTGGGACTTTATCAGTGAATACTTTTTTCGTGATTTCATGATTGTTTCTGTTGTAATGTATCTGTGGATACTGATGTTTTTGTTTAATTTTACCTATAGTTGTTCTATATTGTTTAAGTATTAGTAACTTGTAAGCAATAAAATAATAAAAATGTTTATTATAGCAATAATATTTTTCTATATATCTTCGGATATTATATTTGCTGTTGTTGTTGGTTTAAAATAATATTGCAAAGATATAAACTTACTTAGAAACTTACCTCATGAATTACTAGAGAGATTAGTGTTAAGTTTGCTAGTAATAAATAATATGTAATGTAAGCATTAAATAAAACAACGAAATGTGAAAATGACTAGAACTTGTAAACAAATAATCCTTTATGACGTTTTTGATTTACTTAAATGTTAGACAATAAGATATTGAGTTAAATTAGATTTTTTCAATTTGTTTGTTATATAATTTGTATATATTACAAAATATTGTTGAATATTCGCATATAGTATTACATAAGACTGAACGTTTGTCTATAACATTATGTGTTCAATACCCACTTGGGCCAGTTTTTTATTTTCTCCACTTTGGTAAAATAGCGTTGAGTTCCACCACTCAAAACACAATGTTTCGCAGTGTATTGTAATTTCTATTGGTATATACAGACGTTTAAAATACTTAACAGTATTGTTTTTATGGATACAATATGAGAAACATTACTTTCAGTAAATATAACACTATCTTTATGATTTCATTATCATTTAAAAGTGTTAAGTGTTATTTTATATGTTCATTCATACACGCTTTCGTTAATGCTTTTTATACGCACAGTTATATGTTATAGTACTGGGTGTATATGACAGCGCGGTTTTAATCAAAACAACCTATAGGGTAAAAGATTTCAAGGTTTTGTACAAAAATCTGGTGAAGAACTGTCAATAGTTTAGGCACAGGATCATTTTTCTCATTTCACGATATTTATACGTGTTGTGTAACACGTGGGGTAGTCATGATTATTTACAAATGACGGAAAGGTCTCGTACTACAAAAATAATATTAAACATTGTCAATCTAATAAGTTCTTTGATTTTCGCGATTTTTATACATTTTAAATAAAACAATTTAAACGGATTTATCGCGTATATTAGCATTTTTTGTGAAACCCGACGTTTCGAACACTTCAATCAATGTTAATCTGTCACCTTTAATTCAAAATAATAACCAATAGAGAAAGAGATTTATTTCTGTCCCGCTCTGACAGGATAGTTTACGCTAACGTCATATTCGACAAATGTCGTTTTATTTTGAAATAATAATTTAATAATTTACTTTGTTTGAAAAATCTTTTTTTTTTTAATTTTGAAAATATTATATATTTGTTTGATAAATTTACTACGTTTATAAAGACTAGTTAAAACGTTGTGCTTTAAATTAAGTTCACGAGTACATCGACATCGATATAACTCCAAATAATCTTATATAGCGACGGCATTGTGCTTCAAATTATATGAGATAAAAGTGTTGTTGCAAACCCACCGTGTGAACCCATTAAAGAAGTAGATCAGCATGAAATTTTATTATTTCTTATAATTCAACTATAAGAAATATTATAATTTCTTCATAATCAAAACAATTTAACATTTTATGCATCTACATATAAACTTCTAAGGTCTGGTCATCTAAAATGGAAGTGAAACTAAATTTTCGATACCCATTGAAAAAGTAATTAAATCAACCAACTAGTATTAAGTGAAACAACAATTTAGTTTTATTTTTTTATTATCGGTAAATATTCATACATTTCTTTTGCATTTGCAGTTGTTCTTGTAATTTTTATTTCAGTCTTATATCGTTGCTTATGTTTTTTTTTAAATATTAATAGATTCAACATCTAAATCAGTATAACAATTGGTTAGAAGGTGGTTTATGAAAAATATAAATATTAGCTGTGAAGAGGTTATATTTTTTATAGAAATTTACAATAAATGTTATAAAGTTGAATATCTTAGTAGGTATTATTATTAATATAATAAGAAATAACATGTTTTAGATTTTTAAAACTAAAAATACAGTATAAAAATCGGATTATAACTTGGTTTATTTTTCATTTTCTTTCATATAATTTCATATCCAATCGTTTGTGAAATATATTATTTCTACTACATTACATGTTTTAGACATTTGCTATTGTAAAGATTTTTTATTTGTTTCATTAATCATAACTAATAAGACTTACTAATATGTCATACATATATTAGTATAAGTATTTATATTATTAAAATGTGTAAACAAAAAATATTCATATTTAATGAAAATAAAAATCTAAAAGCTGATACTTTAAAGGTAATTTTGTGTAATTTCTGTATTTTCATATATGGAATACAGATTTTACATATACTGTATTCTTTAAACATTATTGAAATATTAATGTTTTACATATTTTAGTAATATTTATTGATTATAAAAATGGTTATATACTTTAGTTATAGTTTAGTTCTGTTTTAAGGTTAAAATTAATCAAAACTGCCTTTGTTAGTTGATATTTCAACCATGGAAAAAGAAGTGCTTTTAATATGCTATGAAAATAACATTATGGATAACCTATTTTTAAAATTTCAAAGTAAAGTTTTTATGATTCAAAAAATATGTGAATCATTTTATCGCATTGATCTGTCATTTTAATCTAATATTTAAAACTTAGTTTCAATATATTTTTGCTATACATAATTTATGTCAATGCCAAGTCAATTTAAATTTTTTAGGTTATTAAGATTCAAATTAAGTTTATACTACTATAAATAGATATTTCTAAGTAAAAACAGACTGTGATTATAACATATAGTACCTGCTAGTTGGAAATATTATTACGTAGGATCTATGTTTGTTATATCACTAACACGAAATTGGTTGTTGTGGTCCTTTTGATTTAACCATTATATTTTTTACTAGACACTCCTAAATAGAAATAAATATTTCCTCCATTACTCAGTTTTCGTTTATTATGACATAGAAATTATTATATCGATAAGTAACATATGTTGTGATATAACACAGGAATGACAAATTTTGAAGTCAGAAGTGAATAGTTGTCAAGTATTAAATATGAGAATACTCTTATAAATCGGGGATCCATCCAATAGCTTTGTTGCCTTAAGCTTCTTTATTGTTGCCTTATTAAGCTTTTATTACAAAAAACACTTTTTTTAGAATACCTACATACATAACTTTAACGCTTTGTCCCGGTGCGCTTAGCGGTGTAGTCAGAGAAAGTCCTCTCTATGCTTTCCGGGGACTCCTCTTGCATTTTACGTGACCTTCCTCCAATAGTGTTTTCGAAAATCAACCGAGGTCTCCACTTACCTTTTTTACCATTCTTTCGTCACTCATTCTCTTGACATGCCCAAACCATCTGAGCACGTTCTTCTTCATTCCCACTGTAACATCCTCACTGGTACCTCCCATCCTGTGTACCTCTTTGTTGCGGATACGGTAAGTTACGGTAAGAGTGACTTTGCATGTCCTCTAAAGAAATCGCATCTCCACAGCATTTATCTTGTTTTCATTCTTCTTCTGGTTCAAAATTAAATATTTAATTTAAATATTTGTTCTTAGTAAGGAATTACAGAACGAAGTTTAAATTTAATCTACTAATTTAAACCTGCCGATGAATGTGTTTTACTATCAGAAGATAATGTACCTATATATTTTTATAATATCACATTATGTACATCATACACATAATATACACTGTCGTAGTAAACTATCCTAATTAATAGTCAATTAATAGTCTTTTTCCAACAGTCAAAGGAATTTCTTTATTATATTATTATTGAATTCTTAATTGAATTAGTTTAATTCAATTTCAGGAGCCTTAACAGTAAAACAAGCCATTCCGCTTAGTTGTATTTTCAACGAGCTGTTTACTTTTGTTTAAGTATAAGTTATTTTTATACGATTTCTAAAAATCTAATAAAGTTTCTATGAAAATTATTTTGTTTTTGAATTTCTTTTGAACAAGATAAAACGCGACGTTGAGTTTCGCCAACTAATACGTAACGTTTTGAAAGGCCGAAAGTGGGAATCGAAACGTCTTTTAACACTAAGCATGTACTAAGCTCTTTCTACCTAATGAAGAGAAAAATATATAGTTTCAAATTATCTATATAGCCCTCCGGATTATGACAGTATTATATTATGTTTTAGAAAATTATTTTAAAAAATGAAGTGATGGATTTCTACTTTCATTTATTTTGTGCATCGGTTACATTTTTTTTATTTAATTGGATGATCTCAATATATGCGATAAATACCTTTTTGGTTGTTTACACAAATCTTAAAACTTAGTAAAAAACAACATTATTATGTGAAATTTGAACTTATGTCATGAACATGGCAAACTGGTAACATTGACAGAGGATACTGTGACACAAAATTTGGAATCCAGTCGGGTCGGTAAGAGAAGTTAGCATACTGTCCTGAATTTGCAGGTCATTCAGAGCTGCATCATTAAAAATATATGCAAGCTTTGTACGGCAAGTGTTTCCAAGCATCTTTTAATTTTAATATTTGTTTCTAAATTAACACCTACTTAGTATCCGGTCAGTTGGTCTTCTTTTGTATATTAGTAGTTAATTTTGTATTCATATTTTGCCATCACTGTGACCCTACCATCAGTGACCTCCACTATATAGTATGATTTTATTTTATAGCACTAAATAAATATATAAATTTATTTAGTCCGCCATAGCCTTGGTTGTAAGTAACAATAAATACAAAAAAAAGTTTATATAAGATAAGAGTTCATTATTATATGTATTACGTTTCTATAACATTAATACATAATAACATACTTATACTTTGTCTCTAGCGGGGTAGTCAGAGAAAACGGAGCGTCAAACGATGCGGTCTCGCATCCCTCTTTCGCCTCGCCCACTGCCATTAGCCCTTTCACACATGTTCTAAAGATTTTCCATTCACAAAAATCCTGCATTCTGACCTTTTTTTATTTAATATTAATATAATTAGTATTTCTGATAAAAACATATACTATAAGTACGGATCAAGTGTCTGTAGTGTTAATTATAAATAAAAACAACTATTTAGTTTAAGCGGATTTAAATTCATAATATGTAGGCATTTGTGTCGAATATTAAGTGTTCAACGTATCACTTTTATAACAGAAATTCTGGTAGGTGGATAAGTGATTTAGATCCACCCAGGGGGCCACCATAGACAGCTATAACACAAATAATAGCTAGAATAACATTCATAGGTGCGAAATCGCCAATTATGCAAATGTAAACGCTAAATTTCGTAATGATCAATTTTGTAATTCCTGAATTCGACAAAGAAAAAATGTTTGACGTAAAAATAACTGCAATTACTTCGAAGGTTAATCCTTAGACTAATCGGTGTTCGTGTCCGAAATATTCCTAATTGTATGCAATAGAGTTGGCCCGCGGCGATACTTGACAGAAGACACGATTTGCACGCTTTAGATGGACGTGGATGAGGTAGATACATAGATATTCTTTTTTTAGTATTATATATAAAAAAACGTTATGACCATTGCTCTAGCCATCTGGCATAGCTACTAAATAATAAATATATTGTACCTCTGTATATATATATACATATATATTTTATTCCTTTTGCTATGTTAGTTACTGTCGTATAATATATATAATATATAAAATATATTATATTTATCACGAAATAATGTTATATCTGGATATCTATCTACCTAGTAACAGAGAAAGGGGTTGTGTAGCAAAATGTAGGATACTTTTTATCTCGGAATTTCCGTAAGTTTCACTCATCTCCCTCTATGTTTCACTTAAGTAAAATATTGCATATAAATGATATACAATATATATATATATATATATATATATATATATATATATATATATATATATATATATATATATATATATATATATATATATATATATATATATATATATATATATATATATATATATATATACATATATATATAAATGATATACCTACTTGTATATGTATATTGTATGTAAGAGAACATCGATGATTTCTGGATAGTGCACAAAAATTGACCGCTAAATATTTGTATTGTTAAAAATAGTAACATTTAAATAATAGTTCGCTGTTATGTTATGTATAATATCTTCTTTCAGAAATGATTATATTGTCTATTTACTTTAATTAATACCTACTTAGCTTGTACGTATTACAAAGCATATCTAAAATATATATAATTATTTTGTACATATCCATACAATTACTAACAATTTATTGATGTAAAATTGTAACTAATAATAAAAAAAAAACTCTAGGAAACTCGCGAGCTGACGAAGCTAATCTATGTCAGTCTACCTTGGTATAATCTGAAATACCGACACCGTGTGTGGGTGTGCTACGTATAACGAAACGCGGTCCATCAGGGGCGAACGAGACTCCGCTATGCCGAGTGAGCGACACAGCGATACTGTACCCGTGGGAAATGAACAGTAGTGGTCAGAAGAGGCTGCGCGCGCGCCGGTCGACCGAAACACAGCGCACAACAGCTTATGAGATCATACTCCGATCGAGATCCACGATCCTATACCTATAATCATAAGAGATAGTTTAATACCAAACGCGTGGGAGGATCCGTTCAGTTTCTCCAACGTAGATACGTAGCGTGCGATGAATTTTTTAACGATCGATTAAGTTGGTTTCTGCGAGCTTTCGATGCAAATACGGAGTCTGGCACACGCCTAGCTATCGTGAATATCTTCATGCTTTAATGAATGTTTGAATTTGATATTCGTAAATTAAGTCCGCATGAACGAGATGGACAGATAATGAGATGTACTACGTTTCCAAGTAAAATAAATCAGTACGAGATCTCTTGGTAATGGTTACGCTTTGTAACTTGATTGTTGTTTGTTGTAGGTATACAAAACAGATATTAATCGTAGTATTTAAATATTTAGCAATAGTAAATATCATTTTATAAAGTAGTTAAAAGCATAAAAACTCCTTGCCAAAATTTATAATTTTTTATTTATATATAGAAACTTGTAACAGTCCTTAATTGACAGCAAAACAATATTTGAGACGATAGTGGTGAAAGGACAACTTCTTACTATAAAACCGATGGTTTTGATTTCGATTCTCATTCGTCATGAACATTTTACCGCTTTGACAAGACCAAGTGTCGTTTATATCGCTAACTCTACACGCAATGTATCGAATTTGCGCCGATAAAGAACTGAGTTTTTTGACAATAGTTTCGTTCTTTCATAGACGGTTTTTTAAAAAGACATAAATGCCAGATATGTTGGGTCTTCCAACTAATATACATATGTATCTCCACACATCTCTTCTTCAATTTTGTGTTAAACGGTTTATAAATACAAATTACCTCCATCTGGATACTAAAGATCATGCAATCGATCTCATTTAGAGAGCCAAAAGGCGTTGAATGGAGTATAATTTGCAAAATATCTAAAAACTGTACTGATCTAAATCACAATAGGCTATAACTCGTGTCATCCCACGCCCTACGCCGACTTCGACACATTCAATTAATGAAAACTCGAATATTTATATGTATTTACCTCTCCATATATTCACTGACAAATGCATTTTGATCACACCTTAGTTCGTTTTTTACCAACACTTCTGTGGTAGGTATCGTTTTATCACTTTGTTTAGGTAAAATTTGGGTAAATGAATTATGTTCAAGCATAAGTTTTTCAATTTAGCTTTCCAATTATAGGTATATAATACATAAAATATGTTAAAGTAAATAAGAAAATCGTTTTATTGTAAGATATTTTTACTTTTCATCTTTATGGAGTTATGGAAAATAGTTCAGTAAATCTGAAGTTAGATGTAGTCATCAGCATAACAAATAATAGGTACTTAGTAGATTTATATATCGGTAGATTTTTATAGTCTGTAATACATAATTATATCAGTAGTGTACAAGTATTTATGCTAATATATGTTGTGGTTAAAGAGTTTATTTCTAATAAATATTAACTATTTTAAAAAACCCTCATTTCTTTTATTTTTCTTATGATTTAGTGTACTTAGTTTCACATTTTACTCTCCCATAGGAGGGTAGGCAGAGGGTACTGTTGGTATTTTCCACATTCTCTCAGTCGGGCCCTATAGAATCCACATACTGTGGCGTTTGCAGGGAAACGCTGCGCCACGACGGTCCTTGTTATATGTAATTACATTTTGTATACTTATTAGCGACCACCGGCAACTTAGTCTGCGTGGACTATATCATATTTTTATTACTACTCCATCACTCCTGCTAGTCTTAGCGCTGTTATATAGCCTTCAATAGATTGAATATGCAACACATTTCTTTTCAATTCGAGCGAGTAGTTCCTAAGATAAGCGCGTTCAAACAAACAAAAAAAAATTCTTTAGTTTTAGATTATTAGTATAAACTAGAGGCTTAATGGCGTAATGTGACAGTTTTTTCTCGCAGGAGTGGTAAGCGTGAGATGAGTGTCTTAACACTAAATTTTCTCTGCCTACCTTCATAGGTACATGGATCTGTCTATATATTTATTACATCGATAATTTGTGATACTATGATTACACAATACAGGTAGATACATATACATATCTTTATCTCCGATCGACCTTACATTATATATTAAACACAATGTGTTGCTGGGACAATAGTGCGTCTAACATTGGTGGGCCGGTCATATCGCTTACATATCTTAATTAGGCCGCACAAGTCGGCCGTCGATTCCTTTTTTTACATCCGCCCGATGCGACCGTGACGAATATTTGTATAGACGGACAAACACTATTATCTATGACAAAATACATTTTAATGCCTATTTAGTGGGAGTAAAGACCAAAATTTTAAAACGGACCCGTAAAAGCTTTGGTCGTAAAGATGTGAGATAATTAACAGAAACGCTGACGAGCCTGTCCTCTCATATGCGATCAAGATTTACGATTTTGATTCATGACACCTTACGCCTTATTTTAAATAATAATAAATATTAGAATAGCTCATTAAGATATGAAATATAGAAACTTCTCGAAAGGCTTGTCGTAAAGCTCGAATCGCGTGCTATTGGCTTGATAGTTGATACTAATGATAGAGTTATGAATGAAAATACTCGTTAACCTGAATGAATTAACATCTGGACGCATATTGGTGACTGAAATTCATATAAAATGGTAGATTTTGTGATTTCCTTCATTCATTACTATTCTCCATTGGTAATAACTTATTTAGAAAGTAGAAATTAAAATATAGTTTAATAAATTAATTATAAAACAAGAGGACCAAAAGAAAAATTATTAAAAGTAATAAAATAAAACAATTAAATACCGCGAAGGTATATCCCGCACATAACACTTTACGCTGAATTATCTAAATATTGCGTGTAGAGTGGCGTAAAGTAAACCAGGAGAGTAAAGAAAATTCAAAGTGTAAACATCTCATTTACAGTCAGACGCTATGCCATTGCGCTACGAGGGCCTTAAATCAAATCAAAAGTAATATGAAATATGTAAAATACCTATTTTGTACTCTACACTTCAAGCTAATTATTAAAATGTATAACATTCATAGATCATAGACCATATTCTCGACAGAAAAGACAAATCGCTGCTCACGTAACATTTTATTGTTACAAAATTGTGTAAATTCACGCGGTTATACCCTATAATTTCTATATGCGAGAGACTAATTTTCCATGATATTGTTTAGACAGTCCTGCTAGCCTAGACAGCCATAAAATCTGAAACGTGAGATACCCAGCTGAGTTCTTATAAAATAAAGTGCCTCTGTGCATATCTTTATTTGCTAAGTTGTTGTTTTATTATAAAGATGCACCTGGAATTCTCGAAGGTCCCAGTGTTTATTTTATTAATATTTGAATTACAATAGTCTTATTCGTTTTATGACTCGACGATTTCTTTTATTTATACTTTTATAAAATTATCATACTTATATGTTAATGTATTTAATGTTATTATTAGCCAATAGTTTATACAATGCTATTCAAATATCGTTTCTTCATTTACCATCGCGTTTCGTAGCTCGACCAAGTAAGTTCTGTAAGGTTGATGCTTCTCACAAATATGTTATGTTTATATAAATTATGCTAAATATTTTATATATTGTAATATTTTAGTAACTCTTTTGGTTTGTTGTTTCTGATCTTCAATCTTCAAATATGTTTTATATGAACGATAAACGTGATGTAACATAGCCTTCTTCGAAATAAAATGAAAATTTTTACGATTAAGTAGAATACCTATTCTACTTTTCTTTTCAAATTATATATTTAACTGTAACAAAATAAAGGTATTTAAATATTATTTCTTTGAGATTACAGAATAAAATTTCCAAGCTTTAATTTTAAGTTTCAGGTTTTTCACGAAAATACTTATCATTATAAATAAGGTGTAAAGTTTCTGACATTTTTAATAGTCTTGAAACTTTTAATAAAATACTTATTACTATATATAAAGAAAAAATATATTATATTACACTTAGCTAAAATAAAAGATTATTGCATCATTAATGTATCTTCTTAAAAAATATACACAAAATACAATAATAACATTCAACTAGTATCTTTGATACCTAGTTCTTTTAGTTTATAGCCCGTTTAGATTTCAGCCGGGTTGTCGGTTTGCCGGACACGTTTCAGTCGAGCTCGTCGCCTCGGGCGTAGCGTGGGAACTTAAGATATCTGTATATCTTAAGTCTTACATAGTACTAGGTAATTCGGTCTTATTTACGCTTTCTGTTTTATGCTTAGTACGCATGATTAACGAAACGAGTAAATTGCAAAATAAGTTAAGTTATAATATGTTGTGGACAAGGGGTCGCGAGTTCGATACCTGTATGACTAATGTTAGTAGTTACTGCTTATGTAATGTGAATAATTTCAACTTGTAGCAGTTTCTAAAGCTTTTTTGATTTATAGCTAAGATGATTGCAACTGCTAATTGGTATTTATGTTTTATTGAAACTGTAAAATATTATATGTATTGGTGTAGCTTCAATGAAGTCAGTGATATAGCAAAACATTACTGCATGTTGTCCTAATACTACAATAATAATACCTAAAGATACAATGGCTTTAATATTTAACAGACTTTAATAATTATAATATTTTTTAACATATACTTTTTCAATCAAATACTTTTATTGTATAAGTATTATGTGAGGTTTTATGTATATTTAAAGATCTTATAGGTACTTCACTACACGTCTCCTTTGTCTTTCGATAATGTTTTTATTAATTCTAAACTAAAATTTATACATTTTGTGTAAACAGATATTGCGAAAAGGCCAAAAACAAAATATATGTTATTTTTTAATACATTTACTATACACCTAAACATATATATATATACCAAACTACTGTAAACACGTTAAATTCCTACATTGACGCTAAGTAAGAAATTATTACTATTGTATAGCACTCAAGCAAGTCGAAATGAATGATAGTATGTTTTGTACAATGGTCCGACCTATTATACAGGCGGTCCCTTTGCAGATGTCAATATAAAGGGGTATAAATAAGTGCACGTCATGTACGGAGGACGGACGGCGACGTCAATGCGCGCCGTTATACCAGAAAATTATTTAAGTTATACTCGCTTGTACATAACTTGGATGTGTTTTGAGTTTTAGGAAGTATATTTTTTACTTTGAAAATACTAAAAACGTGGTTATTTGAATATATATTTTGATGATTTTTAAAGTGTTAATCCACACTGAGGATACATAAATACTTAAAGAAAACATATAAAAATTTGAACGCAGCGGCAGCGGGGGGATCGGTTCGCAGGAGGGCGCGGGTTCGAGTCCCGCTGCATTCAAATTTTTATATATTTTCTTTAAGTATTATTTGAATATATTTTAGCAATATTTTTGACTAAAGATAATAAAAAATTATAGAAGAAAATTTGCTATTTGTAACTGTCTCATTCATAGATCAGTTTAGTCCTAATCTAAAGGTTAACCAATAAATATTTTTTAAGGCTCTATAGTATATTTTAAAACTAAAATTCTTTCTAGGTTCTCGTTTGAAGATGTACCACGTACGATGTCACGATTTATAAAGACATAGTATATAATTATATAAGCTTTGTGCATTTTATAATAAATGAAACAGCGTTATATTCTAACGATAACACCTTATTAATAGATAGATATATTTTACTTTTGTCTTATGAAAATACAAAAAAAAACTTTAAATTTTGCACCCGATCTGCTTTTTAGTTGATTGAAAAAATTGCATAAATAAACCGACGAATAATAATAAAGTGACGAAATGAGCCTGCTCTCAATTTGATTAATTAAACTATGAAATATATGCGTCCTATATGTTTTGTGGGACCGTGCATTGATTTTTATACATGTTGATGTATCCGTTACAGACCGCCCGCAATCGCCTAATTGAAGCCGACGGACCGAACTACATCGCGCACTTATTTGCAAAGTGTCACCGACTTGCCTCCAACGATGAACCATAACATTTATTTTATAACTATTTAGTATATACAAAAACATACTTACACATACTCACAATACATCTTTTATTCCAGCACCAAGCAAAAGTATGTAATTTAGTTTGAATTGAGGTTTTTACTTACGTACAGTCGTAAAGGTACCCTATCGTTTTTCCACACTGTTCTGAGAAAAGTATTGATTCTGTAAATGTTCAAATGGCGTTTTTTCATATCTATACGCCTTGTATCTTTGCCGGCACCAAATAAAGACTTCCTGTGTGGTTTAGTAAACGTTTTCCGCTGTACTTAGTATACATCCTCTTTATGTTAGATAAGTACTTACATAGATACCTACGGCATACAGCCATTCTTATATTTTCCAAGAATTCCTTTGCATATATATATATATATATATATATATATATATATATATATATATATATATATATATATATATATATATATATATATATATATATATATATATATATATATATATATATATATATATATATATATATATATATATATATATATATATATTTTATCTTAAAGCCCCTTTTATTTCAAGCATGCATTGTCAATATGATTATATACGAGCCATTTTTCGAATTATTTATAATTATTTTTCCTTTCATCAATTCATCATTTTCACAACGGCGCCTATCAATTAAGGTAGACGATTCCTAGTGTAAAAATATTCTTTTTCCCACTTTCTGCCCAATTTTTGAGACATTTTCTACTGACTGAAATTCACTATCACGTAAACGTATGTACGTACATTCATAGATATGGAAATAGTGTTCAGATAAATCCAAAAAACACTATAAAGTTAATTACTCATAATAGGTCATTTTTTCACATTTGCTAAGTTCCAATAATAATAAATATTGACGAAGGTTCACCTTTAAAAGTAATATATTAGTTTAATAATGTTTAGTGAGTGGCAGACGAAATGCAAGGCAGTCGGCGAACGAGATTTATTTCCCAACTACACTTGTAAGTGTTGGTGTTTGAAGTCTCGTAATAAGCGTAACTTTACACGCTACAATGGTAACAGAACATTCTAGAAAGGACATCAGGACTGACATGTACTGCCATTTGAAGGTAAACTAAACGTGATACTTGATATGTACACACTGTATATAGTCCAAATCTACATTGTCATCCATCGAAAGCGATGTTTTACTATGATTTAGTATATTAACAAATAGTTTTGTTTATCGTTGTTAAATAATAGTAAAAAAATGTTTTAATAAACATTAATAACATATTTCTATCCTATAACCTTAACTTGATACTTTATACAATGTATGTTTGGTGCTAATCTAGATTTATTCTTAAGAATGTAAAAAAAATTTTCTTCTTCTTCTTCTTCTTCTCTTTATTTATGGCGTTTCGAGCGTGCCAGTTGAGCACAATTCACTTCGCCTATGTCACGTTGAAGTAAAAAAATCATAAGTATAAGTAATATAAGGGTCTTAGTTGTTTTGACATTTGACGAAGCCGCAGTTAAAAGTTAGTTGTAGATTTAAAACCTACCTACACTATATTAATCATTTTTTTCCTTATTTCAGGTAAAATGGCAGCTATATATTTAACGACATATAAATTTCCATTAAAAATCACAATAAAATCATAAAAACAACACTCAAATGTGTCACTAGCTAAAATATATGTACCTAAGTACAAAGATAAAACCTCTTAAATCGAAGCATTTTTCTTAATACACATTTAGAAGCAAAATAAAAATAAGTTGATTTTGCATACTAAAATAATTATGTAGGTGTGTCGATATCGTATTACGAATCGATGAGATGTGTTTTAAAACACCTAAAGTATTTATTTACGTCTCAATGCCCCTCCTGCATCGTTATTAATAAAAAACGATTTTTAAAATGCATGAGAATTAATAATATATGTTTAAAAATGTCGATACAAGTAGCCTAATTAGTTCGAATTCTCATAAAAATATTTTAGCCACTAAATTTAAAAAATGCAGTATGTTTGAAGGAAAACGTTTAATTTTATGTACACTAGTCGATGCCCTACGGATTTCTGTACTTTTTTGAAATTCATGAAATTTTATTCCACATGTTAGATTTTCATTTGATAACGAAAACTGTACTTAACGATTTATAATTACTGGTAAGTTAACGGTAAAAAATAGTAACTTTTTAGTTAAAAATCCTAATTGGTTAACGTCTTGAATTGTTTAATTACTTATCAAATGTACTGTTCAATTACCTCAATATACATCGGTTATATTTATCACCAATCCGGCTTCCGAGATTTGAAACGGTACCAAAAATAAAATTCTAGGTCGAAGGCTTGCCTCTCTAAGTGTGCGCAATTAAAACGCTTGCACAAATAGCATATAATGATAACTAAAGAATTTATTACTTATTTTTAGTTTACTCTATATCTTTTAATTCGACATCAGACATAGTCATATTAGCTGGTATTCCCAGCTTCATTTTCTTATTTCATATAATTTATATATTTTGTTGTGGCTCTACATAAGGTGTTTAAGATCCTTTATTTAAATTAAAAATTATTTATTACCTACAAACATTTATGTTAGCATTTCATTATTTTTATAGATCAGCAAGTTAAAATTATTTAACATTAGATATTTTTAAAATCTTTTATAGTTTAAATCCTGCCCTGACCTATGTACATATATATATATATATATATATATATATATATATATATATATATATATATATATATATATATATATATATATATATATATATATATATATATATATATATATATATATATATATATATATATATATATATATATATATATATATATATATATATATATATATATATATATATATATATATATATATATATATATATATATATATATATATATATATATAACTTTATTTGAGATCCGAAAATATGTGTGTACAAACAGACAGACAAACCTTATAAAAATTATAATCTATATTAATATTCTGTAAGTGTTTCTACATCGCCCTGCATTGATATTTCGTTAGAATATTCAATGTACAGACGTATTTTTTTACTATTTTATTATAGCAGCTGTAAAAAAGCGCTCCTGCCTTTATCCTGCATAAAGCAGAGTTGGTAGCGTCATGAAAACAGTCAATCCCGTCCACCAGTCAGACATTGTATCATTGAGGCCATCTGCCTCAAAAATATTCTTAATACCACTAAACTACTTTACTTTATTTTAATTTTAATATTTTATATATTTTCTTTGATTACAATAATACTAACATTAGTGTAAATTAGAGAACAATAAAATAATTAGGTATTAGATTAATGCTAGAAGATGAAACAGTCTAATTAGAAAAAAACGCAAAATCTTATAAAAAAGTTTTAATTGAACGACGGAACTAAACAATCGTTCGTTTAGACTCCTTGGGAAGCCTGAAAAGTATGGATCGATTTCAATATTTGTAAATAACTTAAGAATTATATTTTTTTATTTATAAATACTTCTTAATAATTTTATTAATATTTTTGTATGTAATTATTAAGTACTTATGTTGGCGTAACACTGTACAAACACAAAAAGAATTAGGTACGTACAAAATGTATACGAAACATCAGATTTTTATAGAAAAAGACAATACTATACTTTGGTTTTCATATAATATAATATTTAATTATTTAAATACATTTTTTTTGATAATTGTGTACTAAATAAATATTAAATAAATATCAATTTTAATATACAACAAATACAGAAAGCAATAAATGGAAATTGTGCAATGTACAAAAACACCATTATTAAAAAAAAATTGAAATTGAAAATTACAAAATATCAAATGTGATATATTTCTTTAAAACACCATCTTTTTATGTTTTCGTGCATACATATATTATGTTCGTTGGCTTAGGTGTCAGCCATACTAAAATAAAGCGTCAAACTGGTCGCAACATGGCCAGTAAAGATTTTTTTATTTCGCAACAAGTCGATTCCTGCATCGATATTCAAAAACAAATAATTTGGCCTTGTCCTTACCTGATTTTCCAATGTTATGACTTATTTGTCTCGCTTTTATAGATTTATCGATATTCAAAATACTAAATCGATGAAATCTACATAATACATTCATTAAATAACCTGTAAATTGATTTTTTGGTGTCTCTCGATGTGGCCAATGGAAATAGAAACATCTGGGGTTATACATTTATAAGGAAGGAAATAAGACTACAAAAAACGACTTTAGAACGTTCTTGGTGACATTTCAATTATAATTTATGTTAAGCAAAAAACATGTGACACTCGGTTCTATTTTCATATGCTAAATGATCTATTTTGGCATATCATATATTTTTAATAAATATTTAAATAACATTGAATTTTGATTAAGAATGTAGAGAAAAAAACTTGATAATCCTCGTTAACGTTATAAAATATGACGGGACTCACTTAGCTTTTTAAAATAAACGGCGACATCAAAGGACAATAAAATTTTACACCTAAAACATTTTACGGTTTACTTATTGTATGTTTTTGTTTTTGATATTTGTGTTCATAAACAAACTAAATGGACTAATAAGCAGTTATTCCATAAAGCTTATTACTATTAGAAATTTAAAAAATAATCGTGGAGCCTTCATAAAAAACTTATGAGTTAAAAGGAGTGCCTGTCGTAGATATGTAGTCTCTATCAAAATAACATGACTGTATGTAAGGCAGGGCTATGACCAAAGTCTTGTAAAGATACCACAAAGATAAAAAGATTCATATTAATCATCAATTATATCTATTTTTTATGGATAAATGTATGTACAAATATGCATATATATATATATATATATATATATATATATATATATATATATATATATATATATATATATATATATATATATATATATATATATATATATATATATATATATATATATATATATATATATATATATATATATATATATATATATATATATATATATAGACAAAAAATCTCGAAGTGCTAAATATTAGGCGATGATGTCATCAGGTTTTTCCATTTTTTCAAACGATAACGTTGTTGAAAAGAAAATTACATTTTGTTTTAAATGTTAAATCATACAAAATGTAATGTTTAACTTGTAAAAGCAATCTAGTATTTTTTTTTAAATTAATGTGGAAAATCGACATATGTGGGATGTATATAAGTGTAACATACATATCTAGTTTCTTTAAAATAATAAATTAACTAATAAAGGAAGGTAAAGCTTTCTCTAAAATAAGACGGAAAATTTTATAATAAGGTATATAAAAGATAATCGTTTTTATGTTTGTGTTTGTAGATGAAATTTATAGCTACATTTTTTAAATTGTAATATTTTTTGTACCTATTTGATACCTAATATATTACTTGTAATTTCCATTTAAATTTACTATGTAAATGTATACAAATATTTTAAAACCGCAAATTTTCTTCAGATAATGCGTTAATATCAGGAACTACTGCTTTATGTCGGTATATTATTTTTGTGCCAAATAAACCATTTTGGGAAATTATGAATTAATAGAATTTAACCCACTGTGTCTCATGTGATTGATATTTATTCGATTTGACCAAACAGGCGAATCCGTGGGAATAAGTTAACAGATATATAAAATAGAAAATACCACTAATGATATATAATATATAATAAAAAAGGTTAATAAACATATAACAAGATGCGTAGGCTTGATGGAAGATGTTTTATATTGTTCTGCGCCTATATATATATATATATATATATATATATATATATATATATATATATATATATATATATATATATATATATATATATATATATATATATAATATATATATATATATATATATATATATATATATATATATATATATATATATATATATATATATATATATATATATATATATATATATATATATATATATATATATATATATATATATATATATATATATATATATATATATATATATATATATATATATATATATATATATATATATATATATATATATATATATATATATATATATATATATATATATATATATATATATATATATATATATATATATATATATATATATATTTCAACGGTTTGAAATTATAACGTACAATGTTAAACAAATAAATAGTAAATCTTCTAGAGTGGTAATATGTTAATAAAAGGACTTCTGGTTAGATGATTTATGTTAAGTAGTTTCAAACTAAAGATTTTATAATAAATTAACATCGTTATATAAGTGACCTTTCATCTCCGTGCAGATTGGGATCGGCTGCCTAGAACACAATATACTCGTAGCAAACTTAAGTCAGAACACTAATATAAATAGATAAATAATCTACGAACAAAAAACATCGATGCTAATTAACAAATTATCTAAAACGCTGAACAGAGTCGCAGATAAAAACTTGTATAAAATAAAAAAGGCTAGCAGCAGTCGGACACTCGATTGTTTCAATGTCTCTACACCGTAAATAAGCATCGTTGGACGTCATTTGCATTTTTATTGTCGCCTGCATCATACCGAATGGATAAAGGCTGTAATTTAATCGGCGGACCGCAAAATTGAATTATTTATTATTCGTTTCGTTTGTAAAATACAATTATTCGGCGGCCGAATGTCATGTGTCGATGTCTTTTTTGGTATCACTCCGAATCGGTTCGGTCCTGTAAATTCACATATTTAAAGCTAAAAAAATCGCTATCATACTTTCCTGATTTCTTTTACAAGCAGTTGTGTCGCAGCGCTGATATTGTTCGGTCTTATTTGTTCATTTTAGAAAAAATTAAAGTTCCAACGCGAGGTGTACGCCTCGAGTGGTAGTTATTTTTACTCCGGCGGCAAACAGCAAATCACACAAATGGGTAAGCATATTTTTTTTCTTATTAACCTTTTATTGTTTTTATTGAATGTTCTAAATTAATACTAAAATTTACTGTCAATTTATTTTGGTTTGATTTAAAATCCATCGTTGTATAGACTTATAAAACGCGTCGCCGCCGTATATTTTAATGTTTATTACGATGAGCCTCCTCCGTGGAATGTATCGTAGAATTCGGTGGCAGATTGCAGATTAATAGTATTAATCATTCAAAATATTTGCATCGAAATGCTTTATTCTTTTTCATCGATTTTAATACTATAGAGATTTCTTATAAATGAATTTTTATATTTTATTTTTTTGGCAATATTTTGGTAATAATTCAATTTTATTTTTATTAAGTGATAAGTATCTGTAAGAAATATCTTGTCTGCATAAAGGAATAATATTTTAATGTCTGTCCTAAGATTATATATTTTTAAAATATTTATATTCTAAAAATTTATGCGACCTCTCGACCGTCGGCATTTATACGAATATGAAACACGTTCGTTTAATTTAAATGAGCTTTATATTGATACCCTTAAATATTTTACCAACGTGAGTACTTATCCTCGGTCATCGGTTCTATAACGGTCGCTGCCGATTATGTTCGTATACAGCTTTGACTCTATTTAGACTGTCACACCGTCCGAGCCGACGGGAAAACATCTGATAATCTCCTCTTCTACCGATCTGCATTGTACCATCGCGGTCGAAATTAACATTGATTATTTGACAAGCTAACTAGTGAGCCAAGTAGAGATACTAATACAAAGGAGCTTACAGAATAAGCTCAATAGATAAAAGAATTTAAGTCGCGACTGTACTCAGCTCGAAAGTTCTCACAGCATCATGAGAATGCTTTTTACAATCGATATTCAAAAAAGAATAGCATCGATGTCTCTGTTGTCAACGGACAATTCTTTCGGGGATCAACATCGATTACCAGCGCAAGAGAGTTACCACTCTATAACTTGTTGTTTAAGTGTTATTATCGTGCGACGGTCTTCAGTATTTTATTGTTCCGTTTCGGTATGAATTGCGTCACCGACGAAAAAGACAAAGCATGAAGCGATCTCAGTATTGTAGAGTTAATGATGAGCGAAAACATTATTTTTAGAAGATCGTCTAGCCAACGATATTGCCATGCTTTATATGGCTTGCAGGCGATCCAAGTGGAGATACAAACCGCTTTTATGGTGCCGGTAGCTGGCTAAGTTTTGTACATGCAGAATGATAAAAATACAGATGTACTGTTGAAGTATATTTTTTTTGTATCAAAGTCTTAATAAATTATACATTTTTTAGAGTTAAAGTTTATTGAAGATTAATAAGACAAGATGCCTATTAACAAGCGTTAAATAACCACTGTAGAATGTATTTAAAATTATTTATTGCCAGAAGAAACTCTTGAAACGTAATTATAAATTCCAAACTGCACGTCTATATCGTTCGACAGTTTTTGAATTAGAAAATTAGCAACGCATGTCAACTCGGTGTGGTCGTAGCGGGTATTCATTTTGTCGACAAAAGGCCTTATTCTGATGTCTTTTTGTGTTACCATAAAAGCTTGGATTGTTTCTGCTCATTGTGAGCAAACATTGGGTATTTATTCGTGTATTGTCTCAGCTCGTGCTCAGTGACACTTCGCTCTTCATAATATAGTACAATAAGTATATAAGCTTCCCGTAGCTACAAATAATGAATTCCAATTTAGTGAACAATATGTCCTGTAATATGTTTTGATGTTTTTGGTCATTGTCGTGTTTTGTTGCCGTCCACGCTTGATTAGAAGCTAATAGCTGTGTCGTCCCTAAATAGAATAAAAGATTTGTGAGACCTCTTTTAGGAAAATTTTCATTTGTTTGTTAAATTTCGTATAACTGGATATCTTCACGTGCGTCGCGTTTAGTTCCGTTATTTTTAATTTGTATTAAGATTACTTATTTCATAGATATATTTCTTTGTTGTTTGTTTTTTTGTGTCACTTTAATGTATTTAGTTGTAGTGTAGCGGAAATTTCATAATAGTGGAAAGTAGTAGGAAAATTGGTCAAAAATTATTTTTAATACTTTTTTGCTTAACTGTCTAATTTTGGGTGCAAAGAAACAAAAGTAGGTAAATTATACAGATTTAAAATTACAGGTGTGATATATTTATATTATATTTAAAATATATTTTTTGTACTTAGATATACTACAATTTTATACTTAGGCACAGTATATAACTCTTAGCCATGATTGATGAATGCCGTGTGGGAAGTAAATGGTAAGAGGCGGCGCGTAGCGCGGTAGCCGCGGGCGCACATAAATAACCGGCTTCACCGCAAACAAGCGTATTTACTACATTATTATATTTTATACATGCGCGGTGCAGTGCGCCTCTAATGCGCGGCCTACATAATGACGGGCGGAAGGCGTAACTCGGGAGCCATCTATCGTCTCGCTCCACAACGCCCCCGGCGCGCGCCTAAGCGAGACAAACAATCACAAATTTATTAAAAGAAAAAAAAAGTTCAAGCGCTACTGCATTCCGCGTCGCGTCCACAGAACTAGATACATTTTTCGTCGTGGATACGTGCGAGGGAGAGGAGCGTTTTTGTGTTTGCGAGAGCGGGACGGCTAGCGTTGCGCAGTCGCAGCTAAACGGCCGGCGATGTGGGCGCTGCCGGTGTTGCGCGCGCGCAGCTACCTCTGCGCGGTCGCGGTGCACGCTCGCGCCGCTCTTGGCCTGTGTGACCTTTCTTCGGTGAACTTAGGAAGCGTCATTCGGTGTAAAACGTTCATTAGATCCCCCCCGAACCACCGACGCAGCGGTCCTCAAGCTCCAACCGCAGCAAGAGAGTGAAAAAGATGGCAGGCGATCGCCAGCGCCGTGGCTAAAGGTATTCGTAGAATGCGTGATCTGTATCGGGCGAGGGTGTGCGGGGTGCGGGGCGCGTTCGGAAGCGGTGGCAGCTCCCAGCGACTCCTGGGGTTATTCTTCCTCAGGCCACTGCTGCTCGAGCTACGTACCAGGCGAGCCAGTTTTTTCTCACCACGGCCCCGCACGCCACACACTCGTTAAACCCGTGCCAACACGAGAAGTCGCCACTAATAAATTACTGTTTTTTACTGCACTCGAGCAGTCTTCGCCGCGCAGCCGACTAATTTATACCTAAAAATAAACATTAATCAGCGATAACCACCGCTGTTAGTGCCCGATCACTGTGAGTACTCTACCACCTTCTTACATTTTCATAATCAAATCGAAGTTCTCTTAATTAGCAATCTGTCTATCTGAGACTATTTTTATAAACAGTGGCAATGTTGCACCACCTCGACTGTAGATGAAAGATAAAATATGACAGAGCAATTAAGAGCGACATCGATTAGATTTGCAAATATATTTATTTGTGTGTTATATGTATTTAGCAATAATATTATATATACAAAATTTCAATAAAATATCCAAAAGTAAAAGTATATAATCGTCAAATTTTGTTTATATGTCTTAAACTAATAAAGAAATAACATGCAAGTTATAATGTGAGAACAACTATTATTCACACGATGTCCATATGCATCGTTGTAGGTATATGACCAAACATTCTTATTAGCATATACAGTTTTATGTAAATAATGAGTCCAATAGAACAGTAAGTGTAAAATTCGTCAAATGCATAAAAGCTCTAAGCTTTTTTAAATCATTAGCTTTTGAATTATGATTATGATTTTCAATATTTTAATTTATGTTTTAAATTATAATATAGATAGTAATATAGATAGTAAATATGTTTTTCTATCGTTATTACTTTTGAACTACTACTACTATAATGGCCTTTAGCGCCCCTTTTAGAAAAAAGCTTCTTTACCATACAATAGAATTTTTATAAAATTAAGGACAACCGATTTAAGCACTTTGAGTGTCCGATCGTGACCATTTTTCAACGATTTATAGTTTATTTAACAAAAAAGTACAATAGTTTGGAGAGAAATAAGAGACTTAAATAGTGCATTGTTGTATCCAACAACATGGGATTGCATGCGTCATTAGATACGCTTTTTGACACCTTATAATTTAGTTCCCACAATATTTTAAACTCTAAATTTATTTTTAAAAAATTATACAAAACTTTTTGCATAGATTTATGTATTTATTTAATGAAGTACTACTAAAAATTATGAATTTGAAGTAATTAAAACCTAATAATATTAAAGTGCTAAATTTGAAAAAAAATCCGTTTAAATAAAGGAATATATCAATTAACATATAATGACTTAACCGACTTGATAAATGATTGTGTTTATCTGCGAACCAAATGAGATAAGAAAAAAAAAACCCGGAAAATTACTTGATGTTTTCAATGTCCGACTAATTCACATGCTTATACAACGCCGGAGGCTCAAGGGAACATGTACGTAATTACTATGGCCTTTATAGGCCAAGAGGCGGCGATTTTTTTTATATAGGTATAGGTAGGTACTAGATATCTGTACCGAGGCTGAATCTTGTTATTGTAGATTTACAAAAATAATAAAAAATAGTCAAAATGATATGTAACTACTATTTAGTCATATATATTTGTAATGATTATATTGATTTTTAGAAATAAAATAAAAAAAAAAGACAACTTAATAAATGTAAAATTGAAAATTATTCATGATATTGTTCAAAATTGCATATTTCACGCAGAACTGAAGGTTATGCTGACAAATGAGGTGTCAGACTCTTAAAATATACGCGTATCTCGGTAGCGAGCGATTACCGCCCGCGCGGTCAATTTCAATTCAAATCGGCGTTTTTATAGCATCAACGTTTTATTTTGCAAATTATGATGCAATTTATATCAATAAATATTATAATTTTATGAGCTAAGCTGTACGTAATGTTAATTTGTTGTGAATAAGAAATCTTCATTAATGTCACGTATATTTATAAGTGTTAACCTACATGTACCTATTCAAAAAGCTCCTTTTATCACTAACTTTAGTATTTGGATTAGTGTATGAGAATTTTAGGGAAACCAAAGTTGAAGTTGGCGTTTAAAAAACAAACATTGAATGTATTAAAATTTGAAATTGTGTTGGAACATTTCTGGAATGTCGAGGACGCGCGACGGGGCGCACATCGCGCCACTTTCTTTTAACTTCGCCGAACACACTCGTTCGATACTGCAAGACAAATGTCACTTACGTAGCTAACCTATAATATAATATATGATATATTATTTTATATGTTTAAAAATATATACTTAAAAAAAGCTAAATTTAAAATAGTCAAAATATCGTAAAACTGAAATTTTATTTTATTTTATGCCATTCATTCTAAATATTTTATGTATTTTAACACTTCCTAGCGCTTTATCCTGCACGTAGCAATATAGACAAAGATAATTTAAAGACAACCATTCGTTATACGGTTTCTCTTAAATCTTCTGAATTGCATGTTTATTTTATGTTTATACATATATTCATATGTAATATTTACTTATGACATAAATATGTAGCAACATTATAAAATTTATAATATTAATTTCTTCCATGTTTACGAACCGCGGGGTGGAATAATATGCAAGACAATGATTAAATTATTTATCGTCAGGGTCGCTTTTGTCATCGCGCCGACCAAACCGACCGAACTTGCACCCATTAATTTTATCCCGATGTTTAAATATGGAGCGAAGACAGTATATTGATTATTGTTTCTACCATAGGTAAAGTAAATTATTCAAAACCTGTAGGAACCTACAATTTGGTCAATCATTTATTAAAACTTAGATATTTCTGACTTTATTGAGAATATGGCATGAATCACGTTAAAATTATTCATATTTTAGAAAATCTTTATAAAATAAATCTGTACTTTTGGACCATATAAAATTAAATGTTGCTTTATAATAAATTTGTAAAAGAACATTAATAACACCTGTAAAATCTTATAATATGATATAGATCTGTAAAATCATATAAAAAAATTAAATTTCCATGTAATCGCGTCCGAGCGAACGATCATAAGTCAATAGGCGTAGGCATTTATTTGTACATAGCGTCCTTTTGAAACATAATTTGACAGTCACACAAGAGAATATGACAGGAAACTTTTATTTGTAGAAGATAAAAGACAAAGGTTGGGCGTGTTTTGGCTTAACTTATCTTACTACGACCACAATAGATAAACGAATTCCTTTCTTGGATGTGTTAATAACAAATAACGCGACAAGCTAAAATTCCACTGGTTGTTTCTAAAGTAGAGTAGGTACGGAAAATATTTATATGTTTGCACAAAATAAGATATATGTCTATATAAATATTCGAATGTTATATAATATACCTACAGCCTACTAAAAGCTACAAATATATGTATATGAATGTGGAGCTTTTATATAAAAATCAGTTCATGGAAATGTGCTTGCTAAAAAAAGCTATTCGTAGGTATATTCTATTGCAAAAACTTGTAAAGCATTTTGCAGTTGCACAATAGAGTGCACAATTTACTTTGAACTCCTTTTTTCATATCTTATCTGTATCGATGTGTTATCGTTTTGTATGCGCACGGGCCAGGCATCCATAGCTTTGAAGCTCTTTGAGTATTCCGACGCCTGATACCTTTGTTCAGCGATAAAGTTTACAGCAAACAATAAACCTACCTAAGTAACGTAAACCTTCCTTATCGTATAGTTACGATTTTACGACAGGTACGCAAACGCGACCGTGAAATAATGCTTGGATTTGATGTAACAATTACTGCAGAGCGTAATTATATTTGTTAATATGCGCTGCTTGTTTAGCTATGGCGCAAACAACTTACGTATATATTAATTATTACTTATCTCGTTATATAAATGATATATTTACCTAATATTTATATTACCTGAGTAGGTACCTATAATAAAATGATCTTTAAAAAGTGTTATGAAACGTATAATAATAGAAAAAAAATTGTGAATCAAATTGGGTACGGTTACCTATATCTATCTAAGTTTACCCACTTCGCACGTCCATTCAACAATATCCATTGAGTGTTTGCTAAGTCCAGTTCACACCGGCGTTGTCACACTGACCGTCATAGCGCCACAACAGGTGACTTACCTGACTTTGTATACATTGTGAGTTAGATCCGTTTAATGTGTTTGCGGCCAGATTTTAGAGTGTTTAACGGCTGTTTGGTTTCCGCCTTAACGATTTTTATTACTTTATTCGATTTTCTGTTAAATGTAGATAAATAAATATTTCTTTTGCTCAGAACTATTTTTAAGAGCAAAATATAAAATATGTATAATCTATTAATATATCTTTAGAGCGCTGTAGTTAAAAAATGCAATATTACATATTTCCAAACATATAGCGAATTACAATATAAGAGTGTGCACATTTAAATATCTTTATATACTAACATCCCACGAAAGTAAATATTTAAAGGTTAAAAAAGAAAGTTCCTCCCACGCGGTCTTAACTTATAAAAAAAGAAAAAATAACTTTAAATCCCCAATCGACCACTGTATTACGCGCCACGCCCCACGCGCTGATTGGTGAACAGTAGCTGGATTCAATTTTTAGTTGCGTATGCGCATATGATTTTGATAGAGGAAGACATTATGTACCTTCGATATATATCGCTTTCTTTGTATTAGGTATTGCTTTTACGAAATTTAGTCATTATTCACTGAGTCCTTTTGTTTCAGTTATAAGTACTAGTATTAGGTGATAAGACATTTAAACAAACTAATAAATAAAAATTTAAAAATTAAAGTCAAGCTTATTATAAACGAAGTCATAAAAGTGTGAGAATCAAACACATGTGAGAGCCTATTTTTAACCGATAAAAATCATCTATCACAATACTTGAGTGCAAAGCTACAGCGTTGAGGCCATGAGATAAAGCCCTTAGGGTGTACCCAGGTTTTAATTATGTATGTTTGGTCACGAACTATAATAAGACGACCTCCTTTGAGCCGATTGAGTATCTTGGTCATTTAATTGGTATTTAGAAGGTTTAATTTGTTTGGTATGTAAAGATTTGCTTATGTTTAATCGACTTTAAATTTTAAATTTATTAGCTTATTAAAGCTTAGCTTACAATAGATTAGCTTTTCATTTGATGAAATATTTTTAGCTAATTTAATTATTATCGTGTCATCGCTTTATTTATAATATCTGTAAATAAAAAAAAGACGTATGAATTGTCGCTTTCATTATCTTAAACCTTAATTTCAGTTTAACAAAAACATTGCAATATAAATTTCTTATACATACAAAGAAATTTAAATACAGCCTTTCATCGATCAATACCTCTTAACCAATCACAAGTAATCAATTCGAAAGAGTTCACGAACTGTTATTAAAGATTTCTCCATCGTGTTTGATTGGCCGCCGCGTAAGCCAGTAGCGTGTGTACACGTAACGTCCACCTAATGTACTGCGGGGCATATATGGGCTTACATGTTCAAAGGGTTGAATGAAAAATGATATACATTGTGGGATTTATTGAAAGATACGGTATATATAATTAAATTTCATGATTTCCGTGTTTCTTGTAATAAAAAAATACTTTTTAATAATAGAAATGGTTATTTAGTCGCATATTACATATGATTAGTTGTGGTAATATGAAGTATTTCTTTCATATTTCATCGTATAGGTATAATTATCATTTAAGTAAGACTATAATCTTAATATAAAGCTCGTTTATTTTAGGATATTATTTATCCTCGATTTAAATCAAATCGATTATAATTTAATATATTACTTCCATTCGTTTCTACAGCAATTACGAATAGAATAATCGATTCCTCAGTAATAAACAAATCAAAAGTTTGTATATAATGTATGTAAAAGTTGAAACATAGGCAATCAGCTGAAATGTACGGAGGGAGGCGCTCGCCGGGGGCTATACGAAGCGCCCAATATATCAGGCTCAGAAGTACGATAGAGTCTTAAATGGAATTTTATATTTTCCTAGTTTTTTAATCATTTTATAGGTTAAGTAACTTATAATATAGGAGGTATTCTTTTTTTTTATTGTTTCTAATGAAAATTGAAATTCAAAGAAACATATTTACATATTTTCAGTTAGTTATCAGATTTATATAAGGTTTCGAATACACGGGTTATTTAGTTATTTTTACATTTTAAATAAGGGTAGGTTACGTACAAGCCCATCTAAAAAAAAATTTAAACGGCTTACATTGCTATTAAATATGTATCAAAATTATCATTAACATCATAATGAAACATGTAGAGAATTGTAGCGTGGACTGCTCTTACCACGTCGCTGTTCCAGCGCGCGCGCATACCGTTCCTGTGGGAACGCGCGAGACATAAACTGTTACGTTATTTCTGCTCACTCATTATCTTTTATATTATAATTTAGATTTAAACAGTTCGTTAATCTTGAAATATATCTATATTTCAATATAAATATAATATATGTATATAGAATAGTATATAAATGATAACATAATATATAAAAATACAGATTATATATATCTTTAAAATAAACATTTATTCATTAAAAATCACAAGGCAATTATAGCGTCGTGATTCAGCTTTATAGGTCTCCAAGCAAAAGAATAGGCATCTTGCGTCTCTTTCATCATTGAAATATCTTTCATATATGCGCGAGAGAGATGTATTATTGTCTGTAAAATGTTAAACGGAATGATAAACACAATTTCGTGATGAAATACAGAGACACGCGCGGAACGTTTTGATTTTAAGTTACTTATACTATAATAGTTGTTTTTACTACTTGTTATATGTCAAAGATACCTGCTTTCCTTATAAATAACAAAAACGTTGTAATATATGTCTCCCTAAGATTTAGTATAATTAAAAATCGATGTAGCTATTTAGAAAAGTACAAAAACTAAACATAATCAAAATATATTATTAACATTATATTGTTATATCTTTGACAATTGCATAAGTGAGTGAGTAGTTACAATACTGATTGACGAATTCTAACAAAAGCCGACGCCGAAAGACCAAATCCAAATAGTCTCATGCTGACTCGACATTCGGCCTCGTGAAAGACGAACAATAGTCACAAAGAGCTGTAATAGACCGTATTAGATGCGACTATAAAGCCATTGACACAATAACTTGATAAATACTGTATTTCGATGCGTGTAAATCGTCCTTTTTAGTTCACTATGCCTTGAAATATGAAATTAATATATAATTTTTGTAAAAAAAAATGTAAAATCACAAGTTCGTAGACAATATTTCGATTATCAGGTAGGTTTAGGGCCATAAAATATTTTGTAACTACATACAAATGTGCAAGTAATAAAAAAGTTTTGTACGACATATGAATAGAGCGAAATTAGCCTCGTATTAACGATTTCCCTTTAAGATGCAAGTGATAAAATTTAATTACGATATTCATACATACGAAAACAACCATTACTTTTATAGCTTTGATCCTTGCTTTAATAGTTCAATACTTAGAGTTAAATGTAAAGCCTGATAGATTGCTGGTTTTTATTGTTCGCTCGTGATGTTTCCAGCTTGTTCGTTATACACTACTAGTGTGCTAGCTCATTTGTTACGAGATATCCATATTTAACGGGTAGTCTACAGTGTAGTTTAAAAGCCATTGGCGTCCTTTACATAGTTGCTAACAATCGAATGTTTTTCTCAGTGCGCATACTTGCTCGATTGTGGAATTTTGCGTAATTAACTTTAAAGTGGCAGTTTTTGTGGAGATCATTAAGGGGTATTCTGTAGCCAGTGTTTACAATGATTACATCGGTGCAGATTTTAATGGCTAAGATATTTTTAATGAGTTGCACGAACAAATTGTATTGCCGCGCAACATTGATAGACGTTATGGAGTTACTGTTCTGGTAAAACTCTTGTTATTTATTATGTTTAGTTTAATTTAAACCATTTGTCCAAAAATAATCATATATATTTGTAGCACTCAATATACGTAAGCTTACTTCAATACTTAAATATCGTAAATCTAAAGAGTTTGTTTGAATGAACGTTCTAATCTCAGACACTCATAAGGTATGAAATTGTATTTACGTGAGAGAAATATATTAAGGAAGACATAGGCTGTATTAAATAAAACAAATTGTGTCTACTGTACTTATCGTCACAGTTACGTCGCGCAATTGGAATATGTTACTTATATTACACAACTCTAGTATTTCCATTAAACGAAGCGAAGCTTCAAATAAAAGCTTTTAACGCAAGCTAAGATTTTCAAACATTTTAGATTTTCCTAGAATTTTAAAGTGAATTAGTAATTAATATTACTATAATTTAATATTAGTGTAAAATAATGATTTCACACACAATCTTTGATGAGACCTCCGACATCGCTTTCACTGAGTACGTAATTATTTAACACGTTGAGTCAAAGATTTTAAAACAACAGCGTAACCGCAAGTTTACCTCATATGACTCATATTTGAGATTTGTCGTGTTAAATTTAAAATTTTACATTTAAATCATTTCAAAACAGACCGAAATTTCAAAATTTCAAAAAAAAATTTAAACTTCAAGTAGATAGTAAGTAAAGGTAATATTAAAATTTAAAATGTCTGCGTTTACTTTAGAAAATTTCACTGGCAAATAACCCATGACGATATTTCAACGAAATATACCTAGATTATGTCAAAAAACATTTTGTACTAACAATTGGGTACAATCATTGTTTTTCTAATTAAACATACACTACTTGGTTTGCTTCTATGAAACCAGGGGTCAGTAGTTCAACACGCTTATGAATCATAAATTGATAGAACGTTCCTCAATTCTGTATAACGTAAGCGTAACTTAAGGTGTGTTCTGATTCATACAGATCCGCCTCGCCGAGACAAGTGTAATCAAATACTGACACAAATAGATTATATCTTTTGGCAATCAAATATTTTAAATTAATTCATTAAATATTAAAGTTAATACTAGAGTGAGTCATTCTAAGTATTGTATTTTCATTGCATAGTAATTTCAAAGAAGATTTACAATAACCCGGCAGTTTGAACAACCGTTATTGTTAACTTAGAATGACGATAATTTCTTTAAGATGAGCAGTAAATTTAAGATAAACGCCCGGCCATCTCTCATACCATAAGAGGCATTTATTTTGCTACTAAAGAGGGAACATCGTGACTATCAGATGTTTATCAAAAAGTACCGGCTCAGAAGACTAACCCTAAAAGGTAGCTAAGTATGTCGAAATATGTAATATAGAAGAACTTCTTTCGCCCGCCATGCCCTCGTGATTCCACAATCATGTAAAATTGTTATCTCACTGACAGTAAAACGTTTTGCGCTACTTTAGTAAAGTCATCTTGGGAATTCACATTAAAAATTATGTTGCAAAAATAAACTTCATTATCTTTGTTGATATTTCGTTCTGATATAAAACGAACATTAAACATTTTACATATGCCCGCTTCATTTAGTTTTACAGCTTCTTTATTACGCGGTTGTAGATTTGTTTTCTTTTTTTTCTTTAAGCTTGTCTACATTAAACTTAGTGCGCAACAAATCTTCGATATATGCATAATAGAATAAAAACATGCTTAAACTACGCGGAACAGCTAATACTGGAAAGAGCGTTCTACCACTAATAACAGAAGGCAATGCAAACGTTAATTTAGCGGGTGCAAGCGCCAGTGCCGAAATAAGCAATATCGTGAGTGGAACGCACGCACGGTAGCGCCGCGAGCCACCCGCGGCTTTCCCACCGTCACCGCGTACTGCACTGTAATCGCTGCCATTTAATGTTTGTACGGTGTACCTGTAATGATTCTCTGTACGATAACCACTGTAATCACTAATATTTATATGTGAATCATTAATTTTTCTATATTCGTTAATATTAAGAAAGACTGAAATGTAAGAAATAGAAAAATGTAAAAAAAATGCCAATCTATTCGTAATTTTTGACGTTCACGATAAAATAATGGTCTAGCATTCAAATATATAACGTAGCAAGTGCCTGTGTCTATTCCTGCCTGGCATCTACCATCAGCCTACCGTCCGCTACCTGTTCATTCAGAGCAGAGCACGTGGTGGGGGCTACGCGCCTTCCGCGTAACATTATCAGTAGTTTCCGCACCCTCTCGCCAGCGCAGTTGCTAAACGCACCCGGCCTACGTCGCACGTCTACCGTGACACGTCTAGTTAACTTTGATCCGTGTTTCAACGTCAAACATCGTTTATACTATCAGACTCTTGTACAAAGCTATTAAACAAGTACAGTGAAAGTGTTAACTATCTGCGTTATCGTGATCAAGGTGCGTATACTACCATTAATTCAAATGGATCTTTATTATTACAGCGATTAGCGACCGTCGCATCTAGTAATTTATACGTGTTAATTACAAATGTACTTAAAGCGATCCTCATCTATTATGGTCATAAAAATGCATTTACATAAGTTTATGTGTGTTTTGCATATTTATATAGCAATGATAGGTTTCGTTTTACGGACAATATTGGACAATTAGCTAATAACATTCATAAATATACATCTGTCGAATATTTTTTCGTGTACACGTAATGACTTCCTTACGTAAATATTTAGTAAAACAAATGAAGATTTATACTTATCTGCGGCGTTAATTAGGGGACGAGATACGCTGAGGTATTTCGAGCGCTATGCCACAAGTATAAAGTGTCATATTTGATTGTATATCGTTTCTGATAAGTTATCATTGTCATACAGGCGCCCAAGCCCCGCCCGCAGCGTGCACCATAGATCAGACAACATGTTCGCCGTGATGCAAATCGACGAAGACCACTCCAGGGATTTTAGGCGTAAACTGCGGCCAAAGTGCGAGTTCGTCTGCAAGTATTGCCAACGTCGGTTCACCAAGTCCTATAACCTGATGATTCACGAACGCACCCACAAGAGCCCCGAGCTGTCGTTCAGCTGCGAGGTTTGCGGGAAGAGTTTCAAACGGCAGGACAATTTACGTCAGCACAGGTTAGTTTTTTGTATATACATACTTTTATCTTCAATATACAAAAAAATATTTTCAATAAGATCTCAATATGTACTAGATATTTTGACTAATTCATATTTGAACATTATTTCGGTATTTTATACATATATGCCTATATATATGCTTATATATATTATAATATTAATATGTAAAAAACCCCTATGGTTATTACTGTAAGAAATGTCAATATTCAATTAATTTATTCTATATGAATTGGTCTTTTAAGCAGATATCAATTTTAAACATATTGGGCATTACATAATAAAACGTGTATATTTGTTTTAACAATAGTATTGTTGTAATTAGTGTCATCGAGATTTATTAATATACAATTTTTCCTGTGACAGTAAAATAAGGATCGTTAAAGTTATTTATTGCTACAATAAAATTAAACCTTTAACTCGATATTTCAATGGATTAATAAAATGTGTGTGTTCGAACTCGTAATACACATAATATGTGTAAGATGGATATAGACTAGTTCAGTTTTTCATATTTTTAGTAATTTTATATAGATACTATTTCTTTTAGGCTTTCAGTAGAAATTGAAGATTAAGAATGTTTCATAATTCATTATATGAATTTTGCAGTTAATAACAAACGTTTTACAGTTATAGTGTCCAAAGGCTTATTATTATCTAATTAATATACTTGTCGTCGTTTTAAGACCTATATATGACTTATAACAAAAAGAGACGTTTTCATACTTAGTATAAAGTTATACGTTTAATAGACAAATAAAACAATTATTACGTTATATAAAACCATATTTCCTTTAACTTTATGCTCTCGTACATAAAAAATACAAATCCTACAAAAGTTTGAATAAAGAGCTGATTAAAATACATAATTCGGTCAAAGTCTTGCGTAATAGAAATTTTAGACGGCCTACATACTGCAGTGACACAGGAACACAAGGCCGTGGTGAGATAAGTCGTATTTTATTAGGGTCTAGCCTATCACGGACGCAATCAGCTGTCGTAGAGTACTGTACTGAGATGTCACTCGTCAGCTCCTACTGTTACAAAGTCACCGCATTGACCGATATACTTTAGAGCCAAATAAAGGTATTTAGTGGCATTTTTAAGAATTTACTCTTAATTACTAAAAAAATATGCCTACTTCTTAAAATTTCTGTGGTTTTTTTTTATTGTTTTTAAACGTATTTTCATTTTAAACGAAGGACTCTTTAATCAATTGGCGATAAAGTTTAAATGTTCAAATACTTAAATGTTTAACATGAGATCTTCATGACATTGACGATTTATCAGCAATTATAAGTGATTCAAGCAATTAAATTTTGAATTTGTAACGCCTTATCTGTATTAATGCTTTTGACGGTGCAATTTATAATTAACATACAATGTCGATTACCGATGAACATAAAAAAGATACTATAAAAATTTAAACATTATTGCTGTCATATTAGGTTCATTAAACTTTTGACATAAGGGTGCGTTCACACACGCCGGTGAGACACGATAGGCGGCATCTCCCCAATTAGTGAAGACGTATGTACATGACAGTGACAGAACATTCTCGCCCACAGATAATTAACATACAATGTATTGGTAGCGATGAAATGACAGGGTCATAGTGCAAATACTGTCGTATATATTGCCTTAAACATTATAACCATTAGGCACGTCTTTTAGAGTAATTTTTATATTTGTGATAGATTAATAGATTTGTATTATTAATAGACAGACCTTAACATTACGAAATAATGCATCATTTAACAGTTATCGTAATTCTTGTGACTTTTATTGTCTGGCATTTTCTTTTATAACAATAAGGGACACACACGCGTACCAGGTTCCGTGTGAAAAGCGAGTCCGTATCCGCTACTAAGATCGTCGATAGATCGTTCACGATGCGAGTCGTGAGCTCGTGACGAGACCGTGTGTTAACGGTGCTTAATAGCCACTAATGCTTCCGAAACTGTGCGAACGCGGTAGCCCCATACGTGAACGTATAATTTGCAGTTGCCGTACAAGGAACAGTGTGCACGCCGCTTAACCCGCCGAACTCGAATTGCGGGTAAGCGATGCCTATTTGGAGGGTTACGGTAAAAGCTCGATAGCTTTTAGGTTGAATGATGGCTGATGCAACTGTGGACTAGACTATCCTGCTGGTATATAACGTAAAATAAGTAAACATATTTATTGTTACGTAAACTTTAATAAAATTAACTCAATCGTTTAAGAGTAATTAAAAACAATTTATAATTTATTAATGATCAAAGAAATAAGTTTTGTGATTAGTTATCGATAGTTCCTTCAACGTCTTCATTATAGTGATTATTTTAAATAATCTTTTGAATAAGCTCAATACAGTATCTGTTAGTACAACACCTATTTAATATCTACATATGTGTAAGATAGTATAAGAGATGCTGCATGTGGCCACCTCGTGTGAATCGCACTTCGAGACGTGAGCGCCCTTGGCGTTTGAGTACCGCTACTGATTATTTGACTAAGTATATAGAAAACTGAAGATTTGAAATATCGAATACACAGTACACACAGAGAAAATATACCTATTACTTTATGCATAAATTATTCATTAAAATTTAAAAGTTGCATACACTATGTTTTTTCTATCTACCCTACAAAATTTAATCAATAATTAAACTTCTCTCTAATTAAAACTATTCTTAAACAATTGATTGATATAATCTACATATATTTAAATATTCGAGGCTTGGATAATAATGCGTACACCGTTATTTGAAAGCGAACACAAGTTTCACTCCAAAGCTCGTATATATCATAGCTAAGCCCTGAGAAACCAATGCAAATGTGACATTTATGCAAACTTAATTAAGCGTACATCTGAACTATAATTTATCGATCGAATCCAGTAATCGTAATTAAGGCTAGCCTTTGACGTATCGATAACAAAGGGCCCAGTTTAATTGCGATTGGAAATCGATGTTCTAATAAGTTAGCGGACTGGGTCATTGGGACTGGGATTCTAGAGGTTCTCTATCCTCGAATTGACAAGTATTTTGACTAAAAACAATCCATTTATCACCAAATAATTACGATGATAAAATAATCAATTTTATATACATACATTTTTCATATTTAAATTTTACTCAAATATATCTATGTGCATATATGTTAATAAATCTGTATACTCTACATGTAACTGTAAAGTTAGTAAATACAAAACAAATCAGATTTAGCTTTACAGACCTAGTTTAAAAAGGTCGTGTTAAGAATAAAACAGTACAACAGCTGGCCGCGGATGTTCAATTGTACACAATTGTTCGCGCTACGTCCGAAGTGGCAACGTTAATTAGTTGCGCCTGGGAATATCGCGGAATGCATAGGACGTTTCTTTCTTATTCTAAATTTATAATTAGACCACTGTATTGTAGTTGAAAATAACCTACAAAATTCAAGTTTCGAGTTTAATCACAACTTGGAAGATGTGGTTATACTTAAAATATAAGGCCTGGAAGTAAAATCGGATTTTTTTAATTCTATCTGAATCTTCTGTCTTGTTTCGTTACATTATTAAATAAACATAATTAATATATCGACTAAGGCATATTTTTAATATAGTTATTGTAAATATTTTAATTCATAATAATATAATTTTAATTTTGAACACGCTGTATACAGAAATAAAGCGTTCCTTTCCCACAGTCGCGAATACAGGGTGTTCGCACGAACTCACCCGGCGTTGTACCTGCGAAAGTATAAATGCCGCCTGTCACCTACGCCCTTTAACTGTTGCCGTGGCAAGATTCGGCGAACGATTGTTGTTACGATTACGTAAATTGCACTATCGAATGCAACTTGAATAGTTCATGTACAGTGTAACATTTAAGTATGGAATCGATTGTTATATTTAAGTGTTGGTGTGATAACTTGTGTTGCTTCTTGTATAGAGTACCTATAATTGGCCTTTTGCTAGTTCAAACGTAATAAATAATATTTAATAAGTAAAATTACGGTATAGATATAATGCTCTATATGAAATAAATATCTTAAAATTCTTTTGACACCTTTGTTGATAGATTAAAAAAACAATTATGTAAGTAATTTTTTTTATTAACACACGTTTTAAAAGAATAGTAGATTAAATGGATTTTGATTTCTTTTTGACTACTCTCTAAAATAGTGGATATGCGTGAAGATAAAAAACTATTTATCTCGATAAGATTAGGTACAAGTTCACGGTCGCTGTAAGCGTCTTCGTTATGGTGCTATAAAATGGGTGACATTGTATGCAGTATATACCTACGTATTAACTCAAAACAATTCTTAAGATTCTTTTGATAGGATATGTACTTAGACAAAAAGCAATGAAAATTTAGTTTATTTTCATGTTATTATATTCAATATATTAATAGTATAAATAAATAATTATAAAAAGTGACATATATAAAGTTTCGATCTATGTTTTTTTTTAATTTGAATTTGTGAAGAGTTTGACGAACGAATGAATTTCTTAATATATTATTAAAAATTGAATATGAAAAAGCTTAGTAAGAACAGATGTTTCGACTTTATGTTTGTACATTGGCAGAGTCTTAGATAAAGAGATATACGAACACATTTCAAGGGATTATAACGCTCTGAGACCCTAATTGTTGCCTCGTCGGATGTAAGACAAATCTCTTGCAAGGATGTTTTAATCTCGTTTTGTTTGTAACGGTGTATTCTTTTAAACAATAATTCTGTTTTTGGTTTCTGTTTATTTTTGTTTGGTAACGGTTTTCTAAATTTAATCCTAATTTAAGTTAACTAATACTTGAATACAATGGGGCTCTAAAAATATCGTGCATAATGTAATATTTTATTTTAATATTTATATATATATAATCTAATTATTCCTTTTCAGCTAATATTATTAGAAAATCTAACAGCGATTAAGATAACATTATTTTACTGTGTTATTATATTAAAAATCTATAATTATATGAAATTAAATTATGATTTTTTTAATAATACTGTTATTAATGATATTTTTCTCAATTGTTGTAGATGTAGTCAATGCTTGTGGCGGTGAAGGTGATGGGGAGATAGCACGATCAACAACAGCGGTCTCTCTTATACAATAGAGTAAGATTCATTACATTACTAGAACAACTATATCATATCCACACTATAAAAATTAATACATGCATCTATGTGTCTATAAATAAAGTGTTAAAATGAAAACATGAAAATTCTTTGTGTTACTTAAAGTTTTAAACTATTTTACAAAAATTACCACCAAAGGTAAAGTAAAATATGTCTATGATAGAAAAATAATATAAGTTAATGCACAGTGTGGATTCCATCATATATTTCTGATAAATGAAGAGACCGTTTCAATATTTTATTTTGCGTCAAATAAATTATTCTATAAAGATCGTGCTAAGATTTAATTTCCACAAGCATTCATAGAATATATTAATATTGGTTTTCAGTTATAATTTTTTATTTCTATACTAACTTCGACTTATTGTTACAGAGATATACACTACAGTCCCAATAAGGAGACCATACACTACCGATAGTGATACAATAAAAATGAACACAGAAGACCCGAGAAAATAAACAGTATTCAAGCTTCTATTGTTGACACTAGAATTGAGTGTTGCCAATAAAATATTTTTTTAGTAATTATTTTGTCCAGAACATATTCTATATAATAAATGGCATTAAAATGTACTTAACAAGTTTTATAGACATAGATTATATAGCAATTTTGTGGATTCTGGACATTTCTATATAGAGATTTTATTGTTGTTATAAATTTCAAGAACAATTCTAAATTTATTACAACAATTAAACAACTTAGCAATATTTTATTACATTTTTTTCTTTTGGCAAACTTGATATTCTGGTGATTTGTAAATAGTATTTATTAGGATAAGTGACGGTAGTATTTACACGGCTTCACTGCTTAGCTTATTTTATGTAAAATAATATTTATATAATATTTTAAATATTGTTACTAATATAATCATCTACGTAGAACGTAAATTGGATTGATTTGATATAAAAATCTGTTTGACACGAGAACTAGATTTTTTTAACAAATCGAATTATTGATCGAGACTTTCAATATATTCGTCCATATATATGAAGCTTTTATAACATTCCATATCGCTTATGTACATTATAAGGGTTGTTCCTAATGCTTAGAATTATGGGTACATATTATTATTTTAATATTGACACGGCTTGGCCTTAAACATACCTATTATTAAATGAGCTTTGAAATTAAGTAAAATAATGACCGAATCTAAAATTCGATCATATTTAATCATAATTTTGTACTTAAGTACATAGGATAATAACAGTAATAAATTTGAATTTTTATGTTTTTTCTATTCCATTTCAACCAATCAAAATCGATGTCACAAATAATTATACTTCAAATAAAAATTCTTTAATAACTTTTTTTTAAATTGTAACAGATAAAAAATATTCTAATATACTAATATAAAAATAAATATGAATAGAAAATTAACATAATATTGTTATAGATTATATAATTAGGTTGAACTACCATTATTTCGCTACAAAAGCGAAATATCGCTGGTGAAGTTTACTGTCTAACATGTCTTTGCAAAATATATAAATACATTTTATATATCACATGTCATAAGCCATGCTTATATATTAAAGATATTTTATTAATAATATTAAAATGGTAAGAAATGGATGCTGTGAATAAATTGAGAAGTCGACGCAATTTTACTTCATTCTTTTAAGTTATTCATTTATTAAAAAAAAAGTAAATCCGTACAGAAAACACAATAAAGAAAATGCCTTACATCTCCCATTGTTATTTCTTGTTGACACATCATTTATTTCACAAAGCATCTCCATATTCCATGTGCCAATATTCGACAGGGCTCTGTCACGTAGCCATATTTTATAATTTAGATGTATAAACTTATATTTTTTAAACATTATATGTATATGTATTACATTGTGTAGATCGATGATAATAAATAATGTATAATGATTATTGTAGTTTCATTTTTTTATAGTTTTCTAATATATAATTATAGTATACTTACCGGTCAAAGTTAAAAAAATGTTTGCACAGTATTTATTAATAAACAAACACTAAGGAAGTGATTATTAAAGTAATTTTTTTATTTATAGATAAAAAATCTAAAATTAGCGCTATTTATTATTTTTTTTTTGGTTGTCTGGTTAATCGAGGAAATAAAAAACTGATTTAGATATAGCTTTTTTGTATTGAACCAAAAAAGTGTTTATCTTAAGATTTTTAAAGTTCCATACCTCAAACGATAAAAAAACAGTATATTGCTTGTCTTTATCTAAAAATATACTCGTAAAGTATTTAATTAAAGAGGTTTTGCTAGGATAATAAAACAAGGGCACATCCATTATCTATATGAAAATAAAAAAGCAGGTACTTCCCTGATAAATCAATAAGTAGATACGTATATTTATAAGTAAAGATATTTTATATTGATTTATTTTCAAGCTTTACGCTGTATTTGATATTAGCAGATTAGGCCCAATTTGGTGACAAAACTATTCTCACTTTCTATTTCCACTTTTTAATAGTGTGTAAGAGAGACTAAATACAACGTGCTTTTACTTAATACAGCGAGGAATAAAAGAAATATTATTCCCCTTCGAGGGAATCGAACCGAAGTCAAATTTGTAATAAGACATTGTGCCACTGTGCCATGACGGCCTAACTCGATTTAAAGTATCATTATTTTTGCGGACCGGTTCCCGCGTAACGCGGTGGCTGCGCCGGCGTTAGTCATCGCCTGTCCAGCACGGCACTATCTAACATCTAATACAATCTCGATACACAGAATTGACTTTATTAACACATTGCATTAATTGAATGGGTATTCATTTAATTGATGTTTAGTGTAAATTGGATTGAAGGTATATATTTATATTGTATATATTTGATGTGCGTATTTTTGTTACTTTTACTTTTTTATAGGTAATCTAGTAGTAAAAAAGATTTTTTACTTTTTTCGTTATTTTGTAAAAATTAAAAATTTATATGTTAGTTTTGAATAAACCAAAAAAATAACTGACCAATTTTAATAAATTTAAAAGTACATGTTATTATTAGAATGAGAGGAAAGCAGGGTAAAATGTAATCTATAAATTCCATAATTATACAAAATCCATCTATGCAAAGCCGTGACGGTGTGCTAGTCTAATCTATCAATAAGAGATAACCCATACGGGGGGGGGGGGGGGGGGGGGGGGGAAATCAAGGAACAGTGTTTAGAAATTAAATATAGCTGATAAGTCAATAAGAGTCGCTCACCCGAGAAAAAATTAAAGTACCACTAAAGTGTAAAGTCAAATCAGTAATTTGATTATTGTTAAAGACATATTATTTTACTTCAACATCCTACATTATAGTTGACTGATTTAAAACTTATGCTATGTAGGATGACTGTTTTCGCCACGTCGACATATAAGTTTTATCACATTTCGTTTCACAATTTGATAAATTGAGGAATTGAAATAAGCTATATGTCAAGAATCAATACAATTTGTTAAATGTAAATGACAGTATTCGATGTCTATTTAGTGTTGAGTGGGTGAAGTTGAGACAAATTGTTAATAATTTGATTTAAGCAGTTCAATATCGATCCAAATGTTAATTTACTTAATTTGAGTATCTCTCTATCATTATTTGCTTTTTTTAAATTCATATATTATATGCAGAGTTGGGTTTAAGAATAAAATTTATTCAACGAAACTAAAAATCACGTAAATATTAAGCATTTTTATTTTTTTTCTATTCTATATTAAAAAGGGCCGTCACGTCGAGGGTTCGATTCCCACTCGGGGAAGATGGATTTTTCTATTTCCATTTTTTTCGCTCTGGAAACTAAGTAAAGCGCGGCGTTGAGTTCCGCCACTCAACACGCAATGCCTCGAAAGAGGCGGAAAGTGGGGACGGAGAAAGCATGAACTAAGCAACGGAGTGTCTTAACACTAGGTTCGTATGGTTCCTGCAATTCCCTCTATGTGTCAACAATAGAAGCTTGAATACTGTTTATTTTCTCGGGTCTTCTGTGTTCGTTTTTATTGTATCACTATCGGTAGTGTATGGTCTCCTTATTGGGACTGTAGAGTATATTTGCGTATTGCGTGCTGAGTATGATATGATAATATTTTACAAAACATAAATTCACAATATATATTATTACAACATATTAAACATAACGTGACTCATTCGCTTTGCAAAGATCTCATCTCAGATCGTATCTATACTACGGAAGCAAGAGCGGCGAGAAAGCTACATTTTTATACTGTAACTCACGGACTTTCCCACGGCTTTACAAATGGCGAAACAGTGCAAGTCATCTGAAACTAATTAGTCATGAAGTTGCTAGTTGACCTCATTAAATAATATTTAAACTAACATAGTAGATATATATTGTTTTTAGATTCTCGCTATAGCCGCACATGGCAGAGGTAATCCAGGAACTATAGAAACCTAGTGTTAAGACACACAAGTTTTCGACGCATTGCGTGTTGAGTGGCGAAACACAACGCTGCGCTTTGCCTGGTAGCCAGAGCGAAGAAATTGGAAATGGAAATATCCGTCTTTCTCGACTGGGAATCGAACCCAGAAACCGTCGCGTTAGCAGCAGACGTTACGCCTCTGTGTCATGACGGTCCTCATGACAGATATAGTAGTTATTGGTGAGGATATTAAAAATTCAATCTAAATTTTTCAATTTCATAATTACTATTATTATGATTTTATGATATATTAATATTAATCTATGCTAAGGATAGAAAAAAAAACTTAAATCAATACTTAATAGAAATAGCACTCTCTCTCGCCAATCGATTGTCTTGTATAAAGTATATAATAATTTCGACGCAGCGTGATGATGAACGCATGTCTTAGTGGCTAAAGCGCTTGCACGGCTTGCAAAAGCCATGGGTTCAAAACCCATTGCGTTAAATTTTGTGTTTTCTTTAAGTATTAATACTTTTTCCCTAAAAATCACGCTTAGTGGAAAAAAGTAACATCTATTTGTAAATGTGTTAGGAGAGAGGATATTTCCCATTTGGGAGAAGCCTATTTTCGTTTTGATAGGCAACACACTGCGTCAAGTTCCATCACTGAATATCCAATCTTTCAAAAATGAAGCAGAAAGTGAATAAATAAGTAAGGTAAGAATTTTTTAACATTAACTTCCATTTACCTATCCTGCTATGTGATGGCAATAATAATTACAATTGGGACAATTTGGTGATAATAAGCTTGTTTTAGCTATTTGTATTCTAAGGAAGGGTAAGTAAATAAGATCTAGTGTCAAAGTTCTATGTTTTCCTTTTTCTCTATGAATTTAAGACATAAAAATATCTTGACATTCTGAATTCACCGCTGCGCTTTACATTACCAGAGTGGAGAAGTAACAATAATTTACTCCTCAGTATCAATTTCGCTGCCAACCCGTTTATAGTCATACTCTGTACTATCGCGGCAAGATTGCCTTTATAATAGTTACGTTAAAAAAATCATAAATGTATGCTGAACTCGGGCTACTTCTCAAAAAAACTCCGATTCTCTATCGAAATAACATAGATTGATGATTATTTGTAAGCAATGCTTAAGAACAAAAATTTAATATACCTAAAATAAAATCTACAAAAACTAAAAAGCAACAAAAATATTTTATTATTATTATTGTTTATAAAGTATATCAAATTAATTTTAATCGTAACTTTCACAATACATTCGTGTCTCAAGATCGTGATAGAGTAAAAAAAGGTAAAACGCGCACCTTCATATCGGTGCTAATTTTGCTTACGGCCTATCTATACAATACGCGGAAGAACAAAATGTTGTGTGGCAGAAGTCAAACGTGACTCTACTAGAGAATATATTATAATAATGCTGAAATTATATTATATTTTGTTTAAGATCGTGATGTCGCAGTGGGACAGTCTTTGAACGCGTTGTTTGTAGGTTCGATTTGAAGCAAATATTTTTTATTTCCTCAATTACATGAAATAAAATGCAATGTTAAGTTTCGCCACTAGATATGCAATGTCTCAAATTCGGGCGAAAAACGAAGAACGTTTTGTTTTGATAATTTTTCTAGGTACATCTACAAATATAATTATAAACAAAAAAAATAAATATACAGATTATATAAAACTTGTATTATAATCGATACCATTCAAAAATCGAGATTAAAAGATATGCCACAGAGAGCAAAAAGCGTGAAGATACTGATGCTTTTAACTGGCCCGAGCCGTGTGTAGGCGATACGTAGGTGTTAGCTTAATGAGTGTAGTTCACACAAACGTTAGTTAGGCTTTTTATTTTTGCCTCTAACGCCGGACCATAGCCAAATAGGTACAATGGTATTACAAAATAACTTATTTGTACTTCAAATTAGATTTTGAAAGTGCTGTATAGGTACTTAATCTAATAAAACAGTAGATATATTTTCTGGATTGAAAATTGAAAAAAAATGGGAAATGGGAGATATATATATATATATATATATATATATATATATATATATATATATATATATATATATATATATATATATATATATATATATATATATATATATATATATATATATATATATATATATATATATATATATATATATATATATATATATATATATATATATATATATATATATATATATATATATATATATATATATATATATATATATATATATATATATATATATATATATATATATATATATATATAATAAAAATATTTTTACTTTACGTTCACCGTCTGTCTATCAAAAAAATGTTTGTAAAGTTTTATTATAGCCATTTTCAAAATTTAATATAGGTATCTATATACATGTGCTCTATAAGTTAATACCACTGATTCCAAATAGTTAATATTGATAGATTTAGTAAAGTAGTTTTAGTTTTAAAATAGTAGATAGCTGCGTGGGTGTCACATATCGACCCCACCTCAATAAAACCTTGTATTGCTGAGCTTATTAACTCTTCGAGAAACCACATAAAACACCGAAGAATTAGTTACGATACATAATTGAAGTAATTCATATTCAAAAATCAATATAACATCAAAACGAATACTTCCTTTGACGGTCGTAAAATTTTTAAAATTTATAATCGATTATTTTATAGATTTTCTATAAACGGATCCTATGAACAAACAACTATAATTGTACATAATAGTTTTATGGACGAATTAGAAATGAAATGGGTTTCTTTCATGTATCCGTGTATAGTCCAGATGGACGAACGGACAAGTTTTCAATGGATCGCGTGACCGCAATCATTATGTGGGTATAAAGTAAAAAGATATTCTTGTGTCAACAGCCTCTATATTCGTCACGATATACCTAAATCATAGCAATTTAGAAATTTTATAGTTGCACACTCGAATAATCCGGTGTCGATATATCAACACGTTCTGTGATTTTAAAAATACAACAAAAACTTGTAAATTTAAAAATATAAGAAAGAAATATTTCAAAATATAAAGTTTACAAAGCTCAACTTCAAAAATAATTATTCGAATAAATTTTTGTTAGAATTTTTGAATTGTTTAAGGAGGATTGATAACGATTCTTTTTAAACTGGTCGCGTTTTTTCTGGCAACAGAGTAGACGAAAGAATATAGTTGACACCCACCATTTTCTACTTTTCGCGTTTTCGAGGCGTTGTGTGTTGAGTGGCGGATAATATAACGCAGCACTTCTTCTTTTTGTTATGAAAATTACATAGAAATTCATTGATTCAAGTGAGCATCGAACCCATAATTGTTACGTTTACAGTAAAACACTGTACCCTACGACGGCCTCTGATTTTTTTACTGTTTATTATCTATATATAAATTATCTATAGAATGGTGTTAATCCATATTGACTTATCACACCCTTATTACTCATTCATACATGAATGAGGCTGGCGGTGATATTATGATCTTTCGCCGCCATTTCTTTGTAATACAATATTTTTAGTCAAAAATAAATCCCTATTAATTTAATACTAAACAGAGGCTGATAATAATTAATGACATATAATTTTTTATATTTCAGGAAATTGTCATTAAATGATTCCATGTTTTCATTTAGTAAAGCACAAGTAGATATCGTAAATATATAAACACAAGTCGGTGTCTATTTTTGTGCATAATCATCTTTATTTTATATTGTATTTAAATAAATTAGTTGTTTAATTTTGTTATGAAAAATATAGTTATTGTATTTTTCTGTTAATACAAAAAGGTAATTAAAATTTTTTTAAAAATATATATAGCGAACGTTTGCGCCTATACGGCAACACAACAAACAGCTCGTAAGAAGAAATATTAAATAGTTAACTAAAATTTAGCCTTAGAATTCATCGTCAGCCGGTTTATTTTAAAGCTTCTCTTATATGTATATATACGTATATATGTATATATACGTATATATATATATATATATATATATATATATATATATATATATATATATATATATATATATATATATATATATATATATATATATATATATATATATATATATTATATATATATATATATATATATATATATATATATATATATATATATATATATATATATATATATATATATATATATATATATATATATATATATATATATATATATATATATATATATATATATATATATATATATATATATATATATATATATATATATATATATATATATATATATATATATATATATATATATATATATAATATTATAAAACAAATCACTATTGATCAATCGACATTTTACAATAATGGATGCGCACACGCATGACTGATGCGGTCGATCTCCTGTCACGAGATCGTAACCTGCGGTCGCGACGAAATAGCGCGAAATTGACTTTCAGAGAAACGAATCGCACTCAATGCGTTGACTTGTATTTACGATGATGCTGTTAATTTTTTTAAATTCGAAAACCTCAAATCCTTAGAATAATCCTTGTTTATAACCTCTTCCATCATTGTGATCGCTGTATTAATATTAAATTGTTATTTCTCGGTACCTTTTAGAATTTTCTTGTAAAATATTTATAAATATAGTGTCTTCGCCTTATTGTCCCGAAGCATGGCGACACAGAATATAAATAACCTCGTGTACAACGTTTGATGCACGGCTAGCTAACATCGTGTCGGACACGACGCCGCTCAACTCTTTAGTGCCTTTCATTCAGGATATAAAAGAGATGATATAGGGTTGTTACATCACTCTTAATTTACATGTTGCTAAATTACTTCATTTCATACATAATATTCCGATATATTTATTTATTTTAGTAATTAGAAGCTACAAAAAATAGATATGGGTAAGTAATTGTTTTTGTCACTGAACAAGTGGGACTAATAATTAATGTAATATAATTATTATCATCGTTTAAAAGGTGATAAATTATAACTGCGATGTTAGCAAAAGGATAAACTATGAATATCTCTAAATTGTCAAAATGAATGTACAGCCACTATATACAATAACTCCGAAATAAACAATAATAGAATGGACAAAGATTCTTGAAGTAAACTAAATATTATTTTCCTTTAATGATATAAGAGAAAGCTATTTCTGGGAAGATTTAAGTTTCAGCCCTATATAAGCAAGTACTAATACAAATGTATCCAAGACGACGAAGTCCATTGAATAAATCGAGCCACACCAAGCTCCGGCAGACGTGCATGCGCAACAATGTGCATGTTGACTGTACCTTGTGTGCCTTATGCATGCAAGATTCAGCGATGGAGGATACAATTTTGCTTATAATACTAATTAAATTAAATAAGCTATTATTGTAAAATTAGTTTAAAAGTTCATATACATTTTTTTATTATGACAGTTTGTCAAGACATTTTTTATTCTATTAGATATAAGATATGTACCTTATATTTTGGTATAAAAGGTAAAAATAAAAATATGGTGTGTCGGAAAAAAACACATTCCTCCAACTGGATATCAAACCCAAAACCATCGCGTTTACAGTCAAATAGTCCTACTTTACCACGATGACCAAAGAAGTAGGATAATCAAATAGTATAAATGTTTTCAATTTGTTAGTTTGGATAAACAACTATATCACCTAAACGCTAAACACCTTCCCTTTGCGCCTCGCAAAGATGATACTGACATCAATATAGTAAGAAAACCTATCCAAATAGAAAGTTGACACACGAGATCACCCACATAAATTCGTATCCGTCCTAAACGACAGCGTACAAAAATTTGACGCACGTGTTAACAATTAAAACTTGTAGTCCAACAAATCACTGTTCTTAACAACAATTATAGGCGGTCACGGCTATTACCCGACGTATATAACGGACCGACGGACAGATCTCAAATTATAGTTTAGATACGGTGGTTTTGCACCCACTCATTTCCGCGTTTAAGCCTTAATGATCTGATATTATATTACAATATTGTGACCGGCCAGTTCCGTTGGACGAATCGATTTATATACGTACATATCGAATGATGACATAAATAATTGTTTCTTCATTCACCGTGGGTTGATACGTGATAAAAACGATTAAGAAGCGCTAATTTTCGTGGTAATAAATCTAGTGTTTTGAAATAGATTTATAATTGTCGTTGATTTTCATTTAGAGGATGCGGTGTATTGCGAAAGATATTGAACGGTCCTGTAATATTGTCGAGCACGGGGCGGCGCGAGCGACCTGCGTGGGCGGCGGCTTTAAGTGATGGAAAATTATTTATCGATAATTTCAATGGATTTTACTTTAATTTTCTCTATTATTGTGTTTATTGATACACTGTAATTCTTTTTAAATCAACAGTTCAGCTTTACTTTCAATATTTTATGCTTAATATTTCAATAGCTTTTTAGTTTGTAAAATTGTTTATTTCTACACGAATTTGCTTTAAATAATCATAATGAATGATTATAATTGTTCTTAAATAAGTTTAATACAAACAAACTATTATATAAGCAAAATTTAGAATATATTTAGTTTAAAATACTGGCACAGTACATCTCTATCCTTTGAACCCGCGGAGGAGACCGACGACATAAGGTCAAAATCGGTGCCATAAGAACGCGCCTCTAAATATATAGTCTCGTGCGATAAATGGCAAAATGTTTAATGTTATTTCATTTGCAGTGCCTACGAATATTGTGAAGCTATAAAATCTATTAAATGTCACGATTGTTATTTCTTTCTTACAGAAACACTAATATTTCTTAGGTTACAAATTGTTTTTCGTTAAGGAGACTTTGAGAAGTTGCATTTTGAATAATGGAATTCAACGGCAAGCTTAGTTTAGTTTAGATAAATAAAATAAAAAAAAGACAGCTTTTTTTATAACCAGGCTAGTATTGTGCTAGTTCTCTTTTGACTTATTTAACAGAATAAAAATATTCACAAGCCTGTTGCTTATATTTTGAAAAAAAAACATTTATCTTTTTAAAAAAAAAATAAAAAAACCATTTTGTGTAAGTAATTTTGTAATCTGTTTTATACGCAACATGTCCTACGGCATTGTGCCGACGGTATAATCATCCCACGTATCTAACACAATGACGGATCGCTTATTGTCCGCCGGCTACCGGTGTTACCTGACACTGTTATAGGCTAAAATAATCTTTTTAACCAATATCATAAAGTCCATTTTGATTTGAAACATGTTCTGGCTACTGTATTACGCGGACAAAAGAAACGATTCGATTGTTGTTGAATACTAAGGTGTAAAAAGGAAGAAGTGTTACATTTTCGATTTAATTTGTATTATAATAATATAAGTGATGTTTTTTACTATTGAAATAAAAATATAGTAACATAAATATGCTCTTTTTGTCGTATATGCACGCAGGGTGGATAGAGAGAATCTAGTGTCAAGACACTCCGTTCCTTACTTATCCAAATATTTTCAAGACATTACGCATTGAGTGGTGCTACATTGTGAGGAAATGAAAGTGATCTTTCCCACGAGTTGGAATCGAATGCACAATCCTGACTTCATTACCAATTTAGGTTACACGTTACCTTAACGTCCAAGTTTCTTTAATAAACAAAAAATTATAACCTAATAGAGAAATTTCAATTTTCAAATTATTAACAGATCAAAAAAGATTCCAAAAAAGTCTAACTATTTTCTCTGGAAATAAAATATAAAATCATAAATGTCAATCAAGAATTTTCTCTACAATCAAAAGCTATTCAACGGCTATTGTTTGAATCCCTTTGGTTTGCTGACAAATTATTGTAATTGAAAACAATGGGAGGCGGGAGTACAAGGGCGTCCACGATCCATATGCCTCAACACAAATTCAACGTAATGGTATGTGAACGGCGCATCGCAAGCCTTTCGCTATTCTCTCAATATTAATGCTTCGAAAGGATAATATTTAATTATATGTACTTAGAAGTTGGGGTTTGAGTATTCTGTAAGCGTACGTAGATTTTTTTAGTGTTAGACAAGAAAATTCTCTTCCCGAAGAAGAAACGAGCCAAAAATACATAGTAAAATGAACTAAGTATTTAAATTATAGTGCGATATTTTTAATTAAAATATCCTAGTAAAATTATCCTACACTAAATATCACTTGAGTATATTTCTTTGGCTGAAATATATTAATATATGCCGGGAATGCTTGTTCAACACGCACATATTGCACAATAACTTCAGAAAATTTAATCCATAATATTGCCATATAATCATATCTTCTCAATTAAACACGGTCACTGAAATTTGCAAGAAATTGTAGTGCTAAGTCTCTGCTCTCTACGATTTTCAAGTACGATATAGTATATGCCCATGATTAGAGATATGAGGACCGTCGTGGCGCGGAGGCGTAAGCATCTGCCTGTAAACGCGATGGTTTGAGGGTTCGATTCCCACTCGGGAAAGATGGATTTTTCTATTTCCATTTTCTTCGCTCTGAAAACTAGGCAAAGCGCGGCGTTGAGTTCCGCCACTCAACACGCAACGCCTCGAAAAATGCGCAAAGCGGGGACGAAGAAAGCAGGGACTAAGCAGCGGCGTGTCTTTAGACTAGGTTCATATGGTTCCTGCAGTTCCCTCTGCCTATCCTGCAATATGCGAGATAAAGCATGAAGCTAAAAAAAAATTCGGGATATTGACCTCAAAATCATTGAAGTAACGATCAATCGCTGACCCATTGCACCATGAGCCTTAATTTCTTCTTAATTTTTTTTATATTTATCAACTAAAACTGCCGACGATACTATACAACTTTTGGCAAAATCGCGTTGCCTTATTTCTCTTCTTACTTAATTCTTTATTTTTTTTCAAATGAAAATGCCTCCTTATACGATTAACTAATTTTTTAAAACTAGAACCTAGTAACCACAGCTTTCATTGCTTTGTCAATAGTAAAACACCAATAGATATATTGAGCTATGTTTATTTATATAACAAGAAAATCATACACAAAAAAATACCTCATACATTTACATTTATTTATCTGTTTAAAAATTTGAATTCATATTTCAAATCTTAGAAGTAAATATTACATTATTAATTATGTTTATGCCAAAAATATAACAAAATCGTTGTACAAGGACCATAAAAAATATAAAATCTACATCAGCTAAGCACAATAAAAAAAAATCCAATGAAAAATTTTAAATCAATAATAAAAAATCTATAAAACGATATGATTAAACACAGAAAGAATTTCCTGAACTGATTTGTGATTACATAACTAGCTCATTAGTGTTCGAGCGTAACATTTCTATATAATAAAGTCATTCAAAACCATATATTAATTATTTATTGGTATATTACATCAATATAAATGAATATCGATTTTATCATATTCAAATAATTTTGAAAATTTATCGATATCTTGATTGTATTGATTGTGTGTTTTAGATATATTTTATTTCTCATTTCTCATTAGTAGTAAAAGCAGAGAGGACCTAGTGTTAAGTCACTTCCTAGTAAAGAAGTTATCTGAATCTGAGAAGAAAATAATCTTTTTTTCGAGAGAAAATCGATTGACTACCACAGTTTGCAGCTGTAAACAGTGAACTATGTCATTGTAGTTTTAATTTCGTTGTCACATGCTTAAATGAGGAATACCATTGTCAGCTGTTTAATTAATATTACCTACGTCAGAACTAAGATTCGTTGTAATTAAGTAATTTAGTTATGTTTGGTTATTTGGAAACAAATTCCTTATTCGTTCACTTTAAATCAAATAAGGAATTATAACAAGGTTGTATTACGAATAAAAATGAACAATCAAACTATAAAATAAAAAACTAATAAACAACTTAATTATAAAATGTATATTATTTAAAAAATAACTAAAATTTTAACAAATAAAAGTTTTAATAAATTCGTTAAAACAAATATATATATATATACATGTAACTGGTGGAAAAATATTTACCATGAAAAGTGTAGAATATAAATTTTAGGATCTAAAAATACGCGTAACCCCTACTATACGAAACTTTTTAACCGTCGATATTTTGGATATGTCTTAAATCACGGTAAAGTAGGGCTCCCGTAAATTTAAGCTATGTCGGACAGTCTTAGAACTTTAATTTATTATTTCCATAATTCAATGGATATATTAAGTTCTTTTAGAAATTATAGATACTAATTCTTCTCTTTTTATTCTACTTCTCAAGATAGAGTTAAAAGTTAAAACAAAAATTCAAGAACATTTTAAAACCTTTAACTATTAAAGGTACTATAGCTTAATTTTATCGTCTTTGACGTAACACAAAAGAAAAGAAAATGTCAAAAAAATATCAACATTAAAAAGTAGTTATTAGGTTATTGAGTTACTGTCGTGGCGCTGTGTCTACCCGTAAATGCGCCTGTTTGTCGATTTCATTACTACTCGAGGAGGATGGAATATTTTATTTCTATTTTTTTCGCTTTGGCACATATGCATGCGCAGCGTTAAGTACCGCCACTCAATACAAAATGCTGCGTAAGGCGAAAATAAAAAAAAAATATTTAAATTACATTACAATGTATAAAGTTTAAATGATTTTTAATATACAGTTGATTCATATTTAAACATTATTAAGTTATATATTACATTCTGACTTTTAGTAATTTTATATACTAGATATATCTATAACGTAAAACTGAACATAAATTAATATTAAAAATAATTAAAATAAACACTATTACATGGGAGTCCTACACACGCGTTATCTGTTCGCTTGCTGTCGTCTTGATGCATTGCGCTTGCACCGCGTTTGATTAACGAAATTAATTTGTCCCAGCTGCGATTGAGACAACATTCTTTTAGTGTATTCTTACATTTTTATTATGTATGAACAAATTTTAATGACTTTTAAGTTTTAAAATATTTTGACGTAACTTTAAAATTTAGTAGGGTTTAAAAAGAACATTTAACACGAAGTACTTAGTCGTAATTCCCTTGTTGTTTCCTGATTGGTGAATGACGTACGTTGATGATGACGGATGTGTGACGTATTACAGGTGTGAAAGTAGGGATAAGTCCTATACTCGTAATCTATATCAATAAGATTTATTATTTCAATTAATAGTTATCTATTAAAAACATAAGTATAGTAAAACAAAGTACTATTTGTTAAGGAAACATAATATCTGTAATTTATGCAATTAAAATTTCATCAGTTTGGAATCGATTTGCTAACAGGATATGAAGCTTATTGTATGTTAATTTATTTCTATAATAAAAAATAGCATTCGGGCTTTTAAATATAATCAATAATATTGAAAATAAAGCCATCCTATCCCCACGAAGTTTACGTCTTTAATTGACTCTGTAGCTCCAATAGATATGTTTAAAGCTTCCAAAATCGTAATTTAGATAAAAACGCGTGACCCAACACTGCATAAATACAAGATGTCAAAACAACCTTATCGGGTGACCACCTTGGTGTATCTGAATTAATGGCATTGACTATACCTACGACGTTCAAGTTTTTTTAACATAAAATTTATTTGTATAGATAAATGATTTATCATATACGAGGTGTTGTGTCCTACTTTTGTTTTCTATATATTGTTTATTTTAATTATCAATGTACATCGCATATTTTTACAAAAAATCGGACGTAGGGAGATAATATTAATGTACATACTTGGACGTGGCGCAGAGGCTTAGGTTCTGCCTGTAAACGCGACGGTTTGTGGGTTCGATTCCCACTCGGGGAAGATGGATTTTTCTATTTCCATTTTCTTCTTCGCTCTGGAAACTAGGCAAAGTGCGGCGTTGAGCTCTGCCACTCAACACGCAATACCTCGAAAAAAGGGAAGGAGGGGACGGAGAAAGCAGGAACTAAGCAACTGAGTGTCTTAAGACTAGGTTCATACCTATGGCTCCTGCAGTTCCCTTTGCCTACCCTGCCATATGCGTGATAAAGCGTGAAGCAAAAAAATATATATATATATATTTGAATTTATATATCGATATATATATATATTTGAATTTATTGAACGAATTTTATATTTTTTAATTGAATATATGCTAAGTCTGGATAGTACCTAGGCTGTAATGAATTTGAAGACTAGCTCACGAAGAACCATAAAGCCAACTGAAAAGTATGAAATATAGAAACGACGCTTTAACAATTGTTATTATATCTCGTAGACATTTTTCGCTAGATATTTATATATACAAAAAATCTAAAATCTATAATGCCTGATGCCAGAAGCCAAAGATTTTTTTTTAAAAGGATTTTTAGTAGAAGTAAAAGCTTTTTTAATTGTAATATACACATTTAAGATTATACTGCATTAGAAGAATAATTGAAGGAAGACCTTTATTTTTTTGCTTCTAATAGCATAGTATAGTATTATCCGAAAAGTAGTTTAAAGGCAAATCTTATATAATATTAACAATTTATAAAATTACATTGTTCGACGTTTCTTCACTCAGAAAAGGTACAAGGGAATTATGTCATACGCTCTGGTAGACAAATGTTGGTATTGGATAAAAACTCAAAAATATTTAAAATAACGGAATAAACAGTTAAGTATGTAAAGATCATCTACATAATAACATTTGTGACAATTGCAACACACATAAAGTCATAGATATTTTGATATATTAAAGTACACAAAAAATATAATAAATGAATTAAAATAAATTAAAATATGTACGTACGTAGTAAGAAATATGTATTTCAAAGTTTATATATCACACTGACTATTTTTAAATTTGATACTCCCTATTAGAATATAATAAAAATAAATAGTTATTAGATCATTTTAATGCGGAAAATTTGAACATTATATAATCATTGTTTATCTTAGTAAAGCTGTAAATATGCATTTTTTAGAATCTTTTCCAAACTTTTTTAAATCTCACATAGGCAAAAGGTCTCGATAATCAAAATCCTTCAATTAAATTATCTCACAAAAGGAGTTGGTAATAATTATATTTCGTTTATGGGTTGTTAACATTATTGTGCCTAACCCTTCAGTGAAACTTGTTAATTATATGATCACAGTCAATAATGATTATTGACCTTGTAGAATCATTAATAGCACCGACAGCCGGACAAAGGGTCCCGTCAAAACAGATTCCCATTTGAAAAAACAAAGCCAATTTGATCCAATAAAATGTAATTAAAAAACAAATTTTATAGACGCCCCCCTCAATACGTATTGGCTAAAGTATTGGCTTTAATTAATAAAATAGGTTTTACTGTGTCGGGAACTGGAAACAACTAATATATCGGTATTAGTCGGGGTATTAGAATAAAGTTCGTTCGTATTGTTGAATTAGTTCCATTGGTTAAGCTTAAATTGGGTGCGATCGGGCTTTTTGTAGTCTTTTTCTATATCTATGATTGTATACTGTTGCGAATCAATTGCGAGATAGAGTCCTAATAAAGCTTTAGTAATAACTATAAAGCTGTACATAGAAGTTTGAAAGGTAGAAGCTTACACTAGAATTTTTAATTATATATATACATATATATATATATATATATATATATATATATATATATATATATATATATATATATATATATATATATATATATATATATATATATATATATATATATATATATATATATATATATATATATATATATATATATATATATATATATATATATATATATATATATATATATATATATATATATATATATATATATATATATATATATATATACATATATATAATTCTTTCGTCTACTTCTATCTACAATTCAAATTACTTAATACATTTAATAGAACAATAAATTGTTTATTTGAATGTAAGTCGGTTATTAATTATATGTAACGAATAACGTTACTAATAATTATGCAAATATTACATCTGCATCATAGTATGTAATTGCTAACAACCGAAACTGTAGCGTTGTATATCAGATACGGTTCATTTTTATTTTATGTACCTATAGAGTGTTTAAATAAAGTATTTTAATAATATTTTTTTCAATTTCTAGCAAAGTTGTGAGAGTGAGGTTCTCTCTGTTCCAAGACAATCTGGTCCTTTCTGTTCGAATTAGATTCAATGTGTTGAGTGGCGGAAATAAACACCGCGGCTTTTCTTTCAAAGGGGGAAAATAATATCTCTCCTAGAAGGGCTCGTACCCACGACCATTAAATTTACAGTAAAGCACTGTTCCATTGCATCACTATGTTAAAGTTAAATTAAAAAAAATAAAATTACTAATGCCTGTTCAGGTTGATATTCTATTAAAATATCGCATATTATTTTTAGATTTAGAAAACCTTATAACAATATAAGATAAATCATCAAATAAGATAGCCAATCACTTGTTTGTGTCTCTTTCGTACAAAATACATACATCAACACTTTTCGAAACCCTTTTTAAATATATATATATTTTTTTAAATATGTAGGTTATATATAAATATTCCCGGAGCAATATTGTAAGTGCTTTTGATTCAAAAATAATATAGATAATTGTTTTAATTCTAATTTTTGTTACCTTTGTAACGAGCTATGGGATCAGGGGTTGGCGAGCTGGCTTTGGCATCTCGTGGATGTCTATTATATATATATTATATATATATATATATATATATATATATATATATATATATATATATATATATATATATATATATATATATATATATATATATATATATATATATATATATATATATATATATATATATATATAATATATATATATATATATATATATATATATATATATATATATATATATATATATATATATATATATATATATATATATATATATATATATATATATATATATATATATATATATATATATATATATATATATATATATATATATATATATATATATATATATTAAATTATACTAACTATCGAATTATGTTATCAAAAATACATTAATTAATACAATACTGTTTCTATATATATATATTTCTCTCACCCTATATCTACGTAATACTACATTTTTGTCTGTCTGTCAAAACGTCCAGTGGCATGTGACGTGGACTGACATCCACTGTGCATAGAACCTGTGATTAGTATATCATGGGTTGCATAAAGTGCTTATTATCTAAACGTTTTTGAAAATATTTTTGTTTCTATTATAAATATAGGTGTGTATTATCGATTTGATTTGGGTGGAGCGTATGTAATACCTGTAACATATTAAATGAGTTTATTTTATTTGTGTTAATTAAAAGTTAAAATTTGTTAAGTTATAAATGGAATCAATTTCTGGTAATATTATGCATAGTTCTGCTTTAGGCTCAAAGAAGCATATTAAAAGTGATAAAAGTGAGAGCGAAAAAAAAAATAGAGTGTCTTACCACAGGGGTTTTCACGGTTCCCGCGTTTTCCTCTGTCTTCTCTGCTATGTGCGGGATAAAGCGTGATGCCATAAAATATAGAGAATTAAAAATATTATTCTCTTTTTTATTCAATTTAAATCGTAAATCTCAAACAGAAACCGTTCATGCATTATAATATGTACCTATTCATTTAATCAAAAACAAAAGTTTACATAACTATTATATTATTTTTCTGTCATAAATATTATCAATTACCGTAATTTGAGATCACAACGAAAGTAAAATGTCTAAAAATAAGATTCGCAATGATTAGAAGACCACCTTATATAAAATAATCAGTAGATACTAGTAAAACCCATTAGGGTTGAAACAAACTAACAATAATTGCGAGATATTTTTTGTTTGAAGACCTTACCTGATTGACGTGATCACTATATCTTTTTGACAGCCCCGATAGTGTTTTATTTGTAACATTATTATATAGAGTGTATAAAATTATTAAATTTGCACAAAAAAATGTAATATGAAATATGATTAATATGGAAGAAACGTAATATTCAATTTACAATTATGATATTTAGTTCAGCACTGACTCTACTTTATATTAACATAAGTTCATTGACAAACAATATTAAATATCTATTCTTATATAATATATAACAAAAAACATTATAGCTAATTGTATAATGGTTCAAAAAAAGAAAGAAATATATAATTTTATTATTTTAATAAAAATATACATGTGCTCGAACACCTGTATATAGGCTTTAAAGATGCATATCGCAACATTAACGACGGGTAATCGAGCGCACTTCGCAACCACAAAAAGGAACAGAAGCCAGTGTGAGAGAACCCTAATGATCGCTCCTTAGGCCAGGTTAAATATAACTGAGCGAATAATTACTTGTTGTTTGAAAAGGTTATTTTGGACTGACTGGACTGGAAGATGTATGATGTTAAAATTGCTTTGGGTTGTTTGAAAATAGTTAGACGAGGAAAATTTAAAGTAATTATGTTTTAAAATATGCAGTATAAGTTTGAAATGTAAATATGTATATATAATTTTATATCATAAATATAATATAAATAAAATAAAATTTTACTTAAAATAAATTTGTTAATCTGTCTGACTCACATTTCAACATATAATATATAATATTCAATACTTTTTTAAGTACTTATATATATGTTATACTTACCCCAAACATATAATAGGTATAAATTTTACATGTAGATGTACTTACTTATCGTTTAGAAACTACGTATATCACATTTAATAAATAGCACTAGCTAATTATATACTTTCACAATAACATTTTCATAATAATACAGGTATATAGAGATATAGTATCTGTATCTTTTTAAGTATAAAAGAATATCTTTCTGATAACAATAGGTAGCAATACCTGGTTAAGGTTATATATAGCTAGGTATAAGAAGGTAAGTCCAAGATGCAAATCTAGAACAACCTGCAAGGTGCTTCTTGAAGACTTAAAATGGAAATATAGGAACTTCTGGAAAAGCATTAAACAGAATCAATCCAATATTATTAACGTAATAGTACACTTATATATTATGCTAATGCTGTTTATATAAACTTTAATTCATTCATTCAAATCATTCATTCATTTTATATAATCTTTAATTCGTCCCAGAGATGATTATATTTTAATTATAGAAAATAATTCCCCTTTTATAAACAAAATGCTTGTCAACTACCAAACGTAGTGTTTTGACACTAAATTCGCTCTGTATATTATTTTTATGAAATTAAAAATATTATTTTTGTGCAATCCACGTTGCAGATCTAAACTTTCCACAAACACTCTATTGAACTTAAAAAACTGAAACAACATCTCGAAATGCAGTAAACGAAATGTATCTATCACTCATCCCGTATAATTATCTAGTCCAAAACCTTTTAGCTATGAAAAGTTACTTCTGAGAAGATCGTGGGAGCTGCAACAAACTTTGTATTGGCGGTCAGTTAATTACTAGTTTTACTTATCACAATGGATCCACTTCGACAGTGCATTAGCGAGGTCAGATTTGGTGGCATTGTTGAAAAGCCTCCTGGTATTGTTTCACATGACCTTTTTGTTACCTTATGATCTGACGTAGTAAAATTATCGGAAAGTACTTTTTAACGTTGTGTATATGATCGCTTAGATACGTTAATAGCTTTAGATTTAAGTATGTATGTAGATTTTCACTTTCATATGATGAAAAAACAAGTATACATTATTATATATCAAGCTCTTATATTTATTTTTTGACTTAGTTACACTGTTCTTTTAAATCTTAAAATTGACTTTTTAAATTTTTTATCAATTTATATAAGTAACATCATTTAATTTCATATTTAAGTATTTAATACAAAATTAATAGTTTTAAGATATTTTATATCCTATTATTGTATATTATAATTATGGTTAATATGATAATGAAACATAAAAATTTTTTAAAGGTTGTTTCTTCCTTAACTAAGTTTAAATACTGAAAATAATAATATATACAAAAGATATAAACAAATCCTTTAAAAATAAATTGAAAATATTTACGGAAACCTAAAAAAATTGCGACTTGTTATTCAATTTTGAACCTTAAATGTTTTAGTAACAATAAACTAAAGTTGTTGAAAAGTCATGTAATATAGTCACTTAACACGTACTCATGTAGGTAACAAAGTTTGATTTATATACGCTACAGTTAAACCACAGAAGTTGTCATTTTATAAAAATTCTAATGCCATTGATATTTCAATATTTCATAATGTGAATTATGATTGACATATATTTTTAATGCGTATACTTATATCGAGATTGTAGGCTCGTGGTGCAGTTAGTAAGTGATTACAAATAACGTGAAATTATATTTATTTGCATTTATTAGTACTGGCAATAAACATATTTCACTTAAGCTAAATTAACTATATTTAATAATATCATCTTATTTAACATATTAGCTGCAGCAAAATCATATAACACTGACGTGGTTAAGCAACAAAATAATCTGTTACAGTCGTAAAGTAGTTGTGACTCCACAAGTATCAATCCTCAAGGTTATTTTTATGTTGATTTTATTTAACTTTTTTATACATACATATATGTTCAAACATGTTCAGTTTTTACTTGAAATAATTAATTTTAACAAAGCTCACTCTTCTTTTTTAGGAGAAGAGAACTGGCGAAGGTAGATAAGAAAAAGAAATAGAAATTCTTCTTCAAGGCAAGCTAGAAATTTCACGGTATTTTCATTGGGGCTTTAGTGGCCCCGGATAAATACTTCTTACTTCCTCGTTATATCATTACATCATGGAGATCTTTTTGGGAAAATTTAGGGAATTTTGTTTCTGTTTATGTGTTATCAAGACAAGGAATTATTACGGATATATTACGAACGATCACAGACATATGTATTACGTGAGATGGTTAAATGACAATTGATGCACGTGCTAGCGTCCTCATTAATTGCATGGACATATTGTATCTAGTTGTTCTCATAAACATAATCAAGCAGCTAACATAATACAACTATTAATGACTTGTTCTTCAGTATAACCTGGCGGACCTTTCAATAGGTCCTTTGCCTGTTCTTGAAAAAAACAGCTATTCTATTCTTTTCTTAGAATGATTGTTGATATAGTGCTAGTAGATCGGATTGCTGTACACTGATTGTTAACATTACTATCACTGGCATGATGATTTCAATGAGATTACTGCCATGTAGTATATATGACTTGATTGTTTTTGTGATAATTGTTTTAGTAACGGCTAAGTAGTGAAAAGTTGTAACATCTGAAAAGATAGGTTTCTGTAAAATATTATGACACAGATAAAGCAAAACAGTACCTATTGCTCGGGACGGTTGTTCACTCTAGGGTCCTAAGCACCTGACACTAAGACTCTTTATTCACCGCAGAAAGAGCATTTTATATTTTCTTGTGTATTGCCTATATTATATGTACGAATGCAAAACTTATTTTGCATAATAAAAAACTAAGCAGTAATCAAAATATAACAAGATATATATATTCAGTGATGATAAGCTGGATCTTCTACTTTTAAGGATGAATTATTGTTAATTCTTACCGTTGGTAAGGCAAAATACAGCGTTCAGTTCCGCTATTTCCCAATATGCTTAGCTTAGCTGCTTAAAAAGGCATAAAACGGCAAAAATATGAATTTTATAATAATTATTCACTTAAGTTGTGAAGTATTCACTGAAGTATATATAAAATAAAGATGACAAAATACTTAATAATAATATTAAAAAGAAGTCTCATTAGCCAGTCACATATCCAGATTATTGAGTAAACTTCGATGTAAGTCCATTCGATTATGTTCTAGTTGAGCGTTTCCAATATCGGATCGTGAGCACTAACAAAGAAACTTATTTTGTATTTATTGCGCAGATTGCACACCGTTTTGGATGGTGTTATACAATATTATTATATTTCTTATTTAAACTAATAAATATAAGTATTTACTTTTTTAGATAAGTATCTGTTATTGTATCCTTGTAGATATTTAAATATTACATTAACTTTACAATAAGTATCTGTTATTTATCCTTGTAGATTTTTAAATATTACATTAACTTTACAATAAGAAATACATTGTAATTATGTCAGCTAATGTCTTTATACAGTGCGATGGATATCTAAACCTTTGTAAGTAACATCTAACGTAGTTAGCAGGTATATTTATTTTTACTTGAAGTAATATTTAATCATATTTAGGGTAATATTGCGACCAAAGGTCAATGTTTTAATTTTGGCTACACAATCGAAGCTAATAGAAGCTAGAACTTTTCAGAATTTTAAAATTTACGATCAAGACACTACATTCTCCGTTTTCCACATGAATGAGGATTCAAAATAGGAATAGAACATTAGTCCCACAGACTTATCACTTCAAAAACAAAATAATATAAGTACTTGAAAATTGCATAGTACAGCATAATACTTACCTACATACTTCACGTTACTAGTACCATACTATCTCGACGTATTCAACGACAAATAGCGTGCGTATGTTATCGCTGGGCGACCTGTCTGATCAGATCCGCGCCCTTATTAGTTAGGAGATGGATAGCTTTTGCTAAATTTATTTATAATAACTCTGAAGTAAAAAAATACCCCTTTAACGCAGCGGCACAATGTCTAATTGAAACTGCTATGGTTGTGGATTTAGTTCTCATTAGGGTAAAAACTTTCTTTACTTTTTTCGCTCTGGGACTTCATTTAAGAGCGGCGTTGAGCTACTTTAATTAACACGTAGTTTTGAAAATTGTAAAAATAAGGAACGCAGCGGGAAACTGTTTTATTATTTGTATTTTGGATGTGTCTGAACAAAATAACGTAAATATTTAGATAAGTATTCATCCAAAATGTGTGTAAAATAAAAGTTATTGATATTCTCAGAGTATCATTATGTGACTTATATCGTAACACTTTGGCTTCGAATAAAAAGGACAAATATATAATATGAAACGAAATAATTTACTGGCAATTTTAAAGTCACGCGTAATTATGGCTATTCTTACAAAATTTTATTATCTGTTATTTCGTTTGCAGGCAGCGACATAAAATCTGTCGGAAATGATATTAAATCAAGAACACATTTTATTTCTTACCTCTTGATTTCTTTTGAGATAACTTTTAAAGTATTTTTTGTACTCCATTACTCAGATTTACTAACTGTCACCCGAACGGTATAAGACCTTAGCACGCAGACCTTAGTCATTTCGGAAATATTTATTAAAAAAAAACCGAAAACCAAAATGTTTATTTTGCCATAAATCCCACCACAATCAATTACGAAGTCATCAACAATAAACCATGTTGGAATTTACATTACAGAAAGGAGCAATGTGACAGGGAATCCTAAACTAACGATATAAAAGAGGCAACAATTCCTCGTCCAGTGCAACGAATATCGCTTCTATACGACCATAATTCAAGACACGTGACATGTCGACGCAACGCGAACGTATATAACGTGCTCGATAGGTCTTTTTATGTTGGTTGATTGTACATGAGTACTTTTGAAAGTGTTATCGCAGCAGTACATTAGTGGTGACTTGACGCGACCAGTCTTCTGTAAGGGCACGGCTTGTATTAGTGGCTTCTAATTTATTAGGAACGATAGGACGACGGACGCCGGCCACCCTGACCACAGGCCCATTCACACTGTTCGGGGAACCTGGGGTATAATGAAATAGGTCTCGAAATTGATTAATATGTTTTATTTAAAATGTATAAAAATCGAGAAAATGAAAGGTCTTATTGGATATTTAAAATATATGATCATATATATATTCAATAATTTTCAAAAATGTACCAGAATTTCCTTCGTTAAATATCCTTTTTTTATAACAAAAAGTGAACGTGGAGATTAGCTAGGACATTTAATCCTGTGATATAATAGAGGTATGATAAAGAGAAAGAAATCTAAACAATTTAACACTTAGAGACATAATAAAAAAATTACAACACTTTCTTAGTTTAATATTTAATATATAAAATAAATAATATAAAAAAAACAAGTCTACATATTATATGCTGTTGCAATGTAGTCAAAACGAAAATAGGTAAATGTTTACTGGCACTAATTTGTTAATACTTAAAACTTTTTATCTTTGAACAAAGATGTAAATATATATTTCTATACAAAATTAAAAATCATAATATAACTTACTGTTCATATAGTTTCATTAAATTACTATAACAGAATTTCTTCATATCAGTTTTATCAGGACTTTGGAGGCACACTCCTATCCTCCAGTGACACCACAACCATTCTCGGTCAATAACACAATATGTCATAGAAAATGTAGATAATGGAAAAGTTCGATGTAAAATATTAAATAATTATAGCTATTCCACTTTACCTGATTGTCCTCTACATTTTTATTAACACCCCAGACCTGATAAACAGGATACAGAAAATATATTTATTTGTCCAATCATCAAATGTAAGGGGCGATCTCGGGTTACACCGAGTGACACCACGGCAATCGGCCGAGTGATTTGTTGCGATAATCTATACTCATAAATAACACACTCCATTCAACGATTGAGCTGCTTTCCTCTACACTTTTTTTATCTCAATAATTATTGATTAATCAAGCATTCGCGTGTGTTTTTTGTTTTTTTTTGCTTGTATTCATTTTAAAAACTTATCGTATAACTTAAATATAAAGAAATTATGTTTCTTTGTCTTTGAAGACTACGAGTATATTTTATATGACAAGTTTAGTAAAATGTTGGTATCGACCTATGCATGGAATAAAGTTATGTGTCATTATAATTCATGTTGTTTTAATGAGTTAAGACTTATTTATATATTAAATTTGGCCTCAAAACTGAATTTATATTCATATCTTCACCTAAAATTATTTTTTTTATTTAAGTCATTAAAACAAAAAAGGTAATATGGTTTTAAAATCACATATTACCTTGTTCTATGTAGATCGGTATTAAAGCAATATGTTGTATATGAACGACTATGAAACATTGGGATCATCTGATATGCATTTTTAAGATTCGTTAGATTTTTTAACTTCTTAATTCTATATTTAATTTATATATTTTTCACATATTACAAATGACTCAGTTTTTAGTGTATCATCATAGATATCTTTATAGTTTAACTTTAAAACTAAAATAATGTAAGAATATTATATTTATACGTTTCAATTTTATTATATATAATTTTTAAAATTAAAAAAAAATACATTCTCTATACAATAATTTAAGTTCCATATTGTTTCTAAGTAAACGCCGTAAAATAAACATGGTGTTCAGAAAACACTAGACTACTTTATTGTACTTTCTAACACGCGATAAAACATTGTGACAAATGATCACGGAAGCTTCCAGAGGAACATAAAGCTTTTAACATACGATCATGAGTGTACAAGGCTTCTGGACGATCCGACATAGTAGCAAGATTAATTATTGCCATGGAAAACTGTAATAAATTGCTAATTGTAATTCTTAAACTACCTACCTAAGTACTAGGTATGCCATAAGTTCAAAATATTCATTTATAAGTTGTATAATATTATGCTTAGACTAATAATTTATATTCTTTATTTCTCTAAACAGGAGTAACGTTAAGTTCTGCCAATTATACGATATGAAAGATTTAATTGTAATTTAGTGAACGGTGTGTCTTAGACCTTCTACTGACTACTTCTAAAAAACATCTCAAAAGTTACGTCACTCATCAGATATGCTATGACGTTGCGATATTAATGTGCGATGTTGTATACGACAACATATTTGTAGTACGCAATGTCTTTTCTGATTAAAGGAAAAAATGGAGAAAAATCATCTTTCATATTTTTAAGTCATGGCAGGAGTGTAATAAAATAAAACAATAATCAGAATATATTCATTTAGGTAAGTGACGTGAAGATGAAGTGCAAAGATTTTGTTGCCTGCCTGAATTTATATATTAATATTTTACCTATATCGGAACAAGGACGGACGGAACAAGAACGGACGGAACAAGGACTAATCCACTTGATGAACTCACAGCACAAGAATGCAAGATCAAACATTTAAATTAAAGATATAATTAAACTTTAAATATTTGTCACTCACATGACTTATATCAGAATGGAGAGATTAACTTAACACACTCAAATAGATTGTTTTGACTAATCTCTAATAGTTATAATAAACATTGTATTCACTGGTTAAGAAGCTTGCTTGCCTTTTTAATTTGACAGTATTAGACACCAAGTAAAAAAGACCCTATTTATCCATAAATTGCTCTTGTAAATGAGCTCATTTTAAAATGGTCGTTTGACATCTGTATCTGAATATTTGGCCTATCCGTTCGGATCTTGGGATCTGGACAGGTAGGCGAGAAAAAAATTAAGTAATAATCCGACCGCAAGCCTATAATCTGATGGTAACGCCATTTTGTCCTGTGTGGTTTTGGGTAAAAAATGTGTGACATGATCATTGGTAAGTCTGTGCACAAAAAAAAGAGAAAGGGATCACATAGCGCTATATTTCTTGAGTTACTAATATTTCCGTTTTTGACTTATGTTTCATAAGTAACACTAAAATTAAAAAGTTTTTTTATAAACAATAAAGTAATTTTTACAATTTTTGGCTTGTTTAGACAAAGTTTGATGTTGAATAACTTTGAAAATATCTGGAAATCAGCATGCAGCATGAATGAAGTCATTGATATTTCCTTAAAATGATTTTTCTTACAAAAAAAAAGAGAATTTAAAAATATTTTTAAATTACAAAATTTAATAAAAAAATATATAATAGGTATTGTATAAGGCGTCCCAGTAAACCCAACACTGGCCAATTAGTAAAAGGTTTAAGAAGATAAGGGATGAAAGTAATACGCTCGATAACATCAGGGTTGCCTTGTTAGCCGCAATAAAATAGTTTTTGTGTTAAAATTAGAGCGAATTTTTTGTTACCCCCGTCTCGCCTGCCGAGTGGCGGCAATTTGTCGTGAGAATGAGATGTTTTGATTGTTTATGACGTCAACAATTCAATTTTGAAGTATTAGGCTAATCCCATTCAATTTATTTATACAGTGTGTGTAAAATAAATTGAATGTAATCCCATTCAATTTATTTTACACACACTTATACTTCAAAATTGATTAGTGGTGGCGCAGAGGTAAACGTGACAGTTTGTGAATTCGATTCCCATTCGCAGAAAATGGATTTCTCCATTTTCACTTTCGTCGCTCTGGCAACTAGGTAAAGCGATGCGTTGTTCTGCCACTTAACACGCAATGCCCAAAGAAAGGCCCAAATCAGAGAACAAAGTATCTAAGCCCTAAGTTCCCATGATTCCTGACTATCTCTCTGCTTATCCTGATATGTGCGGAATAAAAGAGTGAAGCTGTAAAAAAATTCTTTATATTGTACTGTTAACATTTTAGTTGAAAACTTGAATTATTTTCAAAAATAACGGAACTCATTTTTCTCAACAGCGGCATGGTAACCATATCGTTGGACTCGTTATGTCGTCCCACACAGTACATAACTAGCGAGTATCATGGCTAAAAGCTCATATCGTTTGTTTTGACACGTGTATAATAATGGTGTACGTTTAAATGAATAAAAAATCAACAGCAATATACTAAGCTTAGCCTATAGGTAATTAAGTAACCTATAATGGAGATTGAAAGAAAATATATATGTTAAAAGATAGTAAAAGCAATATATGTAAGTACTTATCATGCATATAATATGTTCGTATGTTATAAGTACATATATTATGCTAAAATTTATTTTTTTTATATTTTTTTACAACGGTACGTAAGAACCTATTAGAGCATTAAAATAAAAAGAAAGGTTGTTTAATATTTTGTTTTATTTATTGTATATTAATTTTTCATTCACAATAATACAATATAAAATTAAAAGTTACATGTATTCTGAGGACCGTCGTGGCGCAGAGGCGTCAGCGTCTACCTGTAAACGCAACGGTTTGAGGTTTTGATTCCCACTCGGAGAAGATGAATTTTTCTATTTCCATTTTCTTCGCTCTGGAAACTAGGCAAAGCGCGGCGTTGAGTTCCGCCACTCAACATGCAATGCCTCGAAAAAGGCGGAAAGCGGGGACGGAGAAAGCGGGGACTAAGCAACGGAGAGTCTTAACACTAGGTTCACATAGTTCCTGCACTTCCCTCTGCCCACCCTGCAATAAGCGGGATAAAAGCGTGAAGCTAAAAAAAATGTATTCTGTAATCCGGTAATACTAATTTGCATATAATGATTGCAAAAAGGAAATAAATCATTGTAAATGTATACATCATTCCTTTCATGGTCACAGTTTCGGTTTTAGGCCACGCCTAAGTTTGCTTATAATTATACACTGAGCTTTAAATAAATTAATTTAGATTATTTAAATAATGACAGCTTTAGTGCAGTATGAAAGAAATGTCAGTGGATTTTAAATTTTTTTGATGTCTTTTATTGCATCAGTAAATTTTTAATAAGCTGAAGTGGTCGCCTTTATTCTGATTTAAGATCTAAGAGTTGTAGCTTGTTTTTCACTCGAGGAAGTGATTTAACCTCTAGCTAAAATGTCTTCAAAATTGGGCGAAGAGTGTGAAACGAACCACCCTGTCCAGGATCACTTTGCATGCTCTTCTATATGTGATATATAGATTTGGTGGGTAAACTTAAATAACGAAAAAAATTAAGATCATTATTGTTATTTGTATACTCTGCAAATTTTGTGAAGATAAAAATCAATTTTTTTTAGCTTCACGCTTTATCCCGCACATGGCAGGGTGGTCAAAGGGAAGCAGGGACAGTCGGAACCTAGTCTTAAGACACTCCGTTGTTTAGTTTCTGCTTTCTCCGTCCCCGATTTCCGCCTTTTTCGAGGCATTGCGTGTTGATTGGCGGAACTTAACGCCGCGCTTCGCCAGAGCGAAGAAAATGGAAATAGAAAAATCCATCTTCTCCGACTGGGGATCGAACCCAGAAACCGTCGCGTTACAGGCAGACGTTTCGCCTCTGCGCCACGACGGTCCTCCAATAGGATTTTAATTGTTTATATTTTATACTTATTTTTAACTTCTATACCTTTATATATATATATATATATATATATATATATATATATATATATATATATATATATATATATATATATATATATATATATATATATATATATATATATATATATATATATATATATATATATATACTTACCTATATGTATATATAATACGTATGTGTACTTATTGCACAACAGTGTTGCGGTCTTGCAGTGTAAGTTTAACTTCAGACATTACAATTTGTAGCCTTGTATTGCACGCGTAGACGGGGAGAGATCAAGTTCTATTTTGGTACAGTCAGCAAAAAAGTTAAAAAAAAAAATGGAATTTTTTACCAATTTCATTCTTATATTAAACATGTTAACTACACTAAGCTTAATTTCGGATGTTGAAAAGTTGATAGTGAGTTTAAATGCGTTAGTTTAGCCTAATCCAAAGTACCCAAAGTGGATACCAAAAGTGGATTATGAAATTGACATATTAATTGCACCTTCAATTGTAAGTGTCAGCGTCTGATTATAAGTGGGGGTTCGATGCCTATCCAGGGAAATGCTTATGGAAAGTTGAATTGAGTTCCATCAATCAACACGTGATAAATATCGTGATATTAAATTAATGTGTAAATCTGAAAAAAATAAAGTAAAGCTCTCTGGGAAAGTGTCAAGCTACAAAAATTAAATCGCGAGATATCTTAACTATACAAGACGGTTTATTTTAATAAAGTCATAGTAGTCAGGGTAGACGAACATAGAAGAAATATTACATTCTTCGTAATTGTTACAATGTAAACTAATATCAATAAAAAATCTTCACAAACAAACAGACCAATGAAGTGAGAGAGCCTAGAGGTACGCAGTCCTAAGAAAACATAAATTCTGTCAAGTTAAATATAGAAAACATAAAAATAACGTAATTGCTTTGGAAAACAATACCCTGCGCCAACACTCTTATTTCATTAGTACATCTTGACGTCTTTATACGTATACATGAATACAATAATATGCACATATTTTAAGCACGCTGCATGCAATTTGATTCCAACGACCTTATTTATAATGTCCTATGATTTTACTGAAGTAGCCATTCTGTTGCTGATGAAAATTATGAACGTGTTTAAAGTATATGATACAAGTGTTTTTATGCAGATATGGTTTGTTTATAAATCTTGCAAATAAAATATTTTTAGTGAGTACAACAGTTTAATTGAAAACTAAATTAAAACATTTTAAATCCCTAGTAAGTTCTCACCTACACGATCAAACTGCACTGTCAAACTTTTCCACTTTATTTAAATATGTAATGAATCAAACAAAACTTTGTCTTACTAGCGCGAGGGAAGAAAAAAGTTTAGAGTGCAAGTTAAGGATCGAACTTGTGACCTAACGACATCACTATCCACATTAGCTGTTGGACGCTATTACACTCTGACTCCTAATCATTTTCATATCAACAAATATTACTTACAAATAAACACAAACATATCCATATGTTACGTAAAAAGCAAATATTATTCTTAAGAAACATTAAACATATCAAGATAACAATCGCAAGACTATTTCAAGTTATTGTGATTTTTTACTTTACCCCCTATTGTTTCTATATGATAATTGGCGAAGGAAATTAATAATCGGTGTATATCTTCACATAATAGTATCAATTTCTTTTTATCTATTCCATTAATACTAAAAATAATAAAATTATATTAAATTGATTCATCCATTAGGAGCTCGTGGTGCTTAGGGACAACGTTTGCGATGATTGAATGATTGAATTGATGAATTTGGTTCCCATTACTTATAAAAGGAATTACTTAATAATTTTGAAAGACAGTTGTTTTTGCTACTTGTCAAGAACTGCGATTTTTTTATGTTTATTTTCATAATCTATCCCCTGTGTATTAACACTTTAAAAATCCTAAAAATAAGAACTGCGTATTTTGAATTAAGGTTCTCCATTAACTCTCTCAGGCAGCCACTGTTATATGCGAGATGAACCGTAATAAGCAAAATAGTAAATTAAAATATGTCTCTGTAGTTTTTTTATATTTAGTGATTTATAAAATAAGGCTTTTGACATGTCTCTATGCTTAAATATATGTATATTTACTTATGCAAACCAAAACAAATACATATTTAAAAGTGAAAATTTTGCACACTTTCTTCAAACTTTTGTTTGAAGTGTTTCCAAAAACAGTATCATTACGGGTAACTTAAACCAACACCTCGAAGCGCCACTAAATTACAAAACCGACCTAAATCAACAAAAATTAACCGGAAGACAAAAGATCGGCCCCGATAACATTACCTAATCGATAATTGTATCTACGACACTTTGAGTCACACGTTGCATCGTAAAAAGGTGAGAAAGTCGACGTAGATAAAACTACAAGAAAAATTCACCTCAAAAACAGAAAACAAAGCTATTTTCACCTTTATGTACAAGTAATAAGAGTATTCAAGTTTATTACTTAGAGAATGTAGGCTTGGTGGTATAGTAAAGTCGCGAAGAGCACGGTAATAAAAAAGGTAAAATGTCTTAGTAGAAACGACGGAGGACGTCTTGCCGATAAGAAGACCACCTTGGTCGATACTGAACTTATTTTAAAGCTCTTTCCGGTTAACGAGTTATTGATATCTATTTTTGCACCTTATATGTTATGAATGTTATTCGATCGTGCCTAATCGATAACAGAACAAATATTAAATATATTTCTGTATTCACAGTGGAATATACACTTTAAGAAACAAAGGAACAGCTTCAGTATTTTTTCCTTTAACCGGTTAGGTGGAGAGCTTAGAGTGAAACACTTTCAAATATATTATTATGATAGATCACATCACAGATCTTGTACATCCATCTGTTACACGAGTTGCCTTGTTGAAAATACTCTTATTTATTTAGCCTACTAGTCTTTTCTTTACAAACAAAAAAATACGAAATAACATGCTATAGATGCAACATGCAACAACTGCTATAGATTGGTACTTCTTTGTTATAGCCTAATATTTGATAAGTTTGAAACTTTTATTTGTTACTTCATAAATAAATAACTTGTAACTTCATATTAACACAATTTTATTCAATATATACGGTTATTATTTAACCATAAAGTTGTATACGAAACGAATTTATATTTTGTTGTTTTTAAACAAACCTACATTAACATAATCTATGCAAGGGAATCTATTAAACTTTCTAAAAAGTATCTTTATCTAACAGATAATGAATCTCAATGAAAAATCAACTTACAACCGCTATGATATCGTCACGGCCGTTTTCATTACAAATTTATATGATTGGAATTGAGCGATAATTCGTAGCCGTTGATGGGACCGCCGGCTACGGGGCTATAATGATGACGTCTTGTATATACGATTACAACGATATGTATCCGAATGACTATTGCTTTACTCATATGGGCCAGGTGTTGCTAGGTTTTGGTAGAGCTTATTTGTTTTGTCTTATAAACAGTGGTATATAATTTTCATAATTAATGATGTATTATGTGAATGTGATCAGAACAAAGATTCTAGTTTTCATATTCTTTTTATATAATGTGTGCTTTTAATTTTCCTCATTTACTCCTGTCTTTATAATATTCAATGTAAGTGTTTAGTCTCGTATTTCGTTTTAGGAAGAATCAAATTAAAATATTAACTATAAATTAATGCCGTCGTAATATACGATTATTCGAATAACATATATTGTAGACGGTAAAATAAAGTAAATTTTCAACATAAAAAAATTCTATAATTACATATTTTTTAATTTAATTTAATTTAATCTATTAAACTATAACCTTTTTCGAGTATTTTTACATGCAATGTGATTTGAGTTTAAGAGCCACTTAAACATTGTATATTGCTCGCGAAACTCAATGCGCTACTTTATCAATTTAACGGCTTATAATATTACGCTATACCTAAAAAACTAAAACAAGATTATAGTGCTTACCAAACAATAAACTATCACATAACTACACGTGACTGAATAGAGTAGGTGAAATGTTTATATAATTTTTTTGGTTACATAAAAAAACTACAAAATATTTATTTTCGCACCTCATTTCATATGAAAGTTAAATAGATTTTAGTAATCTCATTACTAATATTCGTTTTAGTGACAGCTTAAGAGAAGAAATAACATTGATGTTCACGATCTGCTATTTACCGTAGGCACTGAATGCAAGAAACACATTGTTTTCATTATCCCACGGGCTAAAAAAGGGACAAAGTCTAAACAAACGGCCTACGTTCATCTCCAGATTAGCTGACCAAAGTTTTGGGATGAAAGATAATCGGATTTACTATGTAAATTTATTGTTGAGAAAAAATAATACCACCCAATGTTGGGACGTATCGAAGCCTTTCGTAAACCCAAGTCCTGTTTACTACTGATGGATTTACGACATATTGAGACATCTCTTTTTACTCTGAAATCGATAATATGCTACAACAAAGACGTATTCACAAGCGGGAAAGAATAAAATCGTTTGGCATGAGATTTGCAAACGCGTGTAACTTTTCATATAAATGATTTATGGCCGGCAGAAAGGTGGCTACTGTCTTTGCTCATCCAGCTTTAGATTAAAACTACTCGTCAAACAATGTTTTGTCGTACATAATCCTGTCAAGTTAAGCTTTCAAATCTTTTGGAAACCACATTTAACAGCTTTTTTGGTTGATTTAACACCTTTATACACATTTCTAGTTTAATTAAATTTGCAGTTATTTTCACGAATTAAGACTCTTTATTGTCGTTAAAAATATCAATATTTAAAGATAAAAAAGGATTAGAACAAACGCTTAACCACATCTTAAATATTGCTACATGATACATTTACCATTTTAAGATGAGATCATACTATTGAGTCACAAATTAACGATCGGTGAAATAAATCAAACGTGTATTTCGTCATTTTATATAAATTTTATTACAAGACCTTCATCACTGAATTTGTAAGTCAAGTTTGTGTCAAGATACAAATTCAAAATCCGTTGTTCATTATTATGTTCAATTGGAAAAATCCAGACAAGTAACACGATCTAAATTCGATCGATAAGATTGCGCCTTAAAAGGCGCCGGGCAGGTATGCGCAGGCGCAGGCGCCGCCGCATGCTCTCATGCAGAAAACAATTCTCTGATGAAACGGCCTCTTAATCCGCCCTGACGGTCACTACAAACTCTAATTAAGATTCGGATGTTCCTTCCCCATCTCCATTTTACTTTGACCTCCTCGAACAGGCGTTATAAAGAAATGTATAGCTACAAAAATATCTATCGGAGGCCTATCGTTTCTGGTCACTGTATTGGTAGATGTCTCTTTATCTTATCGTAATGATTTTTGAGATACAAAATCTAAATGTGCGTTTTCACGAGATAAAAAGAATCTATTGAGCCTTTGTTCATCAGATTACACATCCTTAACTTTGTAACTGATATTTAAAATGTTTAAAATTATTGTTGAACATCTTATTTTTTAATGGACACGAGCGGTACGTAAAAAATTTAAGAGGATATTGTGTCATAATTGCATTCTGCCATTTAAGAAGTCGTTTAATTTTACTTAACGCGATAACTTATTTCACGGCTGTCGTCCCGTAGTTTTAGTTTCCGACAATAAAACTGTGAATATAATTTGAGGTAAATGGAGGCGCGATAAGGAAGAACTTATTCGATAATCTTGTCCGGAAGAACAGGTATTACATGGAATTTATTGAGTTAAGCTGTCGACACATCCGCGTCTTCGTAACATTGTATTAATTTAAAACATATTGTTTATTTTTTTTAATTAATATAAAAAAATGTGTAGTATTATTAATGACATTGAGAAATAAACAAAAAATCTATAGAAATATAGTTTTTTCGAATAAATATTGATTATATTAAAATTATATGTTATAAAAAGTTTCAATATAAAAACAATATACATATTGTTACTTCTCAGTATTAGTTATAACAAAGATGAAAAAAATAAATAAAAAAGAAGACATATATTTATAAATTAAATATCATCTTAAAGCAAACCCAATACAATGTGAACACGGAGTACCACGCACAACGACAGAACTAATGTCAAGGCGAGCAATCAAGGTGCGTGGGCGCAGGTTAGTGTGGACGTGACCTTACTTTATACCGTATCCAGTTTACATTTATATACGACGCTCTTCGGTAACCTTAGAAATAAAATGAAAGTGTAAATATTATACAACCCGGTAATTACTTGATGATTCACATTTTAACATTAAGTTATAAAAATTGTTTCAATTTTATCATTAGAGCATTGTTGTCTTAATAATCTAATAATTTATTAAGAAAAAGAAAAAAAAGTCACAAATGTCCATAAAAATTATGCAAGCATTCGCCCCGGTAATTGAACGGCGGTGTAAAAGGTATCTACGTAGCAAATAAAATAAAAGTTGATAATCGCGGACCGCCCCGCCCCATGCACTACGGTTATTGTGCAAAATAAAACTGCACTCATTGAATGCAACGCGTAGGTGTATTTTGGTCGGTATTATTATAACGTTGCAATTTGCGACTGACTTTTAATAGGTATTCAATGTGTTCAACGTTTTGGATAATTTCTTCGTAGTACTTTTTCTTTTTGGACTGATGTGATTCTTACGATTTGTAGCGACTAATATAAAGGTATTGTGATTGTAATTAGTATTAGGTTAGGCTTAGTTAGGTAATTTTTCTGCTTTGGGATTTTCATGGAGTTGAGGTTTGCTACTTGTAATGTTGCTTCAAATACTGCACTAACTAAACTGCTCTTCTTGTGGGGAACAGAGGATTTTGACTAAGCTCCGTCAATGTCTACCAAGTTTTATATTTATATATAAGTTTTATATATATGTATCTATACTAAATAATTTGTTTAGTTAGTATTGAGATAAGTTCTGACACGTATATGGTCAGTCTTTAATAAGAGTAAAAATTATTAAATAATATAAATTAAGTTACTTGTCTACGAAACTAATTGAGTAATTCTAGTCTACTATATCTATATTTTTGGTAAAGTGGACATCAACATTACCTATATATATATATATTTTTATATATATATATATATATATATATATATATATATATATATATATATATATATATATATATATATATATATATATATATATATATATATATATATATATATATATATATATATATATATATATATATATATATATATATATATATATATATATATATATATATATATATATATATATATATATATATATATATATATATATATATATATATATATATATATATATATATATATATATTTTTATAGCTCCACCCTTTATCTCGCATATTGCAGGGTAGGCAGAGGGAACTGCAGGAACTATACTATATAACCTAGTGTCAAGACACTCCGTTGCTTAGTTCCTGCATTCTCCGTCCCCACTTTCCGCCTTTATCGAGGCGTTGCGTGTTGAGTGGCGGAACTCAACGCCGCGCTTTACCTATAATGGCAATATTAAATAACTTAAGTAGAAATCAAAGCAATTTTCAACGAGATTAATAGTAAAATGTAAAAATGAATAACAAAACTGGTATAAAAGATGTAAAAAACACTTTGTCTCCTTATATTAAATAAATTTTATTTCACTTAAAGTTCAAAACATGTTTAAAAGTAAAAACGTCTGAAGGAAGCAGATTCATCGTCATGTTTTTAACGGGGACATATAAAAATTGCGCTGACAGTATACAAGGTGGCGCCCTCACGGTATTATGGACTATAATTTGTCAAACAGTTTCCTTTTTTGTACTCTTGTACAAACAGTGAATACATAATTGACTTTATGAATATTCAGTTGCTATAATAAATCTAGAGTAAAAAGACATTTGTATGTCGCATCGACTTGTATTTTTGTAGTTTGTTTTTGTTTGGAACAGCTAATGAAATGCAATCAGAGTGTCTGAGAGTATAAACGACGATTGTGGGTTTGATTTCCGCTCAGAAGATCGATTATTTGAATGATATAATGAAAATAAAGATTTTTTCATTCGTTATTTATCATGAAGATGGGGCTAAAATTGAAGAATGGAGTGTCTTGATCTAATCTCTTGTCTTTCTCGCTTAATGTGAAGCTAAAAATTCTTAAACAAAAGCATATAGCTATAATGAATGAAGCTAAAAACATTAGTGACTATCGTACGTGCTAAATAACTTAACAGGAATTAGTTTGTTGGCAAGTAACTACAGCTACGTCACGATTTACTTAAATGAATAGCATTAATTCCATATATATTATTGAAGATATACCTACTGTTATTATTTTATAATTAATGTCATCAATTGTTATATAATTTTTGTGGAGAATCAAATGCTTTCACTGTTCTACTAAATAAAAATAAAATATGTATATTATACTATGCCAAGCCGTAATCTAATGAAAAACAGTAGAAACTCCATTAACCGGACGAACTGTTATTGAAAGGCATAGTTATAATTGAAAATCTGGATAGTCAAAAGTACATACATGGGAATTTATTCCCGGAACGGAAATTCTGAACCAAATTTCTAATAAATATTTTAATATTTATTAGAAATTTGGTTAAAAATTTCCGTTCCGACACGTCCATGCTTGCATAAATACTACTTGTACGTAAATTTAATTCAATCACCTTGTAATTCGGATAATCGCAAATCCGTATAATTGAGGGCCGGATAATCAAGTTTGTAGGTACAAATTTAAACTGTCATCGTCATGATTCACTGGGACCTAACCAGCATTCCGCTCGCCAACTATCTTTACTTACCATCTCATCTTTGTTAACACTTTAACACGGATCCATCGTATCTGATTTGATTTTTATTTTATCGTTCGTCTTACAATACAATACGCTGCAGCTGTTTTGACTAAACAAGTTAGTTTTAAGCGTTACAAGACATGGAAACGCTTTGTTATTGGTATTTTATGTGAGAATGAATAAAGTTGTTAAATTACCTATTTGAAAACAGCGAGCTTTTGATATATATATTGGCAACTTTGTGACAGATAAGCTACAGTATTCATATGATAAATAAATAATTGTGATTTATATACAGTTTATTTATATTTATTTATAAGTTTGTGCATCTGTTGTTTGTAGTGAAGGCTATGATTAAAATCTGTGATCGTGGTATAGTAGCGTGACTCTACTATGCCATGTCAATCTCTTCATTCATCATTAATTCTCTTCATCTTAGGTAATAATGTCCTTATATTCTCAAAGTATAGATGACTCACTTACCCTGAAGATAGGTTCTTTATAGAGCATAAGTAAGTAAGGACTTCTAAAAAATCTGTCTCTCTCTAAAATTATTTTTTTTATAGGTATATTATAAAGTTTCATTAATATGAATTTTTTAAACTATGTAAATTTTACTAAATAGAATAAATTCTTAGTAATAAACGTAATTTAAATATAGGGTATATGTTTATTAAATATTTAGTTGGTACTCGCCCAAGTCATGATTTCCATGAAAAAAGTGATAGTTAAGATCGTGTAAAACCTCTTTTATTGGTGACATAAATAAAAAACGAAAGAAAAAAGGTTTCAAAAGAAAAGGCACACAGTTACACAGTCCTATCAAAAAATAAACATACACAAGTTTCTACTTAAGCGCTCGTTCGCGGTTCTTTGGAACACAGCTGTAAAATTTATGACTCGGTGGAAATATCATTTCTACTAAAATAATATGTGACCAAATTTTACTAATAATAACTGTTGAAAATGTAATAGCTTTGGTTTATCTGTCTTTATGTTCCATTAGATAAAAAATAACAATACAATTGTTATAGGGACATTATAACAAAACGACTCTAACCCTTCTATTAAAATTACAAGCTTACATTACGACCAGTAAGTAGCGGTAAGCTTAAAATTACATGTTACAAATACAATCTACAGGGAGTGTTAATACAAAATTAAAAGCGTATCAAAATAACGAAATATATAATGGGACATACATTAAGTGAGTCCCAATACCGCGTCCTTAGTAGATGTATTTATAATGATTTTATAATGTTTTACACGGTTCCTATAATCAAAAGATTACAGTTTATTCTTTTTTTCAGTGCAATTTCGATTAGCGATGTTATTCCTTTAAACCTATAATTTGTTATGTAAGTATATAATAATGGGTTGGAACGTCGACGTTTTTTGTGACATTTTATGTTACGAGCTTATGACTATCAAGTAGGGACTACTTGATCATTAAAATATAAATGTGTGGCGCCCAAAATGTATTTAAGTTTGTATTATATTAATAAATGTATCGTGAGGACCGACGTTGATAGAAAAGCAGCATCTGCCTGTAAACGTGACAGTTTGTGGGTTCGATTCCCACTTGGAGCTAATGGAATTTTTGATTTACATTTTCTTCGGGAAAAAGCGGAAAGCTGAACCTAGTATTTTAAAACTAAGTTCTTACGGTTCTTATAGTAACACGGTTCTTCTCTCTGCCTATCCTGCTATGAGCGATATAATTCGTGAAGCTAAAAAAAGTTATTATTCTTTTTTAAAAGTATATAGTTTTTTTAAGGTGCAATTTTAATTAATTATAAGAAATAAATATATAGGTATAAAAAAGCATATAAAAATAGTTTTATTTTATTTTACTCTAGCATATAAAACGCTATCTACTTGTTAACTTTGTTTAAATTTAAATTAAAAACCATACTATTACAGTTTTAATTTTTAACATATACAATGCGACAATCATATAAATTATGGGTCTACAATAACGAACATCCATAAAGCACTCGGAATGCGTGGACAATCGTTCATTGAGGTACTTATTTATTTTAAATACAATCGTCAGGGGGCCCTCCCGCCGGGCCGCTCCTGCGGCGCTGTCCCCGGCCCCCGACCTCGCTCCTCTTTCGGCCCCCTTTAATCAACTGTCGTGGCGTATACCATTACATTATCCATTTACTTATGTTCCTCTTCTCAATCCTATAGTCCGTCTATCCTACACATAAAGATCAATTTAGTATTATATTTCCTATAAAATGTCATGATGCTGTAAAAACCGATATGAAAGCCATGTTTATTTGATTGCGATGTATTAGATTTGGTCCGAATGACATTTGAAATTCGGTCACTGACAACAGTTTTCGAATAGAGACAACACTATGGTATTTGATTACAGATTTAAGAATTTTTAATGTATTTGGTCTTTTATACTGTATTGTATAGTTACCGATTGGTTCAGAAAGTTGGTAATCTTATAAATAGGCTAAATTTCTGGACTTAACTGCTATTTGTAGGTAAATTAAAGTTTTGCACAATCTTTTTGTTAGTAATTGTAATATACTAACTTGTAAAGAAATAATACATATTTATTACATATGGCATTATAATAATAAGTAGTATAATATTCATAATCGAAACCCATAATGGAACGTGAAGCTCGCCGCGTTGATCTGACGAATTTGTTATGGTCCGAAATAATATGTGATACACACAGATGGCCAAAATAACATGCATTACAATATTATATGACCAGTTGATATATCGTCTAATTTTTTGCTATATGTATATATATACTATATTTACGTGGTATATATATGAATTAGAATGACTTTAAAATATTTTACATTTTAAAATATTTTGTAAAATAATTAATTTTTCATGTAAGTGATGAAAATTAGTTATTAAGAATGCTATGCTATGTTAAGATATAGAAAAGCTTTGAGTTTTTCTTGTCATCACAAGCAATGTCTCGAATTCAAACGGTAAGCGGAGAATGAAAAGCTTTGACAGTAGATTATTTCTTCCTAATATGCTCGTTGCGGAATAAAGCCTAAAGCTAAAAAATTAAAAACAAAATTATGTAAAATATAAATTATATATTTAAAATTAAGGTTATTCACAAAATTTAAAAAAGCTTTTACTGTCAAGTAATTATTTACGTCGATATTGAGATATTAGGTTCGATGTCTCATACAGCCGTATGTCAAACACCCTGGCCATTTCTTTTTTCATATACTAAGCGGGCCATAAGCAAGGCATTGTGAGGCGAATGTTAACAATAGGAACCATAATGGAGGACCATCGATACCCTTTCTTTGGTAGGATTTAATTGTGTGATGAAGTGTGGTTACGACATTTTTAAACGAACCGAGAATGTTGTATTAAAAATAAAACACAAACCCAGACCACAAAAGCTTAGAATAAAAATGTATAGTAATAATTTATATTACTCAAAATGTTATATACTAATATAATTTGGTAAGTTTGATTGTTAAATAAAAAAAAGGCATCAATTAAAAACAAATTAGCTTAACAACTGTTTTCAATAAAGAAACATCTCAATAAGATCTTAACACTACAAAATAAAGCTCAATTTCACATAGAATAAAACAATTTGATCGTGCTAAAAGCTTTCTCATTACTCGATTACCACCCGCTAAGTCGATAAGTTGATTTTCATTTAGTAATAAACTGTTGCAAATTATTTCATTACAACACTAACCGGTGGTTATGCTTCAGTCCAGACTTTATGAACAGTATTACGTACGGTATACGGCTTCGTTATGTTCTTGACGCTTACTTATGATCTTTTAGTAAACATTTTTGGTGTGTTTTCGACATGCTCGTGTAAAAGCATTTTTACGTAAGGCTGGCACGTGTGAAATAATATTATGCATTCAGTTTCTTCGCTTGTTTTAGATAAATAAGCCTACAAACTTAAAGTCAATAAATAATTTTCCGCCGTGTTTTATGAAGCGTCATTTGATACACATTGAAATAAATATAATATAATAGAGTATTTTCTAAATAACTTATTAGAGATTTAATAAGTATAGGTAACCTATTTAAGTAGGTATGTTATAATAATTTCATTTTGTGCTTTAGCGTTTAATGTGATTTTCAGCCATCTTCCTTCGTATCAGGTGGCGATATTAAATAAACGCTTTTGATACAGTCGCATAGAGAAATTGACAACCTCAATAGCACAAAATCTAACTTAACGTAACTATGGAATCATATGACCTATATATAAATATAAGTAAACAAAACAAAAATAAAAACAAAAACTATTAATAAATTGCTTCGGAACAAATATATATATAAATAAACAAGGACTATCGTTAAATTTATAAATCACACAATAACTGTACCTATCTAGTACAAAATATATAACCACTTGAAAAATAGAATTACAAACATTATTTTTTCCCATCATACAATAAAAAGATTAACGCCCAAATAGGGATGCTGGCTCTCCTATCTTTACAGCACTATAAACTACTATAAAACGAAGATTGGGGGTAATCCAATAAAATTAAGACATTTTCATTAGATGCTCTATTTTGTCGGACTATATTAATTATAGAGTATGGGGGTCCTTGCCAATGTAGCTGTTAATTAAAGATCGCATCGGATGCTATTGCCGTCATAAACCAATAAACTTTGACTGCCTACTTGTCCTTTAACATAAAAAGGGCTAAACGCGTTCGCAATTAAGAAGCACTGTGTTTATGATATGCAATGATGCTGGCAGGTAAGTAAAGGATGAACAAGGAGCATATATAAATAGGTTAATTAACGTTAAGAATTATTGGGTTAGAGAATTAATTATGTTTTTAAAGGTAATAATTAATTCTCTAACCCAATAATTCTTATTATTATCTATATAGTATTATAAAAATACAGATAAACATATCTATATAGATATAATATTCCAGTAAAACCTAAACAAGAAAAAAAAATACATAGTAAAAATAAACTGAATCAATAATACCCAACAAAAGATTTCACCGCAGTATTTAAAGGGCAACGCAGTCCTAAATCCTAATCACAAGTCCACATCAATAGATAAAACTCAAGACAAACGAACAGACAGACGAGCGCCTGTCACCAAACAGCGTTGTTTGGTGAGCAAACATGATAAGATAACCTTTGGGACGCCGACACAATGGTGTTAGTTAATATTTACCATGTGAATGCCTTTCAGCGTGTGCCGTATGAAGTGCATGTTACACGGTTTTAGTGTTTGAATAGATATCTTAACCAATGGAATTGTGATAATTAATATATAATTATATATAACCATCATAGCACAGTAGTCAAAATTTGGGCGTGATAGTTGTGAATTCGAATCTCTTTTACGCAATTTAAAAAAAAACTTAAGACAAAAAATATTAAAGTATCCTACAAAAATGTTTGTATATTGTCATTTAGATAGAAAAAATAGGCCAATAGTTTTGTTATATTTAAATAATATGTAAAATTCTCTATTAAACAAATGTAGGACTTATTTTTTTATAATTGCATTTAACTTTTGGATTATATATTATTTTTTGTTTTTATTTAAACTTAATACATTCAGTAAATAAATATAAAATATCTGAAACTTTAATGATTATAATATGTAAATTGTACCTACGGTATATAATAATATATGGTTCGTAATATATGTAAAATTTTTAATTAAAATATACTTGGAAATACTGATCCGTATGATCTTAAGAGAGCATTTATTTTGTTTTTTGTGAGGTAACTAGTAAGCTATAATCGTCACTCCGACATTGCCAAGATTGGATAACAGCAATACAACTGTATAGGATAGTTTATATGATATGAGATAAGAAAAAGGGAAAATAAATAGCTGAATAATATAGTACAGTATATTATATTCTATATCTCTGCAACAAGAGATATACAGGTTAGTAGGTACCAGTGAGGATGCCACAATGAGAATGAAGAAGAACGTTCTCAGATGGTTTGGATTGACAGAATGAGTGATGCAAGAATAGTTAAAAACGTATATGAAGTTAAAATTAATGGCAAGAAGAGACCGCGGTTGACTGTTGAATACAAAGTATCAAAGATACTGTAGGCAGGTCACGTAAAAAGCATAAGAGCATGTATCAAGAGGCAATGTCAGTAGACGAGGCGAAAAGGGTTTGGAGGGGCCGTAGCGTTTGGCGCTCCGTTCTCTTCGACTACCCCGCTAGGGATAAAGCGTGAAGCTATGTTTGTATATATGTATGGATGTCTGTTATATCCTTAGACATTTTACTATCACCCTTTCGGTCACATACTTATTTATATTGAAATGGGTCATCGAGTTTTTTGGGGAGATTTGCAGAGCTCAGACTCTTTGAGTTTTCTCTCTTCCATTCAATTTCTAAGATCTCTATATACTTCGCCAATATGACATTCAAAAATAAGATACGTTTTTCAACTAAAAGTTAACCAACTTTATAAGCACAAAGAAAGTTTAAAATTATAATAATTCCACCTAATATGTAACAAATATCTAAGAATAAGTGTTACGTAAATATTATTTTCAATATAAATTCAACATACAATTTCACGTTTTATCTCAACATATTAGTTCCAAGTTGATATCTAGGCAATAAATATATAATAGAACTAGTTCCACCATTAGGCGGTATCTTAATATCAATAAATGTTTTGTTGCTGTTGTAGAACCCGTGTCGATTTGTAGATAATGCGTGAAGGATTTGTGTTTAGAGTAGCATTTCAGCATTGGTATAATAGTTAGTATTTTAGTATTTATGTTTAGTACAAACTTAAAATATTCTTAGTAGTACTTGCAAATACTTCTATAATTAATTTGGTGTAAAATTCTAAGTAGTTTTGTGCTTTTTTAAGTGTTTCTTTTGTAATACGAAGCATAGAGACCGCTTAAGCTCATCGAAACATGTATAGTATACAGTTAATACGTACTCGCTTCAAATTTTAAGGAATGCTTAAATGACAACTATAAATCATATCCATATTCTTATAATTGAGAGTCAATATTATATCAAAATTTTTCGGGCTTTTAGTAACATATACGTGCGTGGGCTGTTGAACTAAGTTTCAACCACTTTCCGCTAGACAAATTACACTGGAAACACTAGCTACGTTATAAATAAGAATAGATACTTACATTAAAAAATGAAAAATAGTGAAATTTTAAAAAGCGTTTACTGTCTTTGATTTCGAAGAATATATTTTTAGATTATATTTATATATCTACATGTAACGTAGCTGGATTTGAACTTGCTTCTTTTACACAATATTAAATTTTGCAAAGTAAGAAAAACATATCATATATTTTTTCTATTAGAAATTTGCTAGTATTATATATTATAATAATATATATATGTAAAGGTTATACATATATAGGTAATAGCCCATATTTATAACTTATGATTATATTTTATGGAACTATACAAACTATAATTAAAAAGTTGACATTTTCAGCCTAAGGCAAGAGGTTACCCAAAATAAAAATTACAATATCACTTGTTTAAAGATTCAATAGTACGATTGAATCAATTTCATCGCATTCACTTTGAATGCTCTCGCGCATCAGTAGAGTTGTCCAATCAGAACATGTTGTGGGAGGTTATGGGCGTGGTCTAATAGACTCCACCCACCGCCTCTACTTTTAGCATCAGTGTAGGATTACCGATAGTAGAGTTCATATGGGGACGGTGAGTCGCCTTTCAAAGTATGAAATTTGGTATAAATTTAAAAATATATATATACGTACGTATATATTATGGTATAGACAAAATAACTCTATTACAAAAATGTAGGGTAAACTTGCTTAATTCGTACCTGCGCTTAAATCGTACCTCCTCTATATCTCGGCTTGGGTAATAGTTATTAGTGCCTTTAGTACCATAAAATATTAAGAACTGGCGGTCATATTGCCATATGACAAATACAAATCTGCTACGTTGTTCCCGACTAAAATATAAAGCAGGTAAGTTTATTCTTACTTTTTGAACAGTTTTTTCGCATATTTCACAAGAACTGTCTTATAAGTATATCGTTCTTAAGCTGTTTACCTTATTATAATATAATTATGCGTATATTTATGAATGTATTTCACAAAATAAAACTCCCTTGTTTGTTGACATTTTTTTTTTGTAGCAGATTTGAAATTCAGTTGACACTTGTGCCTATTTCGTACTCGCAGCAACTTCTTAAATCGTACCGGTACGATTTTGGAAAACTATTTATAATTTCATTTTAATTTTTAGTTATTTTTTGTATTTTATTTGTATCCAATTATTTTGTTACTATTTTAGGGCTACCTGTCAAAAAAAACAGCAAGATCAATGTTTAAAAGGTAATATAGAAGAAAAATAACTACATTCTTTCTTCAAAGCTAATTCTAGAGACACTTGGCGTATTGTTGTCAATAAATTCACTTCTGGGACATTAAAACCAGTTAAAAGAAAAGCCAAAGGCACTCTTGTTATTACAGGAAGTCCATATAAACAAGAGCTTGAAGTTAAAGTAGAAGAAACCAAGAAGAAGACCATACCAAAGAAGCTAAATGTAAAGAAAAGGAAAATACCTAAAAAAACAAGAAATAGAAACAAGAACAAGATGAAAATGACTGTTGGATGATGATTACAACATTATTCAACAGAAACAAAGAAAACATGATTAAATGCAGTAATTGTGAATTATGGATACATAAGCTATGTGCAGGAACAACAAAAAAAATTAAATGTTACTGTGATGACGGACAGGAATTGGCAGAAACCATTGGCTGTATTACTAAATACTAATGTACTAGCATTCAATACATTAGCTACTAAGATTTTTAATTTTAATATTGTAAACCAATGATAGGATCTCACAGTACGATTTAAGAATATACTAGTACGATTTAAGACGAATGTTCTTAAATCGTACTTTTTTTAAGTTTTTGAAATTTGCTTATTTTTCAGAAATTTAAAAGATTTACGTTGTTTTATTTTGATATACTTATAGAACATTAGTTATAGTTAATAACTTTATATAAATAACTATGTATTTTTCCTTCTTTTCCAAAATATTTGAGGTTCTCCTTAAGTGGTACGAATTAGGCAAGTTTACCCTACTAAGACAGCTAATGAGATTGTAATTTTATTTAAAAAAGCTTAAAAATAATATTATGAAGCCTTCACGCATAGTGTGACAATGTCTCATTTAAACAGTGTGGGTTCAAATCCAACTCAAAGTAACAAATTACTTTCAATGTCTCACTGAAAATGACAACGGATTATGTGAATACGAGGTTTTCTCTGCCTATTTTGTTGGAGGACAACAAAATTAAAAAAATATATGTTTACAAAATTGGTTATTTATATTGAATTTTAAGTTATTTAAATTGAATTTAAAGTCTAATTCTTTCATACTGGATAAGTTTTTAGTGGTTTAATATTAAAATAATTATAGTAATATTTTATCTAAGCCTCTTGGTTTTATTACACTGGAGCTAAAACTATTATTTCATAGAACTTAGTATGTATAAATCTTACTTTATTACAAAATAAGTGTAGAGCAAGTGAAGTGTCTTTGTAACAAAAGAAAAGAGTAACACATGAATATCATCAGCAACAAGAAAACTGCCATTACAAAAAAAAATTGAGGACAGTCGTGGCGCAGAGGCGCAACGCCTGCCTGAAACGCGACGGTTTCTGGTTTCGATCCCCAGTCAGAGAAGATGGATTTTTCTATTACCATTTTCTTTGCTTTGGCAAACTAGGCAAAGCGCGGCGCTGAGTTCCGCCACTCAACACGCAATGCCTCGAAAAAGGCGGAAAGCAGGGACGGAGAAAGCAGGGACTAAGCAACGGAGTGTCTTAACACTAGGTTCTCACGGTCCCTGCAGTTCCCTCTGCCTACCCTACCATGTGCAGGATAAAGCGTGAAGCTAAAAAAAACACAAAATTGATTAATATCTACAATTAAGTATCTATTAATACCTATATAGAAAAAAGTTTAAAATTTTACAGTGTACTTGATAATTTTTCCACTTTCTTTGTTTATTTATTTTTATATTGGGTGGTGTCTAAGATGATAGCTGTTCTTTTATATTACTACTGAACTACTTAATATATGAAAACACCACGGTACAGTTTAATAGATACGTAAAAAGTGCAAATTGCAATTTACGACATTAACTTAATTTATTATCTTTATTATGTTAACTTTCCTAAACACGATGACGTTATTATAAAATTATTGATATTATTTTCTTATATGTTATCTAATGTGTTATCTAAAACCTAATAACACAATGAATCTTGTACCAACTTACCAAGTCGTTACTGTGTCATACTAGCACATAACATACATATAGGGATGGTATTTTAATTTTAAGTGTTTGCAGATGTTATTTATACAATACTTTAAATTAAATTCTTTTAAGATCATTATTTTCAATTTTCTATTTAAAATAATGATCTAAAAATAAATTAATTTGTTTACTAAGCAAATTTGAAAAAAAGAAAGCATAAGCAAAGTTTCAAAATAATATACAAAACAATATCAATAACAATTGAGAACTAGCTCAATTACTTCTAGATCCAAACATGTCAAACTTTGGGTATATAACAGTTAAGAAATTCTAAATAATCGACAAATCGTAATCATTTACGTCATCCTTTAAGATATATAAACAAATACAAATGTTTAATATTCGTTTCAGTACAAATTTATCACAAAACTTAGGCTTGAACGTTATCATATCAAAAGTGCGCGAATTAACGGTGATTATTGTGATTGCGAGTGCCGCTTGCGAATGCAAAGTGTCAGCGGGTCAAAGATTATATGAAGAGGCCTACAGAGCTACCATTGTGTAGTCGAACAAGTGATTATTAAATATTTTGTTGTATTTTTATGTAAATTCATACTAAGAATTAATGAAAATACTGAAGTAAAGGAGAATAAAATTAAGGCTTATATTTTTTTTAAATAATAATTTGTAAATAAAATAAAAATAAAAAAATATATTATATAAATCATTGTAAATAAAGATGCGAGTGACAAGTGGTTATATAAAGCCAACATAATACTGCAATACTTTAGGTTTAGAGAGAGATCATTTATTTCCCATTAAGAACAAAGTTCAATTACATACGAAACTCAAACTAGTAACATAACAATAAACATTTATAAAGGTTATGGTGAACTCAATCTTAATTGTGAACTGTAGTATGCGGAGATCACAATAGATCACACTGGTTGCAGTGATACTGGGATGCACAGCCCTGTGAAGCAGCAACTAGAAGAAGAGAAGAGAGACAACTAGTTATAGAATAATATTTAAATCGTAAGGCGAGGGACGAAGTTCTTCTTACGGTAAATTTTGTTACTTTATAAAAAAATAGGTATAACATTAAAATTGTGAATGTATAAAAGACACCTAAATATAATTTTAGGGTATTTTAGTATATTGAATATCCAATATCATTTACGCTACATATAATTCTACTTTGTGCAATGTCAAATGTTATCATATCTGCGTTGCCTTATCATTGGTAACTTGCCCACGCGCAGCTATCAGTGTACAGACAGTAACTGCGACTCGCGATAGTGCATTAGATACGGGCCGCACACGACGGGTCTGTTATACTGTCTAGGCATCTACACTATGTATATATGTAACCTATACCTATATACGTCTAGATATATCTAAGTACTAGATTTACAATAATGTATAATGTATTTAAAAACTTTAAAGCTAAGATGTTAACATCTTAAATTTTCGGTATGCACTCATTTTATATAAAATAAATAACAGTTAAAATATTTTTTTAAGCGATCACACCTATGTATATACTATACACAATATTTCATGTTGCTATCAAAATATAATTTCAAGTCTACAGGAAATAGTTACCATATTATTTGCTATGACGCGACGAATATTACAATGTATGTGGCAAAAATAAATGATAAGCGCAAGTTTTGGCTGTTCTTAATCTAATTTCTTCTGAGGAACCCACTTCTCACTTAGGAATCTAATTTCTTCTGAGGTTCAAGGTACAGTGGACTTAAATATTTGATATGATTTTAATACCTGCAACTAACGTTGCGAAAAATGTTTTGAAAGACAGACAATTTATCCGTTGAAGTCCAAAGGTAGTTGAAGTATGTAAACTAAAACAAATAGCTCATAACAATATATAAAAAAAGCTTTGCAATTATATTACGTAGAGTTAATGTTACATTTTTTAAAATGAATTAATTGAACACGTATTAATTGAATTATAAAAAAACGATATTTCTAATTAAGCCTCAAAAAATAAAATAATAGTTACTAAACATTTTTAATTAAGGAAAAGTGAAAAGAGGAAGAACTAAACTAAAAACAATCTAAGCTTAAAAAATAACAAAAAAATATACACGTATATATATAAAATTCACGATTCGTATACGCAATACAAAGACAAATAAGCCAAGCGAAACCGTGGTTAACATTCGTAACAGCCAAGACGCACGTTCCGACCACATTGTCAAAACACATTATACAATTTCACAAGGAAAAAAAATGTTACCGTGTGTGGTCCTTGCGAATAAAGCACCAAATATAACACTGCATTTCGACACTCAAAAGCACTCGAAAGCAAATATTTTTCAAACACCGCTTAAGTTAATAATCCTGTGACAATCGACGTTCGGTTCGACGATGACAATACTTGCAAAAAAAGCTCTTTAATTGTATAGTTTAGCGCAGCGGGATCACTGGTGATTGCAATGTTATTTCTAATTTATATATAATTTTGAACTTTCGATTCATACATAAATTTTTACTATCATTAGGTACATGGTCGTAGAGTGTAATATGATTGTTAGTAGTTAGATTCTGTTAGTTGTATTAATAGAGAATGAGAAAATCCATAAATTTATACGAGCAAAATAGTGGAAATATATTTAATATTTTCACTATTTGGCTAAAAACGCCAATTTTAAAAATATACATATTTAGCTTTACGTTTTATTCTGTATAAGCCTTGAGAAACTAATGCTAAGACGTTTTCTGCTTTCCGCGTCTTTTACGCTGCAGAACTAAACGCCTTGATCCCCATGATGTCAGAGCGAAGAATAAAAACGAAATCTATTCTCCAATCTTCAATAAAAATCCATTCATCATTGAAGTTAAAAATATGTAATGCCATGTAAGTAGTAGGTACTTCTATATTGTATATGAAAAGTTTACTTCTATTTTTAATTTAAAAGTTATATATTTAATTCATGACTCATTTTCATACATATTCGCCCTAACAACACCGTAACACGTAAACGTGACCAAAGTCTATAAAACCCATATTATTAATAGTTAAGCCAAAAAGAAATAATTTAAAAATAAAGAAACGTACATTATTAAAATATACATGAAACTAATCACTGCTACCGTAATTTTAGATTAAAATGCGAATAGTATACATCTATACATATAGCTTCACGCTTTAACCCGCACAAGGGCAGGGTAGGCAGAGGGAACTGCAGGGACCGTTGGAACCTAGTGTTAAGACACTCCGTTGCTCAGTCACTGCTTTCTCCGTCCCCGCTTTCCGCCGTTTTCGAGGCATTGCAGTGTTGAGTAGGCGGAACTCAACGCCGCGCTTTGCCTTAGATGCCAGAGCGAAGAAAATGGAAATAGAAAAATCCATCTTCTCCGACTGGGGATCGAACCCAGTAACCGTCGCGTTACAGGCAGACGTTGCGCCTCTGCGCCACGACGGTCCTCAACATATAGATATATATATAAGCTAACCTAACCTTTTTAACACATCGTAAATTTCCAAAATTTTGGAAAAAAAAAGATTAGAAAACATTCGGTCCATTATAAATCTGTTTTGTTAAGAAAAGAATCGTCTTTATGTCATTTTGATACACTCTCAACGCTTTTGTGCATTCGATCGACAATGGGACCTTTTTATTGTGTTATGTGAATATATCTCATGCTCTCACATCGATTTGCTGTTTGAATTGAATCGATTTTTCAAGCATGGTAGTCATCTTTTGTTGCTAATAGCCACATAAGTTTCTTTTTTATCTTAAGCTTTACAATTAATCGCTTATTATTTTAATTTCTATTCTCTAGTTTATAAATATTTAGTTTTATTTCGAATATATTGTTATTTTTGTTAGCTTGACACTTTATCTGTGAACCTAGTTCATATATAGGTACCGTTGTCCACCTTAAGTCCGAAATCGACATTGCGTCTTGGTAGAGTCGCGTTTTGTTTAACGAGTGCAAAATGAAAACGGGAACTAAAGAGGTAAAATTTTGAAAAATTTGTTCTACTAGTTGCAATCGCGATTGGAAACCAGGAACTATGTTGTTTATAATCATATGTTGCAAAGGCCTCATTATAATATCAATATAATTTGGAAAATGCTTTATAACCATCTGGTTCAGTCAAAAGTATTCACTTGTAGCACGATAATAGGTTTTTTGCTTTCAAATTGATCTTTGCAGTAATACTTTCAACATTTATTTGTGTACTAAAAGCATTTTGTTAGAAATGCAACTCATAAGTAGGCACGTCGTTATTTAAGAACCGCAATAAGCGAAGTAATAACGGTTGAATTATTTAAATTTGAATTTGTAACAACTACTAGCGACATCTATTACAACTATTAAGAACTAGTATTATTTTATTAAGACGTATCTTACAAAAAATATACTGTGAAAATGATAACATTAAAATAATTCAAGCCGAAATACAACTGATGAATAATTAATGAACATAGTAAACGTTTACGAGTGAGAATTGAACCCAAAACAAACGTGCTTACAGTAAAGCATCAGTCAGATTATTTCTTGGATGTCTATTACACAACCTTTGGCAATATGTCTCTGTTCAAAACGTTAGTTCAGTCTAACAATTTGGTGCTGCTATCGATTCATCAAGCGAAATATAAAAAAAGTTGTATAAAAACATTACAAAAGTAAATATTTGTTGCTTATGTACTTATTGTACTTAATGATTTATTAAATATGTTAAAATAATATACTTAGTCTTGTTTCGCACAAAGAAAAAATAAATAAATTGAACATATAAAATTTTCCAGTTTGTATGCTTTCTTGATAAATAACTTTCTGGTCACTTACGTAATATATTATGAACGAGTTATTATTTATCACAGCGCCCACAAAGCGACGTACGGTATTAGTTTGACTGAGCTCAATAATTGTAATTGAAGAATCAGTTGCTGCAATGTTTACGTTAAAAGATGCTTTTTACACGTTTAAGTGGCAGCTGCTACAATAAGAATATTTTAAACCAAAATAAAATAGCTGATTTTTAATAATATAATGCAATAAAGTTTGCGTCTAAATCTTTTTAATAAGATTATTAAAATATACAAAATATTCGAATATCCAGTTATTTTAAAGAAATTAGAATATTTTTAAAATAAAATGTAAAATAAAACCATGAGAGTGTAAAGTATAAAAAAACTACATATATAAATTCTGTGCATTGATTTTGCTTGAAACGAACTTGAGATAATAAGCTTTTAATCGTTTCTTGTTGTGATCGACGTACAATTTTAGATTTTTAAAATGTTTCTTTTATTTGTACTGTAGGTAAGTCTGATCAAGGAAGTAGTCAGAGCTTATAAAAATAATAATCTTAAACTTGATGTCGTATGTGGTCATATCTACCATAAACCAAAAAGAAGTTATGGCTTATTAAATTTTCTACTTAAATTTATTTACGTTTTGCACACTCAAATCAAATAAACAAATATTTGGAAATTTAATCTTTTATATATTAATTCTTAGAAACATAATTTTTTTAAGTACAAATGAATTCATTTAAATTGAAATTTGTATTTTGTAATTCTTTTAACAATTGGTAAAGAGTAAAACACAGATAAGGATCCATTGTTTTTATTATATTACAATAAAATAATTACTAAAATGTGTATAAGATAGTATATTCACAAAAATAGTCTTTACCTACATATAAGGAAAGGGAAGACAGTTATGAAATTTGATAAACACTTATAATTTACGTTTTGATTTGATCATAGTCTACTAACTCAGGACGGACCATTACAACTGACTTAGCCACTTATAAATTATATATACAAACACAAATGAGATCAGCAATGTACAAAATAAATGAAATGCAGAAATAATACTAAAAATTAACGTTTTAGGACCGTCGTGGCGCAGAGGCGCAACGTCTGCCTGTAACGCGACGGTTACTGGGTTCGATCCCCAGTCGGAGAAGATGGATTTTTCTATTTCCATTTTCTTCGCTCTGGCATCTAAGGCAAAGCGCGGCGTTGAGTTCCGCCACTCAACACGCAATGCCTCGAAAACGGCGGAAAGTGGGGACGGAGTAAGCAGGGACTAAGTAACGGAGTGTCTTAACACTAGGTTCTTATGGTTCCTGCAGTTCCCTCTGCCTACCCTGCCATGTGCGGGATAAAGCGTGAAGTTAAAAAAAAAAAAAAAAAAAAAAATTAACGTTTTACATATTGCAAAATACTTAAACTAAGATCATTTTATGTGAAAACGTGTACATAATATGTATAATGAATACATTTAATGATTATATCAATATACTCTTTCCTTACTGAAGTGAATAGCAATACCTAAAATTCTGCAGCTCGATTCTTCCTTCAGATTTGTTCGGGTAGAATATTATTACCAAGATATATACATAATATATGCAATAGGTACAGTTTTCTAATATTATAAGGCACTGGAAATCATCAGTCTTTTATTTAAGGCTACACTTATAAATAAATTCGGAAACACTCAATTTTCTTCTTCAGTATCTAAATTATCTATAGGAAAATTGGGATTTAATGAGCTCTTGCCGGCTCCACTGGGGGAGGTGTTAACATTTGATATACTAACTAAATTATGCGTTAAGCTGTGTCGTCGGAGATCACAATTACGTCTAAACACTTTGCCACAAGACGTGCAATTATAAGGCTTAATGTCTGTATGGGTAAGTAGGTGAGTTTTAAGATTCGATCTTTGATTAAAGCTTCTACTGCACACTGGACACTTGTGTGGCGATTCTTCCATATGTAATATTTTATGTACCGCCAATGTGCGTGACTGGCAAAAACCTTTGCCGCATTCAAGACATTTGAATGGTTTTTCTTTTGAATGTATATATCTGAAACAAAGAAAACATAATTTTACTTAATATCAGTTTATACGTTTATATAAAGAATATGTACAAAGAATATGTCATTAAATACAAAGATCGATCGATTGTAAAAAGTATAATTATGATGAAGTGAATAGTGTATTACCACACATAATAATTAATGACGTGAGCGCTCAGTTTACATCACACTAAATCTATAAGAACATTTTGCTTATTCTCAAAATGTTAGTAATTATTTAAAAGACAATTATTTAATATACGTTATAAATATAAGAAATAATAACAGCTGATTACTCCTAAACTGTTTTCAACTTTAAAATATTAATTCAACTCAACTATGGCGCAAGATATGTAGATATATATAATAAAATTCCATAATGTTTTGTCACAGAGTTGCTATTGGGAAGAAAATAACTAAAACCAAATTCTAGGAAAGCTACGTACTCGGGAAACTAATACTTATATATAGCTCATAGAGTTAAGCTGTTAAGTTTTTAAAAATGAATACAAGTGCTACAATTATATTTATGTAGCAGCCATCCCATCTTCGGTCTAGTGGATATTGACAAACTGATTATTTATTTTTGAACCTTATTAATTTAAACTTACATACACTGTGTTGGTTGTAGTATATGTAGGTGACAACAAAACGTATTCTTTTTTTGAGATCCTATTTGAGAATTGATGGGGTTCAGTGATGTTATGGTATATTTTAATTTAAGGGATTTATAAAGCGCACACTAAATGTCATATTTCTCACTTGATAAAAAAGAAACGATTTCTCTGCATATTAAACTTCAGGGTCCATTTCACTATCTTCTCTCCACATTTTTACAATAAATATTATTTTTTATACAGATTAAGTTACTTTTTAGGGCTTAAAATTGGTACGGTACTTTTTAGGTTTATAAAATACAAACTAATAAACATACAAATCTTTTGTCTTAAAAATATTAGTATAGATGACTACAGAATACACGAATTATTATAATTTATTACTTAAAATATATAGTAGTTATTATAAAATTTATTTGCAAGTAATCAGTTTTCCATTTCCAGTCAATAACGTTACATTTCATCTTCATACTTAATTTGAGACCAACATTGACTCCTTCTTAACTAAAACATTTGTTATTTAAATGCAATTATCATAAACATATCCTACATAAGTGCTATATTGAAGGCTCATTATGAACACCTTGTAGCGCGATGTCGGGAACAAACAAGGGCCCCCGGGATATGTGTAATAAATCCGCGTACCCTCTTATTTCTCTCTCAATGCCATCAATTTACGTAACTTAAGATTTAAATTGTTAAGTCCTTATTTTAACGCTTGATATATCAAACAGGGTATGCAAAAGAAATCTAGTACTTTACACTATATCAAAATTCGAAATTTTTTGTCATAAAGATATGGTCGAGCATAACGCTGCAATTTGTATTGGAACTGAAGAACTACAATAGTTGCTTATAATGAATCTTGTCAAAATAATGTCAACAAACAACGTTCCTGTTTCATCAGTCGTATCCTCATCAATTAAACGAGTGCTCCTAACTTAAAAGGTCATTTAATGAGCATCCAAACTTTTACATTTGCATTTAAATGTTTAAAGTGGTTTTTATTACATGTATAAACGAGCTTAGATAACCAAACCTCCTATATCTGCTTTTTAATAGCTTTAACTTGTATGATAAATCACGTATACAAGGTTATAGCTTGGAAAAAACAAAAGTTATATGGCTCATAAGATAGCAACTTACTTCGTTTTAACTATTAGGTACAACTTAATGTGTTTTTGTTACAATGTACAAAATTTTATTTTTTAAGTTGTTAATTTTTATTGCATCCATATGTTGTTCCCACAGTTACATTCGAACTGGATTGAGTTCAAAAATTGATTTAAAACATAGAAAACCTCATAATTAGAGCTCTCAAACCTATAATCAATAATATGAACGAGACCAGCAATCGAAAGATCAATTCAAAAATTACTCGATAAACAAATACACGCGAGAGAAAACACCGACGTGTTCAAAGTAACGTAATACGTGTAATAATCGTTGAGATAACGATAACTGACGATTAAGAGGTACAAGATGATGAATGAAAAAATGATTTGGATATAAAAGATGATGAGGCGATTAGGGTGCGCGCGCACTCGAGCGTGGATTGACACCGGCGCGGGCGCAGTTAGGCCTAACTCGCATCGCGACAACGTTGATAAATTAAACCTGCTATAAATATTGATAGCCTATAAAATTCTAGTCGAGAACGCTTATTAACTTTAAAACATGTCACTGTAATGTGCATTAGGTTCTTCATATTGATCAATGTTATAGAAAAAATAACAAAAAGTTTCTAAATATAGGAAATGTTAAATAAATTTAATAATTGTCTTAATACTTATATACTACAAAAAAGTATTGATTTTACCTATATTAAATTCAATTTAAACTATTTTCTAGACATAAAGAAATCACAGTTAATTTGTACCTCATTAATAATAATAGAATCTCTTTCGAAGTAAAGATATTAAGATTCTGTGAGTAAAAAAGTCACGAACAAATACAGTCTTAATTTGGTATGCGCATGGTATTTACCACGCAACTTATTTTTTTGTCATCCACATTAATCCTCACGTCTGTATCACCACGTGCTTTGTTAAAAAACCCGAACGCTGCGCTCCATTATAATGTATCGTGTCAACGGACATCGATTGAATATCGACAGGCGGGGTCGGGCTCGGGATAACCCTCCGGCGTCTACATGAAATTTATTTTATTACCACAAAGATACGGTGATTTGGGTAGAATTCGAGAGACAGGTGTTAAAAATTCAACACCTTTACATCTTTGAGTGTGGAACTTGAACAGATAAGTAAAGAAATAGATACTCGTAAGTATACGTTAAAACTTGTTGTTGATACAATACGTGTAATCGCCTTGTTTATAGAGTTCATTGAATAGAATTATTGTCTTCTTTTATATAAGATTGAAAACATTTGTTAAACAATATTTTCTGATAAATGGGATATGTGAACAAGTTTCTAAGGAATTTAGAGGAGTTAAAAAAAACAAAAAAATGAAATTTAAAACATTCAGCTCTTCTCAGATTAGCAGAGGTTTTATAAAATAATAAACGAGCGTGACGAACGACTCGTCGATACCATCTGCCCGGTCCGTACTTAACCCTTTTTGTTTGAAATATCTTTCTACACCGCCATTATTCAAAAGTTCATAATGTTTCGCGTAGTTTCAAGGACTGAATCTTTTATTGATATCTAAAAATGAGAATCGTGATCCTTACAAATGTTTAATGTTCTTTTATTATATAAATTTGGATCGAGCCATTGGTTACGGTGTTTAAGTACTGTAAAATAAAGTTGAAAGCCTCCATTGATTTAGCTATTTATTTGGTGGGTCAAGATAAGATATAATTAAAGTCTTCCATGAGTAGAGTAAATTGTAATTATATGGTCTATTCGACTGTTAAGATATTGACACGAGCATACCTGCCTATGGAGCAAGAGTGTTTAAGTTCACATTACGTGTAACATTAGATGATGATTAATAACACCTGGCAACATTAGTTGATACTTTTTTACATTAAGATAAATATAGTATTTAATATTATATTAAACTTTTCAAAAGTAAGTAGTAAGTAATTATAGAATCATTATTTTATTTACCTGTGATCTCTTAAGTGATCTTGCCGTCGGAAAGCCTTTCCACAGATGTCACACGAGTATGGCCGTTCGTCTGTATGGGTTCTTTCGTGAATTAAAAGATTATAAGATTTAGTAAATTGTCTGTTACAAAATTTGCAAATAAATTGTTTTTTCGTTCTCGGTCCGCTGCCTGTAGTTTTTTGTTTATTCGATATGCTGCCAGTTGAAGATGTTGAACTATTAGTAGACTTTGAACTTGAAGAGTTAGATGGCTGAGGGGAGAGTGGGGGTTGAGAGGGGCTTCCATTCATTTGTTGTTGATACATTGCATTCATTAAAAGACTGGGGTATCCATTATCTAAGTTTTGTGTTGAATTGTAACTATATCCTTTTGATGTAGATTCTAAATGCTGCTCTAATGTAAAATCATCTTCATTATCTAGTAGTGCCAAATCTTCTTCCACTTCCTCAGATAAATCCACATCTTCAGCAGCTATGTCATCAGGCAATGGATATTCTTCTGGAGTTTTTGGCGACATTATCCTGGTAACACTTTCAGATACGTCTGTTTCAGTTATCTTCGCACTTGCCGTCGCGAGCCTTAATATATCTTGTTTTGCTGTGGTATTGTTTTCGGATGTGTTTGGCTGTGTGGAGTTATTGACAGATGACACCGTAGTGAGACGTTGTAAAGTTAAATATGATTCTAAAGCTTGCAAGTTTAATGCTGCGGCAGCTGCAGAATTCGAAGGAAGAAGAGCTGCCTGCTGTAATGAATTCATCATGGCATTCTGAAGTGATATGACCACGCCTTGTAACGATCGCTGAAGCATATTTTCTTGTAGTAACGCTGCAGATGCTATTGATAAGTTAATATTCGTAGTGGATGATGTACTTGTCATCTTACTTGAATTGCTTTTGGTATCCTCGGAGGACGTCTCGATGCTCACAACACCACTCATGTCCGTTTTATTGTCTTGTATCTGAAGGTTATTTTTCAGTTTGATGATAGCGCTTTCTAGTGAATTAAGCGTAGTCTTGTTACTTCGGGAAGTGCTTTGTTCTTGCATGTTGTTTAGTGGGTACGGGTAGTATCATCAGGTGGTCACAGTGCACGTGTACGTGTTGTGGAGCGCGGTGGGGGGTATCGCGTGCGCGTGCGCAGTCGCAGTCGGTACGCGGCGTGCGAGGCGGCTCTGCGGTGCGACGCGACTGAGCCGGCGGGCAGCCCGCGACCGCCCCGCCCCCGCCTCCCCCTCGACTTCCCGCCTCACAAAAGCTCTCTATTTTAGGCAACTCTTTGTACAGTAATGGTCACCTCACGTTGCCCTGTGTAGCGTACACAGACACGTCCATGAGAATATTGCGCCAGATTTGTTGTAGCCCTTTCGAGTAATGAGATTCTGAATGGAATTGGTCGGACTATGGGAAAACAAATCGATCGACCCATTTGTTTTATTTGTAGGTCATGTCACACGCTTTTACTATTTCAAAACACATTGTTTTGTGTCAATACGTAGATATGTATTGAAGAAATATTACTTAGTGCCTCTATGAAAATTAATGGTAATTTATTTGTTTGTTTTTATAATCAGTGCAACTAACTGCACTAAACTACAAAAAAAAAAATAATAAAAATATATGTAGTTACTTACTTATACTGTAACAATAATAAACATTAACATAACTTTATAAATATTTACAATCTGCATTTATATTTGCCAATTGCACATGTGACACATACAAAAGTGTTATGAGCTTTACCAAGCTTTGGTACATAAAAAGCTAAAAAACAAAAGTTTGCATTATCCAAATAAGTACTAAAGCATGTCTGTGTCACTCTTTGTATTACCCATAGAGTTATAATTATATTTGTAAAAAATCAAAACAACATGAGCTGTTTCTTTGTTATAAAAAATACTTTTTGCACTATTATTTTTATTTCTTACTTCTTTATTATATCAAGAGAAAGGTAGTATAGGCAATATTTTTAAAATTAGGTGGACATTGGAAACTGGAGTGTATATACCATTAGGTTATTTTTACTTACCTTGTATCAAGTGAAATGATGTACTATTTCAACCAGATATTCTATTCAAATTATTTTTTATGTTATATTTTGTTATTTTGTCATGGCATTTATTTTATTCACATTAGAGACATTGGTGTCAGTGATTTTTAAATATAATTTTATTAACTTAGGTCTAAGTTAAATTGCGTCTATCTTATATGATATAAGACTCGTAAGTGCTGTAATAATCAATACTTAATTATCTTCTAAAAGTTTTAGTATAACAACAGCAGGCGAAGAAAGCAAAACGATTTAGTAGAAAATGGTATTAATATATATAGATCTGTAATTGTAATTTATACGAAGAATCTATATATTAAAAGGACTACGTGCAAAGTATCGAAGACGAAAGCAAAAGAAAATCGTGCTTACAGATGTTTATTAGGTTTGCTCAGTTAAAATTATGCGTCTCAATATTCGTTTACCTTTGGTTAACGTTATAAAGTATGTACACATTGGAAATATCGCCGTTATTGACAATCGTTTATAATTGACTCAAAAGGTAATGAAATGTTGACAGTTTGCTTAAATGTTATAAGCTTTTGTGCTTTGTTACTTTGTATTTAAATTTTGTTTATTCCATATATTTTGTATGAAGTCGTTAGCGGATTTATATAAGATATAAAATTTCATATCATAAAGATATTGACATGCATAAATCTAATGTATCTGATAGGTATAGGTATACGATTAGGTGGAACTAGTTTCTATTATAAAACTTCATTATGTGATCAAATATGAATAAAAGTTAAAAAATTACCAAAAAGTTTACTTTTATTTTTAAGAAAGTGTAAGTTTTAGTTTTATTTTGATTCGTCATGGTTTTACTGAAATTATACATTTTTTTCTTTACACTTTACGTAATGTAGTGCAACATACAGACAGAACTCAGTGTTAAAACACTCCGTTGTTTGGGAGAAACTCATCGCCGCATGTATGTTGCTCTAAAAGAGCGGAGAAATTAAAATACTTCAAAAATCATACTCCCACCATAGTGATATATACCTATATCATATTCACTTTTTTGTTTCTATATAAAAATACCCTTTTATAATATTTTAAAAAGGAAATAAACAAATAATTAAATTATCTAGGCCGTTCTTAGCTAGATTAGCTTTAGGAGAATATTAAGAAATTGAAATAATAAGAAATAAAATCTAGAAACACTTGTTCGTGTTGATAATTTCATCGTTGTAGCCACGAGCCAGTGTCAGACGGATAATTGGTGTTTTAGCGAACCGTGTCAAATTACAGTTAAATATTAAATTGTTTCTAACTTGTTATCCCGCATCATTATATAAGCAAAAATACTCACGCCTTGCCGAGTAAATTCTTCTGTTTCGTGTTTTTCCGAAAAAATAATTTCATAAGTGTCGTCTTGATCTTTAATTCCTTTGATTAAAATTCCGCACATACTAAGCAGTGATTCGATTCTATTCGGAAATCGGAGAATCATTAGATATTGAATTTTATTAAAGTCACCCAACAACCTGTGTATTGAAAAGTTGAAAAAAAATTGACTATAAGCGCGACGGTTTGTCGGATCGGTGCTCACTCGGGGAAGACGAATTTTTCTATTTATATTTTGTTCCCTCTGGCAACTAGGAAAAAAAGGTGGAGAGCGGAGAATGGATTGTCTTAACACTAGGTTCTGACGCTTCCTGCGGTTCCCACTGCCTACTCTGCAATACGGGGTAAAAGCGTGAAGCTATAAAAAAAATAAAAAGATACATATAAATACTAGCAATAGAACAACAGAACCTTCTTCCATTGACGCGAATCTTTCGCAATTTCTACGCAGACTAATTCCATGATTCCACAATTCACAATCGTTGTCACGGTGAGTGGCCAGGCACAAAGCGATTACCACCATGCTCCAATAGAGCGTGGTGGGTAATTGCAGTAACAATTGACATGAGAAACGGGCATCTTATTGCAGGGTGTACCAATGTGTATAAGTGGAGTAAAACAAATTGTTGAAAACGAGAGACGAAGTGTAATTAACTAAAAAATAATATGTGATAGTATTATGTGATAGTCTATGTGATATTATATGTCATATTATTGCTTGTAGCCTGCCCCTAGTGGTAATCGAATTCACACACCGTCGCGTCTACAGGTCGACGCTGCACCTCTACGCCACGACAGTACAATCTACCCGAAAACGCGACGATTTGTGGGTTCGATTCCTACCTGGGGAGCTACTTCGCTCTGGCAACAAGGTAATACACGGTGTTGTGATCCGCCACTCAACAAGCAATGCCTTAAAAAGGCGGACAGCGGGGAACGGAGTGCGTTAACAATAGTTTCCCATGGCTACTGCGATTTTATTTGCTAACCAAATTATGAGCGGGATTGAGCGTGACGCTAAGAACATTTAAATATTGTTTGTCCAATAGGTATGTATAATGAGGAAAATAATGTTTCTTGTAACGTAGTATTCAATTAATTTGTCTATTTCAACGGTTAAAGGTAAATCAAAATATGAGGAAATAAAAATACGCAATGCAATAATTTTACATTCATCAAGGTTCTTTTACTTGATTCTATTTTTGTCATTATATATCTTGAGTTCTAGTGGAGAATGAGTGTTTCCTGTGTTACTAATTATGTTTAAAATCAATATACACTATTTATCAACAAAAAAGTATGTCCGTACATTAAAAAAAATAATAAATAATTTTGAATAAAAAATAAAGAGCGTCATAAGGCACAGTAGGGAAAGAAATAAAAAAAATGGTCTCTTTCTTTGTACTTATATATATCTTTTTTTGCTGTAGTTGCTAATAAATCTAGGCTGTCTAATCTAGGCTTATATATTGGGTATATATAACTTGTTTTGCAATCTACCTTATGCAGAACCATAGTAGAGATGGTAAATTATAAGAAATAGCGAAATGCTGCCATTAAGAAAACAAGGAAGTCAAGGATCACTTAGGAACTCTTGATGTATTTTGGTACGATGGAACATATGAATAGCTTATACGATCATCATCATTTACTTCCATCATATACTCTTCAGTGAGAATTATTGAGCTTTACTACATTTTTAGTTGGATTATGAAAGTCCAACTTAAACTACAACACTATGACATAAGCTACATTAAATACGGAAATTGTGCCCTGACAAATTCACTTAACAATTATAGTAATGGATATTATCCATTTACATTTGAATATAAGTATATATAATATGAAGGATCTATAATTCCTTGTGCGCCAACCAAAAACTACAAGGTAAATTAAAAATTAGAAACATAACTTAGTAGATACCAATGATTGAGGGTAATTAGCATTTTCATTGTTGAAAAATATTCTCATTAATTGCAAAAAAAAAGGAAACAGTACGTAGGGTGATAACTAAAGTTAACTTAAAGTTCACGCCAAAAAAATTGTAGCCATCCACCAGTAACCAACAAAGTTGATTGAAAATCTTAAGAAATTACATTAAGCTGAATCTTTTGTAATAAGTAAGTAGAAAGTAAAATTCTTGTTCAAATAATCTTTTATCACTACCGTAGCTGTATACCATGACAGTTTTATATGATTACATATAAAAATACAATAAAATATCGCTTCCTAAAACAACGTCGGTTCATCGAACTTGGCACTGTCCGCTTGTTAACCGCGATCCGCCTACACATGATTGTATCTACTTCAATATATTTGGTGAAATTTCGAACTAGGTGTATAATAATACTAAAATGATCCAATCAATAGAATATAGATAATTTATTAAAATGTCACAGTTCTTTTTTTTTAATTTTTTATCTATGTCAACTAATACATATTTTTATATGTATTGGATTATTTTTTAAATTTGATTTTTCTAGTTAAATGTCACTACTAGGTATTTTTTAAATTGTTTTGATTTAAAGAAATGATATGAAAATAAAAATAAAATATAGTTTTTACTGTGACATATACCGTATGTACTTTCTCTTACATACAGCGAGTAGGCTTATATGCTGCTGTATAAGCAAGGTACGCAGAGGAAATGAACTCCTGAGAGACTGAATCCTACATTTTCCAATTTTATCTCTAATAAAGTTTATTATTATCGGATTAGTTAAGTACCAAACCTGAACACTTAGTTCTACCAAATTGGAGAAATGAAATGAATGACTATGAATCAAACCCACAACAGTTGTGTATGCCAAACATTGTCTTACTGCGTCACTATGGATTTAATTATTCGTTCGTTATGTAGTTTCTACTTTTTTACGAGTATTTCACATATATTTCCTAATATTAGTTATAGCACAGCATCTATAGAAGTAATGTTTAAACAACTGCCTTATGGCACTCACTCTTAAAATTACATAAATTACAATTTACTAAATATCAAAATGGCAATGTAATCAAAGAACATATACCATAGTACTTTCCTAGTTAGTACTTCGATTGGCAATTATAAAACACTGTCCTACATTATTAACAAGTTAGAATCATCAGTGTGACAAGTGATGACACACGGTCAGGTTTGCGCGCACGCTTTCCCACGCCGCCGTCGCCCGGAGGCTGCGCGCGCGCACGACTCAGCCAGATATAAAATTAATTTATCTACAACTAATGTAAGTGAAGGGAATGATGGCTGAAACTGATAGCAGCATCAAAAAGTGAATTTAAAGACAATTTATGTGGTAAACTCTGATTGTGGTTAGGCAGTACTCGTATTTCATATAGGTTAGATATTGGAGACTTTTGCGTATAGAGCTTTTACTATAACCATAAATTATGTTTTAAATATAACAATTTTGTTTCAATAGTATTTATTGGATTGGATATTGAATAGAAACATGACTTTTTGATCTGTTGCTCTCCATGGTGGCGGGTAGACTAAGGTGGTATTCGTCTGTCACCTTTCATCATATTTAAACTACCAAATATTATTTTGTATACAAAATCAAAGACTTCGTAGCTCGTTGAAAAAATCTAGTCTAACTATAAAAGGAGACTGAAAGAAAAAAATTTGATTCCCTACCTCTGCAAAGGCAAAATACTGTGGAAAGTGGAGAGCGGAGGGTCGTGAAACGAGGCTCTATCTGCTTACACCTGATTTGGAAGTCACGTGCAGAGCTGAATAAAATCCTCATTGATTCATAATGGTAATGTTTCAAAATGATTAAGAAGCGTACGTATTATATATGTATGTAAAAATATGAAACGTTACGTTTTTTAAAGGTCAAATGTAGATAAACAAGTTTTCGAGGAAAATATAATTACCGTTGATTGCAGAATATGGCACTAAGAAAAGATAATTTTTTAGAAATCTATTACAATATACGCTGCATAAAAAATAATATCACGAACGAACGAATCCATATGATTAAGTACATTTTTTTATTAAATTTACTCTGTTAAAGATTAGTTTAGACTAGTTGACTTTTCATTATTTCTCAGTTGCTTTTCACAGTTAAGAAACAAAGTATATACAAAACAATTCATACAGACAAGATATAGTAGCCTCCATATAAGAGATGTCTTAAAGGTAGCTTATATTTTACATTTTATTTCCAATAAGAAAATGTAAAGTTTTTGAAATTATGAAATGAAAGAGTCTTCAAACGTTTTCATCTATGTATGTATTATTCATATATACATACAGATGTACACACACATATATAAAAACATAAATATGTAAATTCAAAGACGACACTATTAAATAATATTCATTAAGATGATGCTTAAATATGTTAATTGAAGATGATTGCCTAATGAAACGCCTACCGGGTTCATTCCCTAATTGTATCGTCATTACTGTGAATGATTCACTGTGGCAGTTGGTGCGCTATAGTCACACTTCTAGTATTGTCATATTTCCAGGCGTGACAAAATTAAAATATATTTATGGGTTAAGCTATTGGTGTTTAAGGAATCAATGTCATAAAAATGTTCTTCTTCATACTCAAATTTTCCCCAGGAATAATAAATTCCACCTTGCCAGCGTTTCCTTATTTAGCACTACAGAAAGCAGAAGAGAAAAGTTAAAATTTAGTCAGTTGCATAAAACTGAAGCTTGACTAAGGTTACTTGCTCTAGTCATTAAAATTGACTTAAGTCATACTCATAAATACTCATCGTTTAGCGAATATTTGAATAACATCTACAATATTAAATTTAAACACCGTATTTTGTTAGAACTGGTGTAATTAGGCAATGATAATAATAGCGAAGAAGTTACAGTATTAATAAAATAGAAAATGTAACCAGAGTACATTATCTTGAGGTAATCCAGCATTGAGTCGACAGTTTGAGGAGAGTTTGACATTCATGAATATGCATTGTTTTCTTTCGGTCAGGCAATAGTGGGACTTCTGTTTAGTTTTTTGTGATATGTTGATGTATTCAATTTTAGTTTATTGATAGTATGTTAACAACGATGGCATTGAGCACATATAAGAAATCTAATTAGGGACTATGTATGCTATAACAGTGCAGTGTCCTCGTCATAAGTCAAATTTTTAATAATAATAATAATAAACCATGACGTCTAAGAACTAGGTCAAGAAATGGTTAAAGGGGAGTCGCTTAGTAAACAAGAAATTATGGGAAACATAACATTGAATGTTATAAGAACTAGTTTATGGCGCAGCTATCGGTGCCAAGTGCAATCGATTTTTTTGTCTTTTTTATAATTGTTAACTAATCAATAACAGCCATATAATTGTGGTTCCTTTACATACAGCTGAGTATTTTAAAAGTTAAAATGGATTCCTTTTAGGAAAACTTTGTTGTCGACATGAAAAAACATTAAAGCGTTCACCTTCAGTTTATCAACATTTAAATATTATACCTACTACCTTAAGTTATGAAATCAGTACAGAATACTCAGTGAGCGAGCTGGACTCGCAATAGACCATTATGTTATTTTCAATTTTTAGCTTCACGCTTTATCTTGCTGTAAGCAGGTTTGGAGAGAGAACTGAGGAGGAGAATGAGGAGGAGGAGGTGGAATCCTAGTGTTCAGGTACTCCGTTCCTAGCTTTCCACCTTTTGGAGGCATCGCAAGTTATGTGGGAGAACTCAACGCCGCGTTTGCCTAATTGCCAGGGCGAAAAAAAAAATGGAAATGAAATCTGTCGAGTTCAAGTGTCGAGCAGACGCAGCGCCTCTGCGCCAAGAATGTCTGGCAATTTACTAAACATAAACAACAAGAGAACCTTGTTGTTTATGTTTAGTAAATTGCCAGAGCGTAGTGGATAAGTAAATTTAACTTTCCAATGTGAATTTTAGTAAGCACGTATACATACGATAAAACTTTGATTGTACGTCTATGTACGTTAATGGTACATACTATTATTCCATATATTAAACTATATATAATATATGTCACTTTTAAACGAAACTTACTTGTTCAAATCATTCATTTCAGTCATTTGGCATAACTTGTACTTACAATGGGGCAGTTACTTATACTTATATCTAGACAAATATATATATATATATATATATATATATATATATATATATATATATATATATATATATATATATATATATATATATATATATATATATATATATATATATATATATATATATATATATATATATATATATATATATATATATATATATATATATATATATATATATATATATATATATATATATATATATGTTATGTACCTACATAAAAAATACATTTACTTTCTAAAGTTTATTTTTATTTTTTCTACAGTTGGCTGAATTTTGCCCGAGAAAGGATTAAGATCGAATCCACGATCCCTGTACTTACAATATATTGAGTCACTGCGCCACAACGGCTTCATATTTTTATTACTCTTGTCAAGGCAGAACGGTTGGACTGGTTTTGGTTTATGCGAGATTTACACATATTAATTAAATTAAATTGCTCATTTATTATTTTAATATAACTCATAAATAATCATAATTGTAATCATATGGAACAAAACTAAGTTTGATATTTTTTATTACCGTGTATAACTTTCATTATATATTCATTATCGATTTTAATCATCTCTAAATTATAACGAATCGATTTTGATATAGTTGTCATAGATATTTAAATATTCGCTTGCTATGTGGAAAAATGTATAAATTTAAACTGTTATAATCGATTACGTAATCTGTCAAGACAAAGTTCTAGATTGGATTAGAGACTTGACATCTAAAATGGTTAAAATAGTTATCCATTTTAGGTGTGATGATGGAGACCGTAATGATAAGGTTCTAATAAAAGTCGAAGTGAAAGGTTGAAAGGCAATATTTCGCATCATACAGTATTTTTTGTTAGTCATATAGTTTTTTAAAAAAAAATTAAAGACGTTCTGATTCGTAGTTGACGACCAAATTAGACATTGCAAACTTTGTTTTGACAGGTTAAGCGATTTTCCTAATAAAAAGATCAAACCTACGACTATCGCATTTATTGTCATTATATTTCACTGCACTTCCATGGCATATGAGTGCAAGTAATAGGTACACATTGTTTGTTTATTAAAATTAATCTAATTAATTAAAGTAAAAAATAGGCTTTAAAATTTAATTTTTCTTTGACATAGAATTACAAATTTATTTAAGTAAGATACACAATAGATATAGTCTGAAAATAAAATACGTCAATTCGACGGTATATTATTCAAATCATCAAACTGTACCTATATTAAAAATGAATGCCTTTAGAATAAGAAAAAAGCTTGAGTTGCTACAAAGCTTTTTTCGCCTCCTACGTGTAAACATAGATTAGCGAACATAAACACTCTGCCTTAAAGTAATATTTCAGTTTCAGTGTTACCATTTTAAAGGAGATGTTCACTTGACACCGAATAAGTGTATCCAATGTTTCATTTCAATTCGCGCAACATTACGTACAAGTGTCGATTGGATATGATTTTAAATCGGAATACTTACAGACCAATATTATTCATAACTCTATACAAATAAAGAATAGATTTGTTTGCTTGTATTAGATACTGTATTCTTACTTTAAGGCCGCCTATTGTCCATAACTTTGCTCTAAATAGGTGTGTCTAAAATGGCAATTTCTCGCTTGTACTGGTTGTAAACAGATATGGAATAACATCTATTATTGTAGGTAGGGCGGGACAAATGATCACTCTTTCAGCATTCATTTGTTATTAGTATCGCTGTGTTTACACGTGTATTACCTTTATTTATTACAGTATATTATTCAAAATACGAGTTTTGTTTAGGTAAAACTGTTTATTGTGTCTTTTTATCGAACTTCACTTTGATACAACAAATTTTATAACCTATAAACATTTCAGAATAAACGATAGATTAATATGTTTGTCTTTTGATAATATTAAAATAATTTATGAATAAGATTCGCCATGAGAAATGATAAAAGGTAAATATTTGTATCAAATTTCATGGGACTAGAGTCACTTAAATATGTTATACTGTGAAGGTGATTTTTTATTATCGAATGTATATAATAAAAATGCGGACATCATCTTTATGTTGATTATTTATGTCATATAAAAAGAGAAGAAGTATAGTGAGTGGTCATTTTTGATTACGCTGATCATATTTTCTGCCTTTGACGAGGTTCCTGAACCCTTGAACAAAATCAATAAAATTTTTAATACTAATAAAACATTTCTAAAATTCAACATTTAGATGTGTCTTGGCTTCTTATATTTAAACTAGTTATAGTTTTATGACTGACTGAGTAATTAATTTGTTACTATTATAGTTTTTTGTATGCAGTTACCTAGGTTTATTTACTTAATTTGAGAAACAAATATTTGAATAACGATTTTTTGGTAAAATAGTAGTATCATTTCAACACATTAAAAGCTTTTCCTATGTCTTAAATTCAATACAATCAATTGATATAAGTACTAAAAAGCTCTTAAATGTGCAACATTATCTTGTCTCATTCATTGCCCTTGTATTTTTAAGGCAATAACTGTTTAAGCTTATTTCACGAATACGATCAAATAAAAGAGGTAACTATGCAAAGCTTTTGTGGTGCAGTGGAACAACTTCTGACTCTAAATGAGATTGTTCTGGATTCTATCTCAAGCCACGTGATTTGCATTTTTATTGACAAATAGAAGGATTCCATTATTTTAAATAGATTATTTTGCAAGATGAAGATTTTCTTTTTCTACATTTGTAAGGAAAATTAATCGTGAAAAAAAAAGTAAAAACAATAGCAATTTGAATCAGCTGATTGAAATGAAAATCAATCGAGTCTTGATACGTCTTCCATGTCTCCTTTTATAGGCCTTCAGTGTTTTACGATTGTCACATTTAATTATTTCATTGCCGACAATTAAAGTTTGGTTGAAAAAGTTTTTTTATGTTTTACAACCGCATTTAAGTAAATAAAATCTCGTGTTTGTTTTTTACCACACACGATTTCGAAATAGTGATGCACCGTGAATTACTACATCCGTGTCGATGAATTTATGACGCGGCATAATGATAAGACTAAAGCTACAAATATCGGTTTAAAATGCGTTATTCTCTTAAGTTCTAGTTTATGGTCGTAAAAACATTGAATGTTATATTTTATGAGTAATGCATATAAAATATATGTGAATATGTCGTCGCCCTAATGATGAAGAGCATCAAGCTACAATTTAAGTAAATATTAACCACTTTGGCATAAGTTATGAGTAGTGATATAATTTATGCAAAGTATTCTATTTCAAGCCAGTCATATGACTACAAGTAGGTACCTCGCATTGATAGAGTAAAATATGACAAAATATAACTTCTTAATTTCATATTATATATTTACAGTATGAGAAAAAAACTAGTTACATGATATGAACGCCATTTATCCAGCAAAAGAACAAAATAAAAAAAACATGTAAAATACGTTAGGTATATGTTCAAACCAAAATACATGTCTTGTAAATATTAATAATAAATGATATTTATATTAGGAAACTCACAATAAAATCAACGTATGTGATCCAAATTACCCCACTATATATACAGTAATACCATAGACTAAACATAATACTTTTCATACTAAATTCATCGATATGTACATGGGCAGCTCTTACAGTTATTGGTTTCTGAAATGCATGTCGCTAAAACAGATTTATAGCTACGACAATCTTTTGGCGATGGGCATTATCGGTAACGAGGGTACTTAAACCTTTCAATTAGTGATTTTATCACGGTAGATACTAATGTTTACTTGCTTTTAATTCTAAATTACTTTGAAATATATGTAGATACATATGTGTAATTATACGTATACATACGTATAATTACTAAAGACATATTAACTTTTGTATTACATTAAAAACAATTTAATTATAAGTAAGATTTAAGTGCTCATCATCTTACGTAATCGTGGGAATCTACAGTTAAAATACTCCATTCCCGCTTTTCGCCTTTTCGCTGCGCTTGCCTAGTTCCCAGAACGAAGAAGATATAATTGAAATAAATCATGTTTCCCGACTGAGAATCGAACCCACAAACCGTCGCGTTTACAGGCAGACGCTAAGCCTCTTCGCCACGACGGTCCTACAAGTATATAAAAATTTAAAGTTATTTATTAAATAACATTATCAATTGTATAGGTTTTCATTTTTAGAAATACTCATTGTTTAGAGGAAATTTGTTAAAACATCTTCACAGTGATACTAACAAGATAAATAAGCGTCTCAGAATAATGATTCAGCTTGACAACAATATTAGGTTTAATTGTTAAAGAGCTTAGATTGTTTCCACGGGGCACACGTCTTTGAATTTTGTCATAATCAAATTCCTATACATGTTTTGTAAATTTTATACATATTTCAGTATAATTTTATAAAATATCTTGTACTTATATACATATTCCTCATTCACAATTACTCACAAAAGATGCAGGTGAGTGTCATAATTACATGAATATTTTAAAGAAATGAATATTCACAAAACATACTCATTTTGGCAAAGCGCGGCGTTGAGTTCCGCCACTCAACTCGCAATGCCTTGAACGTTGCGGGAAGCGGAGAAGGAGAAAGCAGGGACTAAGCAACGGAGTGTCTTAACACTAGGTTCCTATGGGTTTTGCAGTTCCCTCTGCCTACCCTGCAATGTGCGGGACAACGCGTGAAAATAAAAAAATAATAATATAAAAAGTTGCTTAAAAACAAATAATAATAAATAAATTACATTCTTGTTGCTGATAATCATAACGTACGACTTACTACAAGGCATAATCTGATGAATGAAACGATCCTACAATGTCATGGTATTTATTTATAGTTCAGTAGTTTCTAAATTCCTAGCTGCTGCTACGATCGGAATCTTTTACTGTCTTTTTGTATAATTAATGAGATAATTAAAGTTTTATGAACTCTAGTTAAGATATTTTGGTAATTAAAACTAACATGATTTAAAGTAGGTAAACGATTAAAAAGATTAAAATACAAATGCTTGAAAATGTATTATAAAACTGGCATTTTCCGGTGACATCACCTGCGTGGTCAGATGAAAGTGATTATGAGCTGTGTAGACACTTGTCTATGAAAACTCTTACTGTACTTACAAAGATCGAAGCGCGTAACTTAGGCTAGAGGTATACAGAAAAGTAATTTTTAAGACTCGAATCGAATCGAGTAGTTCCTAAGATACGTTAGGGCGTTCAACTAAACCAATTTCAGCTTTGTAATATTATTTATATAGTAATCATACTATAAAGGCATGAGGAGTGTTAATAAATTTAAAATGTGTAGATTCGAAGACTTATATTTTCTTTTAACTAACAAAATATCTACTGTCCTAAAAGTAACTTACTTAGATAATTCTATTAATAATAAACCATAATGTAATTTGAAACTGATAGTAGAATAATAATGGCGATCCAGGAGCAGACCCTTATAATTGCTGTTGCAAAGTTCACGTGAGACTAATCTAAGTTATATTAGCTTGTTTCGAATAAATTATATGGTGTTAGGCATGTCATAATACATTCTAACAGCAGCTACAGCAACTGTCCTGTAGTTAAAGTACGCTATCATATCTGTGTGTTAAGACACTCTGTTCTCCGCTTTTCCTACCAAATTTCGAGCGTACAGTGGTGGAACTTACCGCCACGGTTTGCCTTTTTACTAGAGCGAGGAACAAAGAATGTCATTGCCTAGGGTGGGTCTAATCGAACCTACAACTGTCGAGATTACAATCAGTGTCACTGCGCCACGACGGCCTCTAAGCATTTAAGTAAAAAATATAAATATAAAATGTGATATATTAAAAGTAAATTTATATTCTTAACTTAACATATGGCTATTAAAAGCAATGAACGATGTGGTAATCTAATTATTTAACTCGAATGTCTTACTCGAAAGTTTTTGTTGTACAATTAAAAGCGTCTTGTTCGTTGTAAACAGATATTGGTTCGGACACTGCTATATGTTAGAAGGAATGTTTTATTGGCATTTGTACTGTGTTTATTTCTTTTGAAGTACTTTAGGGTATATATATATATATATATATATATATATATATATATATATATATATATATATATATATATATATATATATATATATATATATATATATATATATATATATATATATATATATATATATATATATATATATATATATATATATATATATATATATATATATATATATATATATATATATATATATATATATATATATATATATATATATATATATATATATATATATATATATATATATATATATATATATATATATATATATATATATATATATATATAAAAACATTTTGTGTTCATTATAGAGTGTCAACTTCATAGTTAACTATAAAACAATTTAAGTTTTTTTTTGATAAAATAAATCCCAATTAAAAAAATTTAAGGTATTGTTAGAAACATAATTCAATTAGGTAACTAAAATACCTATCTACCTAACCTTCTATACCTAACATATCTATATATTAAACTTCCTTTAACTGTACCTAAATTAACAAGTTTAACTAATACAACAACAAAAAGCAAACAAAAGTTACAAACACGGATTTATTAGCGATAAGCCTTTACCAATTAGTTGTTTTAACGATTACAAATCCCTTGAAATTTCCAAACGATCAGATCTCGATAAGAGGCGTTCATTAACTTGTATTCAAAAACAATTATAATCGAAGGCGATATCATTATTTATTTAAGATTTTTATCAAGTAAACATCGTTTAAATGATCTTTTTGTATGAAGAAGCACGCTATAGTAGATTTACAATTAATTCAATTTACACGCTTGAGTTGATCAAAACATATCAGTGTCAGATGCCCAATTGGTGCTTAAAACCCTTGGAGGCTAGACACATGACGTTTCTGCATTGTAATAAGCGTTTAAGTTATAATTAATGAATTATATTTCATAGCACTCATCGTGCTAGAGAGTACTTAATATATATATATATATATATATATATATATATATATATATATATATATATATATATATATATATATATATATATATATATATATATATATATATATATATATATATATATATATATATATATATATATATATATATACATATATATATATATATATATATATATATATATATATATATATATATATATATATATATATATATATATATATATATATATATATATATATATATATATATATATATATATATATATATATATATATATATATATATATATATATATATATATATATATATATATATATATATATATATATATATATATATATATATATATATATATATTTATCCCGCACATGACAGGGTAGGCAGAGGGAACCGCAGGAACCATGGGCACCTAATGTTAAGACGCTCCGTCGTTTAGTCCCTGGTTTCTCCGTCCCCGCTTTTCGCCTTTTTGGAGGCATTGCGTGTTGAGTGACGGAACTTAACTAAGAGCTAAGAAAATGGTAATAGAAAAATCCATCTTCCCCGATTGGGAATCGAACCCAGAAACCGTCACGTTACAGGCAGACGTTAAAGAACTATATTACCTATATATAAATATATTGCTTACTTCATGTATATATTAAAAACATCATAAATTGGTAGATAGTGGTTGTTTTATATACTTTAAACGAAATATTTAAACTTTATTTTGAATGTAATCAATAAAAAATCTATGTTAATATCTTATATATGATCGTATATCGTCTCCATAATGCCACATAACGATTCAGTATTATAAACCTTTATATAGATTATAAAAAGAGGGAACTTAGTGTCTCTATTCTCCGCTTTAACATTCAATATGTAATAACTCTAAATTACAACCAAAAAATATCAATTTCATAGACAGCTATCATTCCGTCTACTAAATTATATAGATTAATATTAAATTGAACGCGTGATGATAGCAACATTATAACATCACATAGTATCACATAATTAATCGTGTTAAAAAGATCGTAACTTTTGTTTTACCGGTCGGTAAAGCATATGCGGTGTGGGTTATTAATGATGTTATTCAAATCCCTTTATTACATTAACCATAGATGCCCTACTGTGTAGGAACGCGAAATGTAGCATGGTACAAACACAAGTGTGTATGTATGTATGTAGACCTTAATAAATAATAGACCTTTGTTACTTTGTTTATTGTTATTTGTAAAAATAATTATAAGCCACTATGCCGCAGTGTACAGTCTGACATTAAAAGTATATAATTGCTATTTTTAAGTATTATTATGTAGTTAACTTGTATGTAAATGATGTTCCGCTGACATCTTTCAGCGAATATATAGGGGTTTTATATTATAATGTTATAATAGACAAAGTGAGTCGCATAGTTAAATTTAGCCATAAATTTTGCTTTTCACTAAGTTACGGCATAAGGCAAAAAGCTTTCATTATTTCTACATTTTGTTTATGTTGAAGATTTATATCAGTTGATTTTCAAGTTATTTTCCAATGGTCTGAAGAAATGAATTCAAACCACTGCCCAACGACTTAATTTAATTAATCATGAATAAATTATTTCCTATATTAAAAACTTATATTTACACCAAAATGATAAATTATAGTAAATCACGCATTAGTAATGAACGGTTATTTCTTTATAAAGTGTAACTATCGACGCTTACCGCATATAGTGATGTCATGACTAAAGCCAATAAACTTGACATGTCATAAGATCGTGCCACGCATACGACATAACCTTTTCATTATTACAAACTTAATGAAAATAAATAAATAATATATCAAATTAATATACTTTTTGTCGCCAAATGTATGTATTTATTATAGAAATTAATTTACGTGTTTATGGTGAAATAGGACAGTGTCGGCTGAAAACATGATGGTTGTAGGTTCAATTTTCACTTAGATAAAAGAATTTTTTTCGTAGAATTTAACAAAATATGTCGTTGAGTTCTGTTATGCAACGTAATGTCTCACATTTGATTGGATAGCAAAGAATAGTAATATGTCTTACTTTATGTTTACTTTTTTACCTTGTTACGTGTACATGAGGTTCCACATTTAACCAAACAGCGAAAATAAAAATTTTCTAAGTATTAATGTTCTCCAAAGTTCACCAATAAAACTGTACCAATCATGCGCTTTATAACTGCGCTATGGATATTCAATATATACCTACATACAAAGTAAATGATGAATTATGTTCTGTAAATATAACAGTGTTAAAGATTTATAAAATGACGGATGCTGCTCGAATCAAGATGGAACGTTTCGATTAAAAATGTTTTGGTTGACAGTAATCATATTACAATAATAAAAGGGGGCTTACGGTCAACGCATTCGATATCTGACACGATCGATTCCTTTTCATTTGTCAGGTGACTCAGCGTTGTCGTTGACGTGACGTCTTAAAATGCAAATTTTCGAAAAACTTAACAATACAAATCTTGATCTCGGTCCGTCCGTCTCGATTTGACGGTATCGAGTCATGTCTCTCCAAGCAATTGAATTCGGTCGATCACTAATCGATGTCTTGTCCGTGATAGGCGCAGTCGGGGGCCTCGGCAGCAGGGTGCCGACTTACCACACAATCCATCGTTAACTTCTTTCTTCGTTTCATTAACATGTGTGATTATATTATACACTCTATCTACAAACTCTATACGGCTTATAATACGAAATGAGCGTATAAATATTCTAACTTTTTGTACTTAATTTTCTACCGCACTTTCATCAGCAACTCCGAACGTTTTACTCATGTTAAGTACTGTAACACTCTCTGGTAGGATTTATATTTGGATGGCCTTGTATATACTTGATACCTTTTGGTATCATTAGAAGAATTTAACCTTATTACCTATCTTAATAAAGGATTTGCCCTTTCGCGCCGGCTAATCACAAATAAGCATGTAAAATCGGTAAATTATGTTGCATTGAGTTCGTATTACTTGTTTCTTTAATCTTATTAAGCCGAAGTTGCTTATTCATAATTAGCCCCCCTTGATGTTTATTACTTCTGTATAGGTTAATGAATGTGTGCAGTCTTTGATTTGAATTGACTTCTACCTGTATCGAATATACGCTTAAAATCTTAACTTTGGTATTTCTAATTTTTTATTAATATCATCATTTATCATAATGTATCGAACACTGAAGGTTATTACGAATTAACATTGTTCGGTTGGCGTTTGTTATTACTTATCGAAGTCCTTACAGAGAAGTTGTAACAAAAACTATAAATGTATAAATTATTGTAGCTCTATTGATTTTTTATGAAGACAACAACATGAAACTTTTTGATTATAAGAATTAAAAAATGTTTTTATTAATAATATATAATTGCTATTAATTTGTATTATATTGTATATATTGGATAGCTACTATTTAATGTGATATTCTAAAATGGTATATTCATAGTTTTACAGTTATAATATTTTCCAAAGGTATCAAAAATTCCACAGCTACTAAATTTCAATAAGTGATCACATTTATCAGAATATGATGCAGTTTCATTCACTTGATGCTGAGGCGGAGATGGTTCGGCTGATGACGAGCATATAGCGATGCGCCCGAGCGCCCCCCACTGCCTCTCCCCAGGGGCCTTACCAGTCCGCCGAACTAAATCAAATAATGACTAATCGAAACCTCCTTATATTGCACAGTAGGTACACGTCAAATGTTATTCCCTTTAATTTTTAATACTTTTGTTTCGTCTGTTTGCATAAAATCAGATGCATTATAGACAAAATGATTGATAACTTTTATTAAACCTTTGGCTCTTGATTGATGCTTATTATTTCTGTAGTCGGAGTTTTGGAATCATTAGACTAGTGACTGCCTTATGAAGAATAATGAACGTCTTGCGGTACTCAACTTAATTCGTTTGATTTGTTATTTATGATTAGGCGGATGCTAGTACAAACACTACGTGTACCATATTATATATTATGCGGACCACAATTAAAGTTAATTCAATCAATTTTGACTATGGAATTTTGTATGGCCCGTTGGGTACATTATTTCTCTGTTTCGTTATAGTTAATGATCGGGATTCCTAACCGTGCCATAAACAACATGGAGATAAATCTCAATAATTATTTCGTAGTCTATTTTATTAGATGGTTCTTTCGGCTATGAGTTGGATCGAATCCAGAACAATATAGTGTTGGTATTAAGTTTTATTTTAATTTTAGTACTATTTTGACGACATTTTGCATATATGGAATGAATTCATGCATAATAAACGTTTACAAATATGCAAAAGTACTTAATACTTTGTGTTCATAAAAAATTTGCAGCAGACGTATAATTTTTATTAACAACAAACATTTAGATGTTGCTAAGCGAAATAACTAGTGCCATGAATTCGCGAAATTGTTCTTTATTTTAAGAGTGTTAGGAATCATAATAGTTCTTAATACTTTGTTTCAATTTTAAATAGAAAAAGTAGAAGATTTTATGGCAACTAAAATGTCTCTTCATCGAGTATGATTATTCTGGTTATGGCTTCATTAGCTATAATTAAAGTCGAGTGGATAATTTACTGGAAGTGTGTTTTGTATTTTAAATGATTATTTTATATTTTGTCGATAGGAATCCATGAATCGTTATAGATTTAGTAATGAGGGTTAGAAATGTAAACAAAACATCTGGATACCAATTTCTTATTAGCATTTTCATATAAATATTGGTGTTTTTAATTATTATACGTTTACACAATACACTGATACATACAAGCTTATATATAAAATCTAGTATAAGAACGCTATTCACAATCCACCATTGCATATTAACTATTAATTGACAGAACTGAATGAAAATAATTTATTTAATATTTATGAATTATTCGCTTTTGCATACATTTTTGAATTAAAAGATTTAACAAAATTAGATTAACATGTTAATAGTTCGTTCAAGTACATTGAATATGTTTTTTTCCTATTCTTACTCAATTATAGCTTATTACTAAAATATACTTATCACTATATACTTTTAACTATTTATAAAATAAATAACAAAATATATTAAAAAACCTAACTACCACATATTATAGCCCAAGTTAAATTTAAAATAAAAGTAAGTACTAAAAGAAAACATATCAAACAGTTCAAATCCCGCTGCATCTAAATTTTTATTTGGTTTCTTTAACTATCTTTATATCCTTAGTGTGGATTAATATTTTAAAAACCATATAATATTAAAATAAATATGCCTAGTGAAATAAAAATTAAAATAGGAAATGTACATATATTTCAATTTGTATATTATTTATTATATAAATATCACAATATTAAGCGTGTTTAAATTTTATCTTTACGTTTTTTATCAAAAAAAAGACCACGAAAATGTATCATCGTTTAAACTTTAAACAAAAAACTCTTCGAGACAATTCTCTATAGACCTGACCTTCAGCCAAATATCGTGACGAATGTTGACATTTACACTGGCCGTGATGTGCCTCGCTTGCAAATTATGTTGCATTGAGTTCGTATTACTTGTTTCTTTAATCTTATTAAGCCGAAGTTGCTTATTCATAATTAGCCCCCCTTGATGTTTATTACTTCTGTATGGGTTAATGAATGTGTGCAGTCTTTGATTTGAATTGACTTCTACCTGTATCGAATATACGCTTAAAATCTTAACTTTGGTATTTCTAATTTTTTATTAATATCATCATTTATCATAATGTATCGAACACTGAAGGTTATTACGAATTAACATTGTTCGGTTGGCGTTTGTTATTACTTATCGAAGTCCTTACAGAGAAGTTGTAACAAAAACTATAAATGTATAAATTATTGTAGCTCTATTGATTTTTTATGAAGACAACAACATGAATCTTTTTGATTAATTAATTAAAAAATGTTTTTATTAATAATATATAATTGCTATTAATTTGTATTATATTGTATATATTGGATAGCTACTATTTAATGTGATATTCTAAAATGGTATATTCATAGTTTTACAGTTATAATATTTTCCAAAGATATCAAAAATTCCACAGCTACTAAATTTCAATAAGTGATCACATTTATCAGAATATGATGCAGTTTCATTCACTTGATGCTGAGGCGGAGATGGTTCGGCTGATGACGAGCATATAGCGATGCGCCCGAGCGCCCCCCACTGCCTCTCCCCAGGGGCCTTACCAGTCCGCCGAACTAAATCAAATAATGACTAATCGAAACCTCCTTATATTGCACAGTAGGTACACGTCAAATGTTATTCCCTTTAATTTTTAATACTTTTGTTTCGTCTGTTTGCATAAAATCAGATGCATTATAGACAAAATGATTGATAACTTTTATTAAACCTTTGGCTCTTGATTGATGCTTATTATTTCGGTAGTCGGAGTTTTGGAATCATTAGACTAGTGACTGCCTTATGAAGAATAATGAACGTCTTGCGGTACTCAACTTAATTCGTTTGATTTGTTATTTATGATTAGGCGGATGCTAGTACAAACACTACGTGTACCATATTATATATTATGCGGACCACAATTAAAGTTAATTCAATCAATTTTGACTATGGAATTTTGTATGGCCCGTTGGGTACATTATTTCTCTGTTTCGTTATAGTTAATGATCGGGATTCCTAACCGTGCCATAAACAACATGGAGATAAATCTCAACAATTATTTCGTAGACTATTTTATTCGATGGTTCTTACGCCTACGCGTTGGATCGAATCCAGAACAATATCGTGTTGGTATTAAGTTTTATTTTAATTTTAGTACTATTTTGACGACATTTTGCATATATGGAATGAATTCATGCATAATAAACGTTTACAAATATGCAAAAGTACTTAATACTTTGTGTTCATAAAAAAATTGTAGCAGACGTATAATTTTTATTAACAACAAACATTTAGATGTTGCTGAGCGAAATAACTAGTGCCATGAATTCGCGAAATTGTTCTTTATTTTAAGAGTGTTAGGAATCATAATAGTTCTTAATACTTTGTTTCAATTTTAAATAGAAAAAGTAGAAGATTTTATGGCAACTAAAATGTCTCTTCATCGAGTATGATTATTCTGGTTATGGCTTCATTAGCTATAATTAAAGTCGAGTGGATAATTTACTGGAAGTTTGTTTTGTATTTTAAATGATTATTTTATATTTTGTCGATAGGAATCCATGAATCGTTATAGATTTAGTAATGAGGGTTAGAAATGTAAACATAACATCTGGATACCAATTTCTTATTAGCATTTTCATATAAATATTTGTGTTTTTAATTATTATACGTTTACACAATACACTGATACATATAAGCTTATATATAAAATCTAACATAAGAACGCTATTCACAATCCGCCATTGCATAATAACTATTAAGTGACAGAACTGAATGAAAATAATTTATTTAATATTTATAAATTATTTGCTTTTGCATACATTTTTGAATTAAAAGATTTAGCAAAATTAGATTAACATGTTAATAGTTCGTTCAAGTACATTGAATATGTTTTTTTCCTATTCTTACTCAATTATAGCTTATTACTAAAATATACTTATTACTATATACTTTTAACTATTTATAAAATAAATAACAAAATATATTAAAAAACCTAACTACCACATATTAAAGCCCAAGTTAAATTTAAAATAAAAGTAAGTACTAAAATAAAACATATCAATCAGTTCAAATCCCGCTGCATCCAAATTTTTATTTGATTTTTTTTACTATCTTTATATCCTTAGTGTGGATTTATACTTTAAAAACCATACAATATTAAAATAAATATGCCTAGTGAAATAAAAATTAAAATAGGAAATGTACATATATTTCAATTTGTATATTATTTATTATATAAATCTCACAATATTAAGGGTGTTTAAATTTTATCTCCACGTCTTTTATTTACAAAAAAAAAGACCACGAAAATGTATCATCGTTTAAACTTTAAACAAAAGATTCTTCGAGACAATTCTCTATAGACCTGACCTTCAGTCAAATATCGTGACGAATGTTGACATTTACACTGGCCGTGATGTGCCTCGCTTGCAAACAGTTTCGTGATAACCAAACTTTGTAAAGTAGTAACGATCAAATAAAGCAAATAAAGAAATATTTTCTGAAGTAGCTTAGAGGTAAACGAAGCGCAGTGTCTACCAGTACCGATTTTGTAGTGTTACAGTGCGTTTGGGTTCGGGCCCGACTAGGGGTAAGATGATATTTATATTATTTTCTCTTTACAGGCCATCGTGGGATCGTTTAGGCACAGGGTCTAACACATTCATAGGGTTCAAATCCCAAACGTGAAAAAAGATTTATTTCTTGTTCTGAGAACAAGACATAGCAAGTGTTTGGTTTCACAACTTAATGAGCAATTTCTCAAAATTGGATGGAAAATGGGAGTGTTTTGTCACCAGATTCCTTCTGTCGACCCTGGTCCACATAGTTGATCTAGTTGACTCTGGTTGACATAGTTCTATCTGCCTATTGTACAGTGCAAAATTATGAAAAAGGATTTGCTATTATTATTAGGACCAATGTCCTTTGAATATGTTTAGATAGCCTTTAGTACAATTTAAAATTAAAAAATAATGTACTTTACGTGTCTTTATTACATTGTAAACTAAATTTACTACAAAATATATGATGTGTGAATTTGTTGAAAACATCTTTAAAGTTTCTACTGAGAAATAAATGTCAAATGCTGCGTAATTGATATGGCATTTAAAACTAAGAAACAAATCAGTGATTATTAAGAAAAATCATTAAAATAGTTAGTAGGTACAACATATTCGTCCAAAAGAATAAATTTAACTTCCATTTTTCTAGAATATGCAATTAAATATTATGAACCGTATTTTTCTTAATATATAGTTGAATTTCGTCTGCTATTATATGCCACTTATAATGTTATGGATTTGGTCTAGTGATGCAAATCGGTATGTTTGCAGCAAGCTCGTACAGGAGTCGAGTTGAGGTGACAAATAGGCACGCCACGGGAAAGCTCGGAAGAACTACACATCGATATTTTTTTAATCTTTTTTATCGATAATTTTATAGTAGTGGTTAAATTGTCATAAATATAGTTAAAGAAAAAAATATTATTATTTCTATTATTATTGCAATATTATGAAGAGACTGGCTTTGACTTAAGCTTAACCATATGATATAATAAGAAGATACGTCACAGAATGGGCTGATCTTCAAAAACGGAGATAGACAAATAGATAAGTAAAAAAATATTTTACTTATATATTTGTCCATATATAGTTGTTGTCTATATATAGTATAGTTTTCATAAAACATATGAAAATATAACGATATATTGTGCAATAAAAGATTAGTATTAAAATTTATTCACGAGTATTAAAATGTTTTAAATTACAAAAAAAAATACATAATATATTTAATGTAAAGATCGATAATATTTCAAGTGAGACGACACTATTCTATAGATTCATATCACTCGAATGTATGCAGTCAGCAGCGTATAATTCAGGATTACAAATTATTTGTTTTAGTTGGAGACACCAAATGTATTGGTGCGATTTCAACTTAAAAGGGTGGCGATAAATATATAATAAAAAAATCTGTTCAAGCATCGCTACATAGAATTTCAATACAAAAATCATTGATTTTACAATGATAATTTTTTTCCACATATTATTCTTTTATTTGAGTGACAAAGGACATGGAATTATAATTATGTTTGTGAATACAGACGTCTGTCTGTATGTTTATTTAAGCGTTTTGCTGTATTTGCTCGGCAAATGAATTATTTAAACGCTGATTGTGGATTTTATTTATGACTCTCTTGTAGGTAGTTGTGTTATTGTTCCGTTAATGTTTCGAGGTGCGATTTCACTCGTGATGTATGTTTTTGTTGAATGCACGCTGTTTAGAGAATACCGAGAACATTAATAGGGCGTTAAACCAGAGAGTCATTAGTTCAAGGTGAACGTAGTTGAAAAAAACTTGAGAAAATAATAATGGCTATACTAGTATATATGTTTTGTATGTATAATATTATAAAGTTTTTCTGCACAGCTTACTAACATCGTTAATGTTGGTTATGATTATGAAAGAAACAAGTCAAGTGGTCAAGTGTGAGCATGATTCGCACTTGACCTCGTTCATTTGTGATTCCGTACAAAATTTAACGTTGTAAGTCGACGGGAAATAGTAATTCAACTTAAATTTTATAATTCTCGGCAACGGAAAATGCCTTAGGTATATGTTTTGTTTATTTTCATCCAAATGTGGAGAAATAAAGTGATTGACTTTGCTAAAGTATTTTGATTGCGATGACTTAGAAATTTAGATTTTTTATGTGCTCTAAGATACCTTATTTTACCAAAATTGTTATTAGTATATATGTGACTTAAAGCTTCAGTTCCTATTAAATACAAGCAAAAATATATACATTTCGTTAAATGTAGAAACTCTAGACATTAATTATGGTTTTTGTTAAAATAAAAAGAAATTTGGTAGTTTTCTTTTTGGTATTAATTTTCCAATTCATCGGATAATAGTAAATATATATTAAATTTATATTTCTTTTTTAACACTAAAACTTAATTATTGACAATAAATAAATTTTAAACGTTCAACATAACATATTGTTTAATTCTCATAAATATTTGGAATAGTATATTGTACTTTCTAACTACACTATCGTAAAAGTCAACGGTAACTTGTAACTTTGATAAATATTCATGAAAAAAAACTTTATAAATATAATATTTACAGAATAGGGATTTTATTAATACAGTATAGAAGATGTTATAGAAATATATTTATAGTTAAATTTTTCTAAACTTAACTTTGGGCATTTAATTAAGGGTCTCCGTTCTCCGCTTTTCGCCTTTTCTAGGCATTGCATGTTGAGTGGCGGAATCGCCATGGCTATCTAAAAAAAACTATAGAAACTCTGAAAGTACAATCTGTTAAATCCATTCTGTTAAATTAGAAATATTCCTATATAACTAAAATATACAACATAATAATATATAAATGTTATTCAAGTTTAGTTACTTATGTCGATATAAAAGAAGATGAGGATGATGAAGATGATGAAGATTGATATGTGTAATATACGTTGTTTCAACATTTATGTCACTCTATACAAAAGGATTTGTTTGCTAATACATCAAAAGCTTTCTTTTCATGTATTACTATATAGATAATATTTACAGAAATTATTTATCCATAAAATGATTCATAAAGGCGTTTCAATACTTTAAGGTTTCTACAATGAACAAATTATTTTAAAAGCTCAATCTTCAAAGCTCGAATACAATGGCTAACATAAAAAGTGCGAGATATTTCGGCGTCGGGCGGTCAAAGTTGAGCGTTTGAACCCGAATGAACTCATCCTTACCGGTACCGAGTCAGGTTGTGTCACATCGCGATATAGGTATTATAGCTTTATTAACTTATAGTTTTACAATACAATTGTATTGAAATAACATAGTTTTATATATATATATATATATATATATATATATATATATATATATATATATATATATATATATATATATATATATATATATATATATATATATATATATATATATATATATATATATATATATATATGCAGTATAGATATAAAAATTTTCGTAATATATTACTATGTTGCCTTTTTGTCATGTTAAAATTGCTCTAAAAGATAAACATAGGTATATAACATAGGTGTTTGAACATGCATATTACTCGTTTTGAATTGTAAACGCAAATGTTGCGGGTTTGAGTCCCATTCGGGATAAATAAATGGTTTTTTGTCGTTCTGGTTAGAAGACATAGTGCGGCGTTAAGTACCGTCACTTAACGTGAAGTTCCCAATGCTATGATGACTAGTAATCTATATTTTCTCGAAAATCCTTTGAAAAGACACGGTGAGATGGATATATATATATATATATATATATATATATATATATATATATATATATATATATATATATATATATATATATATATATATATATATATATATATATATATATATATATATATATATATATATATATATATATATATATATATATATATATATATATATATATATATATATATATATATATATATATATATATATATATATATATATATATATATATATATATATATATATATATATATATATATATATATATATATATATATATATATATATATATATACAAAATATTAAATAAAATACTTTGTAGGAAACAAAGTGTATTTAGTAGTCCATGAATTTAACTTGTGTATTTGCTTGGTCTATCTCTTTGCTGGAAGGGTTCAGGCTGCTTGGGACTTTCACTCTAACTGTATATTTAAGAGGCCCATTGTCCAACCCAGTTTTCTACTCAATCAAATTTGAAACGATTTGACGTGAGCATTGCAAAACCTGTGCTATAAGTTACTTGTCACCCTTGCACTCGACCTAACTAGAACTATCAGAATTCACTGAAATATTTAAAATATTGAGAATACTTTGTAAACAATAGAACAGGTAAACATAACAAAGAAATTGGCACTTATATCAAAATTGTTAAAGGCGATGGACATTTTTCTGTAGACATGCGATATAAAATAACGAAATGGCCGTGAAAGGCTTTCACAAAAGTTATTTAACGCGATCGATATTTTTCATTGATATTTTGGTATATTAAAAGAAAACATCACTTTATATAAATACGATATAGAAAAATGAAAGTCTCTACCAACGAACACGTTTTAAAAATTATTCATTATCTTTAGGATATCTCAGCCTTACCCTGCATCTATATCTACAACTGTGTATATAAGCAGAATATAGCGAGATGCTAAAAGAAAATTCTTAAGATTAAATAAGAACTTACTTCGAGACGCGAAACTTCAATATTTATAAAACCAAGTCACAATATTATTACAATAACAAAACAAAACAAGCCGTACAAAATATTACATTACTGTAAGCACCTACATTGCGGTTTCAATAACGAGGCAACGTAAATAATATAAAAGTTGTAAAATTTTGTTACCATCTTAAATAAAAAAGGACAAACATCGGTTTATTCAAATCAGGCGGTAATGAGTGCCGGCGTGATGCCTGTAACTTATACGCGTTATTTAGGTGCCCGACGGCAGCCGCGGGCGAGGACGCTAAATTAAAAACACGTCAAATGTTAAATTAGGCCGAGACATCTATTAAGGTGGATAAAGATGCATTCATATGGATTCTGCTCAATATTTGTGATATTGAAAATATATTTTAGATAGAAAATAGTGTTAAGACAGTCAGTTTATCGCTTGTCATGGTTTTAGGACATTTTTTATTGAATTGCACAGCGCATTTTATCTTACCAGAGCAGAGAAGAACTTTTCACGAAGTTTGACAAGTTACCTAAAACATAATGTTAGAATATATAGTTACATAAATGATGATGATGGCACTTACTATAGGATGACTAAGTAGAAATTCACACTAACTTAATTACTACTATATTTTGTTTATATTTTTATGTCATATATGAATATACTGAAATGTACATATAATATATATATATATATATATATATATATATATATATATATATATATATATATATATATATATATATATATATATATATATATATATATATATATATATATATATATATATATATATATATATATATATATATATATATATATATATATATATATATATATATATATATATATATATATATATATATATATATATATATATATATATATATATATATATATATATATATATATATATATATATATATATATATATATATATCTTAGCTGTATATCCTAAGCTGTGAATCATATAAGTCAGGTCTAGATTCTTCTTCAAGGGTCTTTCTCAATTTTGATCAAAGTATGATGTTTTGTTTTTTACTAATATTTAAAAAAATATTTAGAATTCCATTTCTTACCAGTATAACCAAGTCCTCAACACAACTAGGTATTAAGAAACAAGAGCTGGAAGGCTTTTACTTAATTCAGAAGCACAGCGGGTGATCCCGAAACCATCGGACGACCGTGAAATATGGTGCGTTGATCCCCTCAGGCTGAGTCCTGCGTGGATGGAATTCCTTCTCAGGCGAAATTAGTTCGAATATAAAGATTTTTTAAAAGGCAATTGTCACGTTGTCGTAAGTAAATATATTTTGGTTATTTATTGATGAGTTAACACTGATTTAATTACATTCTTTTAAAGTTGTACGCGTATTGGCACTGTAGACGCAACGTATGACAATGGGAATTTCTATGATTCTGCTCATTGTAAGGTTTTATAAACTAATAATAAAAGAATAAAAAATTGTTTCGGATAGAATCCATGAACCTTCCCATTTACATTAGTTTTCACTTTCTAACTAAAGGATAAAATTACATTCTGGTGCATAAAATGTAAAGTAACAAATGACGCAATTTTTATTTGATTATGACATTTTTTTGTATTATAATACCTAGATAAAAATGTCATATTTAAAATTGAATATATAAAAATTGCGCCATTTTTCATCACGATATATCTAAACTAACGAATTCTCAATGCCACCGCGAAGTCCTACCAAGTAACTAACTAATCGGTAAATTTCCAATAACTGCTTGCCCTTTGTCGGCTTTGTCCTTCTAGCCGTTGCCTTCGCCAAAAATCAGATTAATCACTCGACAAGTGACGTTTAGAAGTAGCAAAACAAATCGACCCTGTCGTGTAGACCCGTTTAATTTATACTCTAACAGAAAAAGTTAATTAAGTTTTAATAGAATTCAAACGGGAGTGCTTTTGGTAGCCAAAAATAGGCGGGGATGTTATAAAATATAATTATTTTTCCATCTTAATGATTTTGTTTTTTGTTACCCTTTTGCTTCTGAGTAAACAATTGCTTAGGTCATTCATATTGTAATAACTTTTGTTTGACGAGCTGTTAAGTTTGTGATAAATTGATACTAGGCAGTAGGCACCTATTTATTCAAAGAAGTATTTAGTCAATGAATTTTGTATATTGAGTTAAATAATAGAGAGAGAGAGAGTAGAGAAAAATATTGTAGAATATACACAACAGAGAGAACGTAGTCAAGGCTAGCTCTCCGCCTTTCCGCCTAAACAAGACATTGCGTGATGACGTCAGAGTGGTAATGTTCCATTGTACTATTATATTATGACAATATTAATGTAATATTTGGATAGAATGGTTTTTATTTCAATATAGTGCACTCTATTTCTACCTGGCTTTAGTCTTCGCCTTTGTTGCCTGGGTCTGCCTTCAGACTAAGCCTTTATTAACTTTACAAGATCTGCATTTTTCTACTACGAATATAGTAAATAAATGAAAAAAGAAAAATTTTTAACTATTACTTAAAATTCATGTTGGTAGTAACACACAAGTTTTAATTTCGTACGCTTATTGGATAGTTGGGTACGCATTGTGTAGTTTACCAACGTGTCCTTAAATCCTAAAGTTAAAAGCATTTGTTTACACAGAAGTTTAAGAGACCGATATGACAATACTTCGTAAATCGTCGCTGCAATTTTCTAGGGTTGCCATTTACTAATATTTAGATAATTTACGAATAATTAAGTTAATTCGATAACTGATTTAGTTTTTCTCCAAAAAAAAATTAGAAATTCTCTACTTTGTGACACCAAATGTGGTTTAGGTATTTATTCATTTAAAAGTAAGTTTCATTAATATTTATCTATTATAACATGAATATAAATATTATTTCATAATATATATGCGTAGACATACTTATTCTGACAGCCCTAATGAAAGCGCAAGTTAGTTTATGACTCCATTCAACCACGAAAAAACATTCACTAAACGTAAAGTCAGAGTTTGGGCGAAAACTTCAATACAGCTGATTTATATACCGTCGTAATTCTAATATGATTGTTGAGAAGAAAATTGTCAAAAATATTTTATGGGAGTGTGTATCGAATCGATTTATTTCATTTGGCACTCGTGCGTACAAGTGACCCTAAATAGCGCATTTAATTGTTCAATATAAATCATTATCCTTGTTACGACTCAGGTGATTTACTTACTGGTTTGACGCATATATTTTAAATCATGGAACTTCGCGGTAAATTCGCATTGCCTTTTCGTGGGACACAGCTTTATGCGCGTTTTTAATGAGTTATTTAAGATTGAAAAATATGATTTCATCTCGTTTCGTGGAGAACATTAAAATGCATGTTACGCTTTGTGAGTCGAGACAAAACGTTTTATATGCTGTCGTTTAATGGATATAATTAATTGGATTCTTTTAGTGATCTATTGTTATTTTAAATTACTAATGTAATATTTTCTACATTGAGGACTCTCGTGGCGCAGAGGCGTAGCGTCTGCCTGTAAACGCGACAGTTCGTGAGTCAATTTCCACTCGGGGAAAATGGTTTTTACTATTTCCATTTTTTTCGCTCTGGAAACTAGACAAAGCGCGGCGTTGAGTTCCGCCACTGAACACGCAATGCCTCGAAAAAAGGCAGAAAGCAGGGACTAAGGAACGGAATGTTTCAACACAAGATTCGTATGGTTCCTGCAGTTCCTTCTGCCTATCCTGCTATGTGCAGCAAAAAAATTGGCCATTTAATACGAAATTTCGATAGTTTGGATGAAAAAAGACTATTTATATTTTGCATTGCCGATATCATATTTACCCATATTACCTAAATCGAGATTTGATTTATCAGTCAGTCTTAAAACGAAAATATACTGCACCATATTGATATTAACAGATCAAATTATTAAATAGTTAAAAAAAATATTATATTTAAAAGGTACTTTACAATTTCAAAAACCCGATTCACGCCGAAGAAATTAGAAAACAAATAATCTTTCCTTCGAATGGGAATCGAACCCATAACCCATTGCGTTTGTGCACAGGAGATAGAAGGATTTATTATTTAAATTTATTGTACAGTATACCTTAAATTTATTAAATATAAATTTGTTCTAATTTATTGTACTTTGAATAAATAGTATACCTACTATGGCATGCATGATACTAGACTGAATAGTAAAACATAATTATCGATAACTTATCAGTCTCAGTAAATCAAAAATATTCATAAACCACGCTAACCTATTACGTTACTGATTAGTAATAAAATAACCATACAATTTGAGCGTCCATTAAGCATGTTCTGAGGACAGCTCGTTTCTCATGTGTGACTAGTGTTTGCTTCTCAATTAACAGCTGACATATAGAAACAAAGAAATAATTGATGTTTCAAATGGTACCTGTAAATGAATGAGTTTTTACAGAGTAGTTTTTAAGTTTATTAGGTTTTAAATTTCATTATTAATTTTTTTTTTTAGCTTCACGCTTTATCCCGCACATGGCAGGGTAGGCAGAGGGAACTGCAGGGACTGTGGGAACCTAGTGTTAAGACACTCCGTTGCTTAGTCCCTGCTTTCTCCGTCCCCGCTTTCCGCCTTTTTCGAGGCATTGCGTGTTGAGTGGCGGAACTCAACGCCACGCTTTGCCTAGTTTCCAGAGCGAACAAAATGGAAATAGAAAAATCCATCTTCTCCGGGTGGGAATCGAACCCACAAACCATCGCGTTTACAGGCAGACGCTTACACCTCTGCACCACGACGGCCCTAATACGGCCCTCATTTTTAATAGTAGTATTTGTTATTTATAAAACGTATTTTTTAATTTCCAAGATCTGGTAAGAAGAGGAAGCGCGGCCTTAAGTTTCGCAACTGTGAACTTTTTTAGGTTCACGTGTTATTCGTAATATTGGCAGGTTGTAGGCAATGCGTGTTGAATTGCGGAATTAAATACCGCGCTTTGCCTAGTTGGCAAAGCGCGGTATTTAATTCCAGACCAGACCAAAGAAAATGGAAGTGAAAGAATTCATCTTCCCCGATTGGGAATCAAACCCACAAACTATTGCATTTATAGACCCATGTTCTGTTTTAAAACACATATTCTGTTTTAAATAATTGTTGAGTTACCTATAAATTAGAACTTTCTCATTGCCTTGTTAATTATGAGTGTAGGTATTAATATGATGTTAGTATTTTTAGCAGTTGACATCATTCAGTACTTCAGCTTTGCTGCTTTAATACCCAGAGTGAAATTAAAACTGTATCTGTGGCCTACTTACATTTATTTTATACAATGTGTTTCATAATGTATAAATTATTCTTAAATTAATTAATATTCTTTAATTACAGTATAACTTACATATTAATTATATTATTTCCAATTTTTATTCGTAAGCTCTATGCTTAGAGGCTCTATGATAAGAAGAAGGCAAAGCTTTGTATCGATCAAACTTGACTCTAGGCAATATCCGTCTCCTCTTCGACTTCTGTGATTGACTTTAAATATTATATAGGTACGAGTCCTTACGTGTGGCTTCAACCATTTTGTCAAATCGAAATAGCTAAGAGTTATGTTTGACATATGTACGATATATCCACAAGTTACAAGAGATAACATCGAAACAATTGATGTGATATTATAAATTTTGTAAATAAAATATTTTTTTATTATCACAAAAAAAATATGCTTCATATTACATAAAAGGAAGATACGGTGCTATTATAGAAAACATTATTTTTATAGCCAATGTGGAAGTGAGTTCGATTCTCACTTGAAGAAAAAATAGATTTTTACTAGATTACATTCTGAATCCTTTTTTTCTAGGCCTTTTTATCGTTATTCTGCATGCAACGAATTGAAATAAAATACAACGGCTAAGCTTTAAAAAAAAATTAGCCATCAACCATAAAAATTAACTATAGTTAACTGTACTTAAAACAAATTATGTTTGCTTTTAATTAGCTGACGTTAAACATCACTCAGTTATCACAAGACAAATGGCGTTTTCTGCGCGTGGGAAATGATTTAGAGAGCAACGCCGAGATATGGCATAATTTGTCCAGTGGAAACTACTATTTGCTAGTACTGTGGTACATTTTGACTATAATACGCGTATGATTTATAATTTAAAAACTACGCTTTGCCTAGTTGCCAGACTGCTTCGCCTACTTGCCTACTTCGGGTGGGAATCAAACCCACAAACCGTCGCATTTACAGACAGACGCCGCATAACTACTGTATTATATATATTTTACATTCTATGAAATAAACGGCATTTTATCATGTTTTAAATAATAAATTTGTGAAATGTGTAATGTGAAGACCATTAACTTTTATGTGCTAAAATAAGTTATTTTTAAGATAACCTGTAATCTGTTATAGATATTTATTTAATACTAACTATATCCAGTTACCTTATTAACATGATCAATTGAGGTTATGAAGATTTTTACAAACTGTTCTTGAGTTGGAAACCTTTAATCAAACAAAGAAATTTAAAAAAAAAAAATATATCTAGAGGTATATCATCGTTACTCAACTGTTGACGAATAATTTCTATACTCGATAGCGTATCACGTATATTTTATAGTAATACGTACTTCACCATAGCCACAGTAATTTGTACCGTTTACGAAATGTTAAATAAATTGTTTGAGTAATAAACATTTAGATTGTGTTTCTATTTTACAGTTGGAATTAGAAATTGTGTAATTGTGGCTGTCTTTTAGTGAATGAACCAGAAATATTTGTGAACAAGATAAGTGTTTTTTTATATCATTTTCGTCAATTTATAAATATGGTAAATTTGCAAGTGCTTACAATAAAGGAAGCCTGCGTATATAATATACGAGTAAAGAGTGCACCTTATATACAAAAATATTTAAATGCTGCGCATCGCGCGTGACATTAGATCATAGCATTAGATGTATGGAATGACGTGGATGGCGAAAAATATACTGTATAAAATTGAAAAGCAATTGAAAAGTTAAAATATAATTTTTATTATAAGGATAAACTAATTGATTGTCGTTTATTTTTTAACAGGTGAGTTTTTAAATACTAATAAGAGCAACTTTGTGTTAAAAATTTAAAAAATAATAAATTACTTAAGTGTTTATTTTTAACAAAATAAAAATATAATCCTATGTGAGAATCGCATAACAATACGTATTCTCCTGAGTATCACGTTTAAAGTTAAACACACGATTGTCTTCAATACCTTTTCGTATATCACTATAAATTGTTCTAATACATCTTTCCGTAATATTTAAAGTTATAAGCTTAGATTAGAACTATATAGAATTATCATGTACAGCCAACATTTTTACGTGGTCGTGTCATATATGTTTTCATCAGGAGTGCTTTTTTAACAGTAGTATGTAGTGAAAAGCCATTATAATGTATATAAAATTTAACTACTTACACATACTTTCCATATTAAATTTCTAGTTCAACAATATTTTTTCTGATATATTTTTTCAATGTCAACACCGCGTAGGCAGTAGAAACTATGAAATAGTGCAGAATGACTCGAGGGCATGTTTCTAATAGTTCTAACGTACTTTTGAACTTCAACTCTTAGCTAAAAAACCTAAGGTTCAAAATTCAGTGTATTTTAAAGTCTGGGTCAAATCGTGCCACAGCTATTTGGTCCTCCGGTGGAAAACAGCAGGGAGCATATCCTTAATTGGAAGAGCAATACGTTACAACTTCGGCAAAGAACGACTTTAATTGGCCCGTTTGATTTTTAATCTTTTGAGGAATTTTATAAATGTTTTCCATAATTAAACGATATGAGTAAAATATGAATTTATTTTAATTTGCTTGTTATACATATATGATTTTTCTTTTCAATTTGTGCTAAAGTCATTGCAAAGTGATTTTTTTAATACCATAGTAGATATCAACAGTACAGTCACGTGTCAATAGAAACCTGAATATGTAGAACAGAATTTTTAACTTAAAAGGTATTTAGCCCCTTGTCACGAGGTCTAAAGTAGACAAATCTGGTGTCAAAAAATTAAAGTAATAATTGGCATTCTCTAAAAATAATTTCGTTTGATGTCATCAATAATCAAGTTCTTGTTGTTAGCGTATCCAAGTTTTACATTCAATCAACTTTATAGGCGAAACATTTTAAAACACAAGAGTAATAACAACAACAATATGTAAAGAATTGTAAATCAGATATGACTGCATATTATATAATTTTACGACAAAATCTATTAAAATAATGAAAAAATATTATTGCAGTAAAACTAAACATAATGAAAAGTGCAATAGCACGAGCTATTCAGAGTGGTGAATATTTGACGATGGCATAAATTTTGAAAAATAGAAATAAAATTCTGGCTAACTATGTGGCGGGCACTAAATAGATAGTAATAATCATACTAGCTTTACAATATATGGCTTATATCGCAAAATAGGCAAAGTAAACCTCGTGTTAAGACACTCCTTTCCTCACTTTCCACCCTTTTAAACATTGTGTTGATTGACGGAACTCTACACTACGCTTTCTCTACCAGAGCGAGTAACATGATGGTAATAAAAATAAAAAATATATAAAATAATTAATTCTCTTTAACACGCAATGCCTCAAAAAATGAGGAAAGCATGGAACGGAGTGTCTCAACACTAGATTTACACGGTTGCTGCGGTTCCCTTTGCCTACTCTGCTATATGTGGGATAAAGCGTGAACCTTTAAAAAAATAAAAAACTTAAAAAATAAATATGCTGCTAACCTAACGGCTATCAAAATAATATCTTCAGTCTATTTTATTAAACACAACATATATATTTTATTATTCCACCATGTCAATGCGTTCAAAACATGTAATGATCTAACATAACCTTTTTTAGGCTTATTGTTGTCCAATCAAAATTATACTAAACACGGTCGATGTTCCACCCACTGTCGACAGCGATCGTAGGTCAACATCTGCTTTATACTACGACACTAATATTATGTATCTATATTCAATAATGCATTTGAAGATTCAAATGTATCTTAGAAATGTCACAATAATGATTATATTTTCTTTGGTATTCTCTTTCCTGGGCGATAAAGTCTTAGAAATTTATAGAAAGTACTTTTAATTCTGGAATTAATGTAAATTCTGGAACAAGAAATATTTCATTTCAATGAGTAAAACGTCTTATTTGTATATATATATCCATTCGAATATAAGTATACTCATTTATTTTTAAACTTATGTGCATTTAAAAGGTTCCCTTAAACCTATACTTAGATCGTAAGTACCAAGCACTGTTATGAGATTTGCTTTGTAAAATTCTGGTACAGGCACCCACACGGTGAAACCATGGAATACTGAATAGTAATTCTCTATCAAAAATTGTTTACCTTTTCCATAACATCTCTAAATTCTTGTATAATATAACATTTAATTTTATTTATAATTCTCGAGCCTCCGTTTAAAATGATCCCATAATGTTCACATTTTTTTCTTATCACAAAAGCTATCGCCGCCAAAAGGTGGTAATTAGTGACAGGTGCTCTTTCATATAAATCCAACATTTTATTTTAATTTTTTAAACCCACTTTCGGGGGCAAAAAATACTTTTGTTCGATATATATCGTAACATCCTTTGTCAATGTCGTATTCGCTACTATTCTTGACTAGAACACAATATACGGTGACATGTGAAAAAACGTAGAGTCACGATGACCTTAACAAATTTGGGATTTTTCTAAAATATTGTTTCTGCTATCTTAGCTTTTTTGCTCTCACACTTTGTTTGGCGACTTTCCGTCTGTCTGATCTCACGGTCTTTTTCTATAAATGAAGGCTTTTATAAATAATTCCTTTATGGCATTGATTAATAAATTATTTCATGTTTTGAAAATAGTAAAGAAGAGCGTGGCGCAGTGGGGCAACGACTGTAAATGACTGTCAGCGCATTCTTGGAGACTGAATTATTTTCATTCCCCTATATATTCCTCTTCAGACTTAAAAAAGTACAGCGCGAAATTCCGCCACTCTACGTTCAAATGGGAAACGTAGATCCATCCATCGAACAAGTTAAGGAACAAATTAATATATTTTTTTTTGTCCTCACGCTTTATACCGCACCTGGCAGAGTGGGCAAAGGGAACTGCATGAACCATAGGAATCTAGTGTTCAGACACTCCACTGCTTAGTTCATGCTTTCTCCGTCCCTGTTTTTCGCTTTTTTCGAAGCAATGCGTATTGAGTGGTGGAACTCAACGCAACGTTTTGCCTAGTTTGCAGAACGAAAAAAATGGAAATGGAAAAATTCATCTTCTCCGAGTGGAAACCGAACCCACAAACGCGTCGCGTTTACAGGTAGGCGCTAAGCCTCTGCGCCACGACGGTCCTCACAAATGAATACATACAATATTAATTTAGATTTTAGCGTAATGCTATGGTTTCTGAAAATTTTGTAAAACAAAAATTGATTACTATGTACATTCTGTTTATTATTTTACTATACTATACTATGTATAATTTATTTGAAACACAAATTTTATTTATTTTCATTTATTTATCAGTAAAGTTTAAAAATAAAAATATTGTTATTGTATTCTATGTGGGGAAACTAGTATTAAGACACTGTGCCAACTGGCTTCTGCCCAAACACTCGCCAACTTTCAGGTGGCAAAATTCATAAACTATATTTAATCATGTAATAAAATTGAAAATAGTTCATTTCAAAAAGTGCAAGTCTAAACAATGACTAAATATGCAGTCAGTATCTACTTATTATGAATATTAACCATATTTTAAAAAAATACACTATAGTGTCTCATATTTTTTACCTCAAACAAACTAAATTATAACTATTAGCATATTAAATATATATAGAGTTAAAGCCAGAGACAAAAAATTAGGCTATTCATAACCAATTCGAAATGAAAATACGTGAATATCACGCACAATCGAGCTGACGCCTGGTATTTAATGTTCTCGGCCGTGTTTTGTTGATTTCTATAAAATATTATAAATGAGACGGCTACCACTAAGAGAATGACCAAATATTATTTATAAAGTGCAGCCGAACGAAAGTTTTGAATTTTATTTGTGAAAATAATAAAAATATGTATTATAGTTAGTAGTGTTTACAGATTAAGGCTTATCAGCTATAAACTTAAGGTTTTTTGTTAGATATGTAAGTATTTTTTTTACCTGCCTTCTTCTTTGCTCTTCTCTTCTTTATTTTTTTACCGCTGCTATCTTTTAGCAATATATATAACACATATACATATGTAATATATATATTGGTAAAAGATTCCATTTTTAAAAATATATTGGGTTAATAGTTTATATAAATATTCATTTCCTAATTTCATGATATTTTGGGATATACTTTTTAAACGAAAATGTATATAATATAGTACTATGTTTATAAAATATAGATTTATTTTTATAAAATGCATTTTCCAAATAATAAAAATCTATATTTGTCACTAGGCAAATTACCATTTGGTTAGAATTTATCAAGAAATTGAAACCAATCGGTTATTCCCAAAACTTTCTCCATGCACATCATATTATGCAATATGAATCCAGAAAAATGGAATATACTTTATAGTTTATTCACGGCTGGGGCTTAACAGGTAACCATGAATAAATTCTCTGTCCGATGACAAAGCCCGCTCACAGTCGGATCCCGTTTTTCATAAAGTGTCGGCCTGTTAAACATTTTTTATTTGAACATTTGCTACCAACTGCGTTGTATGAAAAATGGATCGTAACATCGTACCCTTTTTCTCGTGTGTGTGTATTTTTTTCTAAATAAATCATGTCATTAAATTTTAATAGTCACTGTATAGCGCGGGTTAGTTAGTTTCTTTGTTGGGACGAGATTTCGAGGATCTTTTCAGTTGATTGTTACTATTTAAAGCTTTTGTGATCATTTGATGGTTAGCTCGAGTAAATGCCGACTTAATTCCATTAATCGACTTCTTTGTACGAATTAAGATTTAATTGAGTCAAGCTGACTCTTTAAGCATTGTTGGATGATGCCTTTGGAAGAATAATGCGTGGAATTTGAATTATTCTTTAAGGTATCTTAATGATGAACACATGTTTTTTGATCGCGTGCTTCATATCGTACGCCTTTTGTGTTTTTTACTTGTGATATAAAGATGGATTTTCTCAAAGTCATGTTGTACTGACTCGTGTCGGATACGTCAAGATTTTATATAATCATGTTTATAGTAAAGAAGAATATATTGAATGTAAAATAAAATGTGATATTCCAATAGTACTTAAATACATAATAATAAATGTGAACAAAATACAATGCTTATTGGCAATCAATTTGATTTTGCTGAACTTGAATTTGGATGTTCTTTTTATTCTTTTACTTGCATTTAGTAGAGTATGAGGTAAGTTGTATAAATTTCAGTCCCATTGCAATTTTCCACTCAGATTTCAAGTTCTGAAACTTAACTCTTAACTAAACAATCAAAATATACTATGGAATCCACACTCATTTAGGTAACAAGTTAAGTAGCTTTAATATCAAATATTTTTCCTATATTTTCCATTGAGTCACAATCTAAATTAGCAACTAAGGTTTTTAAAACACGTAAAACGTAACAACAAAAACTACAAGACCTAAGTCACGCCAGTAATTATAGAAGGCGTATCGGCGATCAGTAAATGTAAAGATTCGGTTCGGTATCGAGTTTTTCGTTGATACCAAAAAGATGTGGGGCGGGATCGCCGCGGGCGAGGCATGTGTGGATGCGGCCGAAGGGCAGAGGTCACGCGAGTGTTTAGAGACGTAAAGAGAAAATATCGATTGTACAATCGAATATTATTTGTGTTATTTCTGATAAATCACTACGTAAGTAACAACATTTTGAATATTTTGTAAAACATCAGCAAATTATAATTTGATTGGATATTTGTTATTGATCTATCATTTAATATAAGTTTAAAATGCATCTTTATTTATATTTTAAATTTTAGTTTGGTTTTTGTGTAGTAAAGTTTTTAATAACTTAAAGCCAGTTAGAAATATTTTATTCTTATTAAAAAATATAACAAATAGATAAATAAATAATATAATATTAATGATATATAATTCTAAACAAATGTAAAAACTAATCGACACTACGATATGTTGAAGTATAGGCATCACTATAGACCACACCTTGCCACAGCTATCACGTCATGGCGAAAATGTAATTTAAATCTACCAGTCATCTAGTTGACTATACAATAGCGTACTTGCCTATATATTTTTTATCAATAAAAATTTCCATAGGGAACCAAACCGCTATGAAATTTTATTTAAAGGAAATTTATATCTTTGAAAATTGAAAATGTTGATTTTTATGGCTGTTTATATCTATACTTCCATTTTTATGACCTCTTATGTCTGGTTCACACTAAAAGTTAAAAAGACGGAGAAGGAGTGTCTTCATGAACTTACATATCTCTATATCACAATAGAAAATTGTAATATATCTTGCTGATTATGAAAGGAAAAGACTTAAAGCAGGAAAGGGGTTGTCTTAATACTAGGTTCCTATGGTTTCTGTGGTTTCCTCTGCCTACTTCGCCACGTATGAGATAAAGCGTGAAGCTATTATGACAAGAACGTTAAACCTTACTCGATGTTAGCGTTTCAATACACGAATAAAAAGGCAATCTCGCATCGATCAGACCCGGTGCAAGATGAAATATGTAAATAAGATGGAAACAATAAGATTTCCTGTACAGCTGATAATCTTTTGAGTGTTTTGCATATAATATGTATGTTAAATTATATAATAACCTTCGATCGCTCAGATAAATGCCAAGTGTGTGAGTGTTATCGATAAATCATTTCGTATGTTTTTATGGTAGGTACTTCATTATCGATCTCGTTTTGTTTTATTTTTTTAATTTAAATCCGTTGTTAGACTTAACAGGTGGTGGAAGTTAAGCGGATGAAAGCTCTGACTAACAAACAAATGTGAGAAAACAATCGGAAATTATAAAAATATAAGTATACTTTATAGCTATGTCCTATACTAGCTTTTACTTGTTAGTTAGATATCGTGGTCAAATGCATACTGTTTAATGTGGCAATAGAGGCAAATTATCCTCTATTGCCACATTAAACAGTAACTCTAAAGTAACTCTAAAAGTTAATCCATAGACTATCGAACGTAAATAGATTTTTTCAATTTGAACCAATGGTTTCTGTGATTAATGTGTTCAATTAAACATTTTTTTTAGTTTTATAATATTAAAAAATAATAATAAAAAATACAGACCAAGTATTAGATAGTATATATTTACGGTTTCAAGTTTCTTCTTGCATAATAGGATAAACAGAGGTAGCCTATTGTTAAGATACTCCGTTCACCCGTTTCTGTCATTTTTGTAAGATATAGCACGTTGAGTAGAATTCCATGTCGTATTTTGTCATAATCCACAGCAAAGAAATGAAAATATTACCTAAATATAATCATTTCCCTAAACGTGAATATAACCGACATATATAGCATTTGTAACTTATCACACGAACCGTGAGAATTTATTATTAAGACACTCCGATCCTCGCTTTTAGTCTTACAAAGCATTGCTTGTTGAGTGGCGGAACTCAACACCGCGTTTGCCCAGTTGTCTGAGTGAAGAAAACGAAAATATATTATTCCATCCTCCCGAGTGGGAATTGAGCCCCCAAACCGTTGCACTTACAAGCAGACGCTGCGCTTCTGTTTCCGTTAATATTTCATTATAATTTTTAATTTCAAATAACAATTATTATATCTAGATCAACTATTTTACAGATTACTTAAAATATAGTGAAAAGTTTCATTTAAAATTTTAAAAAGAAACTTTAATTCTCTTATTATCGAAAATGTCTTTAGCCGGGGTCTAAAAGTACAGAGTTCATCGGGCCATTGTAAACGCCAAACGTAAAGCGACGCCGCTCGAGTTGCGAGCGATAAATTCCAATCAGCCCGCGCAAGGGCACTGGGTCTCAATTCTGGAATGTTAAGGCGAAGTTTGCCAGGATCATTGTAAATTGTGCTGTTAACGTAATTTTAGAAAATATGCTATATAGAAATTAGAATTTGATTTTGGCCGTGTAACGTGTTTATACTTGAAGTAAGTACAGTATAAAGTATAAAAGAAAAAGTTAAATTCAAAAGACTTAATTTTGTCTTAAAACATCTTTATATAGAAAGATACACTTTGTATTTGATTTTGTATATGTAGCATTACCACTAATTGTTTACATCCGCTCAGTGACATTTCAAGCTCTTGACATTTTGCATCTTTGAACCACTAGTGGTTTAGGGAACCCCCTTTTAAAGGTGAAAAAGCTAAGATAGAATTATTAGATAGAGATAAAATACACATAAACGGCAGTGATAAAAATTATAAAGGTTATATTTTTTTATTATATAAAAAAACAATGAATTTAATTTTTTAATGAAAATTCTAAGCATTGCTAGTGGCGTAACATAATAAATGCCCAATAGCAAATATAATATGAAGTGTAAATGTATGAAATATATTTTCTAAATTAATATATTTATATGATAGAACTCCGTCTTAAGTATTTAAAAGTAAAGCTCATATAATACAGCGAGAATTCATGTAACACGTGTTCAAGGCGGTCTGAGCCGCATGTTTGCACATTTCGATCAATGTACAATATTGTACTAACATTTGGATATAACGTTCGCATAAAATCATTTCTACTATAATATTATTTAAGAGGGGTTAAGCTTTACTAAGCTTTCTCTTGACACGTAAGCTTTCTCTTATTGTGGCGCTAGTAGGTATATAGTTAACTAGATAACTTTTTCTTATAAATATGATTATTGGATATATGTTTCTGATAAAATTTAAGTTGAAGAAGCGAAATTCTCGATTTTCCAGTTTTTGTTAGAAAATCTTTTCTTGGATTTTTTTTCTGTGCCTCCTTAATATCCCCAAGGACCCTAACCAAATTCCAAGTTTTTAAATTTTATTTGAAGAAGCGAAATTCTCGATTTTCCAGTTTTTGTTAGAAAATATTTTCTTGGAAAATCTTTTCTTTGTGCCTCCTCAATATTCTCAAGGACCCTAACCAAATTACAGGTTTTAAAATTTTATTTGACGAAGCGAAATTCTCGATTTTCCAGTTTTGTGAGAATTTTGGAAAATCTATTCTATATGCCTCTTTAATATCCCCAAGGACCCGAACCAAATTCCAGGTATTTCGAACGTGCGTTGTCTGTCAGGCACTTAGTAACGTAACGTAAAAATTTAATTTAGAGGAAGGTACTGTACTTTGAGGGGCTAAGCTCAACGTCATAATTGTCTAATATAGTGAGGAAATATAAATAGTTCATACTCCAAAGTTCAGCTTGAACTCATATTACTAAGTCAGTATATTTGAATCTCTAAGCTTTTATCCCTAAGTTAGAAACAAAACTGACGGACATTTTGTTCTAATCGTGAAGAAACGTGAAAAAGTACACCCAGAGCGCGTGCTGTCTTGACGCAGATAAAAAAAGTATTATATTCAGAGTATACAAGAACAGATATAACATATATATTAGTACTTTTTTATCTTAAAAGTTTAATAATAAGAAATATTGTGTATTTTTTATTTTTTTTACTATCTGACGTTTTGCTAACTATTTTTTTACATTTTTTGTATATAAGTTCCGTTTCCAGTATATTTATTTTTATTATTTTTTGTTTCTTTTTAATATTCTATCATGATGTCTGTCCTAAAGGATAGTCCAGTTCTTTTTGCCCATAAGTTAACAATAATAAGACATTTACTTAAAATTATGTTTTATTTATATAATTGAAAACTAAATTGGTTAACTTTTATCATTTGTTTTATGTAATGTTTGATAAGAATAAATCATATTGAGAAATATATTATATACTCGTATACTTATATTTTAGTATACTTTTTAAATTATTTTTCAAAAAAAAAATTTTTATACCATTACGTATCAACGGCAAAAAGACATTAAAATATTTTAAGACAATTCTATTTAATATTTTTCATGTAATTATTTTAGTTAAATAAATAAAAACTGTTTTTGAGTTTATTGCTATTAAATCTTTACTTGATTTAACTTATTAACTATATTAGATATAAAAAAAGTAGGAACAAAAAAATATTTACTAAATATTGTAAATCAACTAACAGCTTTATATAAATACAAACGATTATGATGCGTCCGACATAATCGACATTGTACAACAAGAATGCGTTTCATAAACTAATTTTATTTTTAAGGATTTCAATGCGAATAATTTTCCCACGACAATCAAAACTTCATTCACTGTTGTATTATTTTATTCATACTTTATTACTGTAATTATGGAAAATTGTGTAAAAATTATATCATGGTATAATATTGCAAATTAAGGCATCGTGGTACAGTGGTGATTACAACTGAATGTATCTAAATATTTTGATGATTTTTAAAGTGTTAATCCACACTGAGGATAGAAAAAATACATAAAGAAGATATAAAAATAAATGTAAAAGATGGAACTCATCCCCTGTGAATATAACAAAAATAAATAAAATATAATAAAATAAAATATTTTTCAATTTAGATACAATTATTCATATCGTCATATTAATAAGTTTATAAATTTTATTGTTTCAGTTAGGTTAATTTAACTTTTTTGATGCTTTAGCATTTACTGAAAATATATTTCTTATGTTTAGTACTAATGAAACAATAGTACTTTCAAATTATGTTTTATTTGCTGTAAATTAAAAGAACATAATTTCGACTTCAATAATTGACTAATTTCTTCACTTTTTAGTAGATATTAAAAGTATTTTAACGCACTTTTTTGTAACCAAGCGTCATGATGCAAAAATGCGCTTAAGCTGTTAAATATTTTTAATACATTCTCAAATAACATGAATGATTTATGAAGTATTTGTGCATATCGTTAAACATTCAATGTTCTTTGGTTTAATTAAATCGTCAATTTAACAAAACAATCACGTCTTATATTTATTTAATAAACATATTCCACGCATATAAAATACCATAATAATTTTACAGTGTCGACGATACCTACAAGGTTTCGTATGGTGCACGTTTATACATATATATGTCTTGATACTTTCCGGAATTTAAATCTGACACTTGGAATTTAAATCTGCCATCAAAGCATTTTATCGGCAATATTTAGTAAATATAAGTCGACTAAAGACCAACTCTACTATTTTTCTCACATACTTAATATAGGTGCGCTTTGAAGGATTAAACACCATTGTTTCTATTAAAGGAATTAAAAATGACGTACAAATTATATTAAATATTTGGGCAAAATAGGCATCGAGCCTACGATCGTCTCGTTTATAGCTCAATGTTGTTCCACTGCGCCACAAACATTTCTTATATTTTTTTAACATTATGAGTAATATAAGAAGCGTAACGATAAGTTATTATATATATTTTTAGCGTTGACTGTAAGTATTTTGAAAAAATTAAAAGCTTTTATACTATTTCAGTCTTAATAAGGTAATATAAAGTAATTTAAAAACTTGAACAATTTATTAAGTAGAAATATATTTCTTCTAGACTTCAATTAAAAAGCAACAACTTAATATATCTATCTCTTAATCTAAGAAAACCGTCGTTGAGGACCGTCGAGGCGCACAGGCGCAACGTCTGCCTGTAACGCGACGGTTTCTGGGTTCAATCCCCAGTCGGAGAAGATGGATTTTTCTATTTCCATTTTCTTTTCTCTGGCAAACTAGGCAAAGCGCGGTGTTGAGTTCCACCACTCAACACGCAATGCCTCGAAAAAGGTGGAAAGCGGGGACGGAGAAAGCAGGGACTAAGCAACGGAGCGTCTCAACACTAGGTTCCCACGATTGCTGCGGTTTCCTCTGCCTACCCTGCCATGTGCGGGATAAAGCGTGAAGCTAAAAAAAATCTAAGAAAAAATTGTGAACAAACATATAAATTTATATATATTCGTACAATTTAACATACGCCTTGAAAGCTGGGAAGCTTAAACGGATAATGCCCTCTTTTTTTGTAATCCGTTTGTAATATTAAGAAATATCATCCTGCAAATGTTCAAAACAAAATGTTATAAGCATTAATGACAGTGTACAGTGGGAATACGATATTGATTGTTGGTAATCGGTGGACATTAAAATAGTTTAGCTGATTGAGGTTCTCATGATCTGTGAGAAGCTTCGATAAGCGCTTTTAAGGGAACAGCTTGGGAATGTTTTGAGTATGTAAATGATATCACTTATAGGATATATTGGAAAGTTAATATTGTATGGACTAAGAGACTAAGTTAACATATAGCATGTTGCTAACATATGTACGATCAGATTAAACATATAATATAGGTATTGAAATAACTGTATCCTTTTGTTATTGACTTAATTGTAAGATTGTACTTTATAATTGTTTTTATAATTTACAAGTATTTTTTTGAAATGCGAAACCTACTTAATAAACTTGCATTATTATATATTTTATTATTATTTTGCATAAGAAACTTTTACAAAGCTGTCATTCTTAAACATTTTTATATCCCAGTCCTGTTTTATTACCATAGATACAACTAAGTAGGTATTTATATAAGCTATTCGTTATTCAGTTTATTGAAAAAAATCAAAGTTATAAATAACCTTTTTATAACTTTATTAAAAAAAAAGTAAAATCATAAAATTATCTTGCTAGTGCAGATAAAAACATCATAATCTACGCAATGTGCCACAATAAATATATTTGGAACACAAACGACCCTAAGGCAGAAATTTATATTTTATTTAAAAAAATCATTGCGTGCGAACACAAGTAGCGCGTCCACACGCAAAGTGCGGAATAATTTAAACACAACATCCGATGACTAATGACGATTATTATAGCAATCAATTTATTGAATGCGATTGAGATATCCCTTAAGTAAAAGGTAGCCGTTATAAAGTGATGGTAAGCACGCGATACAAGCTTTTCTGGCCGCGTTAAATTAAATTAACATTGATTTATACGACAAATTTGTTAACACGAGCACGTCGTTATTCATTATTTTAGTTTCTCGCTGTATCCCACTTACATAAGGCTAATGAAATCACGTTTTAAGACAACCTTTTACCAGCTTTCAACCCTTAGAGACATAGAGACATTGTTTAACGAAGTAGGTGAAAATTATTCATTCTCTCATAGGAATTGAACTCACAACCACTATGCTTAGTCAGACGATTATGACGCTGCGCCACGTGTACATAATTACTTAATAATAGATTTTTGAAATATTTCACTTAGGATTTCTCTATAATGTTTCCTTTTCTTTTTTTTTCTTTTTACTTCTACGTTCATTCCGATTTACGCACATAATGGACAGAAAATATCTGGTGCTAAATCACCATCGCTTTCCAACTTGCACCAAATTATTTGATGGTAGATTAATTCTTAATCCCAATTTGTATACTACGGAAGCAATCTTTCGAGCCGTCCTAGTATGTTAAAGAGAATTTTCAATACAATTTGTAGTGTAAAAATATAGTTAGAAGTCAATTGGCAATCGAACACAAAAAATATGTGCAAATTCAGATTTTTGTAACTGAACTAAAATAATGTAAATAATAGTACGAGTATGTTATTAACATAAAATAGTAATACTCTATATCTTGCATCTATGTTTCCCGCAGTAACCAAAGGGAATCTAATGTTAAAACACTCCTCACTCAATCAATTTCTCTCCTCTCTTTCCTCAATCAATCACTCAATTTTCCACAGCCCTCGAGTGTTAAGTGACTGAACTCTACGCTACGTTTTGTGTTGTTACCAGAGCAAAATGAAAGACAACTCTGGCGTTAAGAGGCTGACGTCCTATAATATTGAACGTTAGTAGGCATTACAACATTTAGAACAATAACACGTTAAAACCTCAAGTAGTTTCACGTCAATTTACCAACCTTCAGTACTTTTTATCTACGCAAGTGTTCGCGTGAGCCGCAACTAGTAATTTAAATTTTAGAATGCGATTCCGCCCATTCAGTCACGCCCACAAGTAGGTGCAATCTGATCACGCTTATGTAAAACTGATATGCATTTTCTGACCCCGACTGTAGTTTTGCTATGCGAAGGCTTTTGAGGCCATAGAATTGACATTATGTTGGTAGATATGTAGATTTATTAGTCTTTATAATAGTATAAATATTTCATTTATAGTATTTTCCACGTAAGGCAGGGTGGATACAAAAAACCTTTGGTTAAGGCACTGATCTATGAATCCAGTAATCCAGGATAGGGAACTGCAGGAACCATAGCAACCTAGTGTCAAAGCACTGAGTTCCTCACTCACACTCAGTTCCCTGTTTTCTGGATGGAACTCAACGCCGTGCTTTGCCTAGTCGCCAGAGCGAAGAAAATGGAATAGAGAAATCTATCTTCTTCGAGTAGGATTCGAACCAACAAACCATTGTGTTTACAGGCAGACGCTGCGCCTCTGTGCCACGATGATTTTAAACTTGTTAATTTATATAAATTACATTAACGCTTCACTCCGTTTTTGTTCAGCTTATGTGAAATGGTACTATATGCGTGACAGAAACGATTGTCATCTAGCCCATCTCGTGTCATGATGTATGTAAGCCATTATTGTTTGTTCTTAAAACTAAAATTAACATCCATTGACTTTCCCTCGTCATATATCAGAATATTATACTAAATTAGCGTCTAAGATGACATGCATTGTCTTCGTAGCCAATTGTCAAGATCACGTATTGTGTCGACTTATAATTTATAATATGACCTTTTAACCCTGGCCGGTACTCTCTCATACGTTTCTATATAAGTATCACGTAGATTGGACTTTCAATTATAAAATCGCACTTATTGAAAGACAATTTCTTTAGCTTCTGATTTTATTCCACATAGGTAGATCTTAGTGTTAAGACTCTCCGTTATTCCGATATTAAATGGAAGAACACTGAACTCCATTTATATGGCCATTGCATTTTTATAAGCGTTTGTAAAATTTTCGCAGTAACATTGTTCAGAATTGGCGAAGTGATTTGTGCTCAACTGATACACTCGTAATGCCATTAGTAAAGAGAGGTAGAAGAAGATTGTTTACTTGTATATTGCAAGTGAGAAAAAGTATTTAAATAATTTGTTTATTGGTAATTTGAATAATACCAAAACTAAAAAGACAACAAGAAATAACTATTTTTGCTTATTAATATGTGAAATATAAATACAGTTCTATTCTCCTATTTCTAAAAAACTTCTATAATAATTTATCAAGCTAATGTCTAAGTTCTAATTCTTATTTCTTAGTTATTTCCATTTCCACTTAGAGAGTAAGTACTTCAATCTTATTTCGTAATCTCACTATCTTACATCTCAGGAAAAGCAGCTATAAACTACATGGAGTAATCGGTACAGCCTATCTGTTGTCTGTTAAAGGAGGCGTTCTCAATTGAAAAATAGCACATTTCCCTTGTTACCGTGACTAGCCGCTGTGACGGGAGCTACGATAAGTTCTTGATTAGCATACAGGATTTTCCAAAATACAATTATTATACTGACTATGTTTTAACCGTGACTTTGCCCGTTTGGTTAAGTATTACTTACATTTAAATAAGCTGTACATAACAAATGATATATAAGGAAACGAAAAACAAAATATAATTCGAACCAGTAGGTAATTTCTAAGATGAGCGTAATTCTTTACTTTCATAATAACAAATATTGAGTATATAGTATACGAAATTATTTCTGAATTAGAGAGATAAGTTTCAAATTGTATTAAAAAATATATGATATTGGTCTCAGATATAACTTGGAACTTAAGCTGTAACCGCTTCCGCTTATTATTACTATAGCAAATTAAAAATAAATATTTAATTAGTGGAATTGTAAAATATTTTTATAGGGCCATTTAAGTGCATATTGCCATAATAAATTCAATATTGCCACACTGAAAAGCTTTTGTTTAAATTTAATATTAAATCAAATACAATAATTCATAGAAATTTAGAAATTAAATTATTTATAAGTTATATAATAAATTCAAATTGTCACGTAACAATTTTAAGTAATAAATATATTTTAAATATGAACTTGCTGATTTAAACTACTGATTATTCATTACAGTCAGCCTTATTTGATATAACTTACGTGTCCACAAATCAAGCTTATAAAAGCTTAATAAATATGACCGCACATTATATAAGAGCTTTCTAACTTGAAAGCACAAAATATTTGTTGTCTTACAAGTTCACTGCCCGCGTTGATGAATGAGGAGCACACGACGTAAACTAACACGCAAGAGCCCCAGGCGAAACCGTTTTAGCTATTTTGAATGAGTTGTCAATAATCTGTAAGTAATTTTAAATTACCTGCCCGATCTGGATGTGTGAGTGATGGTAGAAAATTGTATGTTCAGAAGGGTTTTTTTTGTCATTTCTGGACCTAATCAACGAGATTTGTTAGTTAAGAGTAATAAAATCGTCGTATGTTTGCTTTTAAAATTAAGATTTAAATAATATAGTAAATTATTTTTATTAATAATAATGTTTATTAATTTTATCATGGCCCATAATAATTTTAAGAAAACATTATAGATAGTTTTCCTGTAATCTACGTTCTACCGTACCATTACGCTAGATTCCCGCCTACTCCTGAACTAACCAAATCGTTGCCTACTGCCAATTAGGCACAATTTTCGGCTAATACAAAAGGTGCCCGCTGTCCTAAAGACCATTGGTTGGTAATTAAAACAAATAGGGTCAAAAGGGACCGCCTAAGGCGCCATGGGGCGGTTTCGAACGGCGCGCCGTCGCCGCAAGCGATGTACCCCCTCATTATAAAGTTAATCTAATTATTGAATTGGTACAATGTTGTGTTTACATATTTTTTCCTACATGCCCCTCTATACTTAGAAATTGATGCGTAAGCGCTAAATGGCACGTTTAAGGCGATATATCATAGCGAAGTGGTCACTGTTGTGCCGACGGTTATTTTCTCACGCCGGTATCGAGGACTGTTTTAGTGGAATCAAAGTTATTATAGGGTATCACAGTTCACTGGATTGCTTTTTAGATTAAATTTGGTCTTGCCATTTGATTTTTTTTCTGTGCCAAGGTTTTATTGATACAATTTCATTATAAAATGTTTCACTTTTGAAACTGATACTAATGTTATCAAAAATGTTGTAATTTGGCGGGTAGGCGTCATAGTGAACAGGAGTGTTATTTGTTAGCTCCACTTTTTTTTAAAATAAAAAAAGCAATTAAGTGTACTTATGTGCTAAAACAGGGATACCTGTGCTAAGTTGATTATCACTAAACTTCCTCACACACAAATACCACTAAATAATTTACATTATGATGGAAACTTCAACAAGCCAGCTACTCAAGAGTATGGAAGAACTTTCATCTATGTTTTCCTCAAGAATGGCCGAATTTGAGAAGAATCTGTCACAATCTAGTTCTGCAGCCCCAACACCAACAGTTAAAGCCTTAGCTGCTGAATTTTATTCTTTCAAGACTCTTGTTTGGAGAACTCTTGGTCTTCTAAAATCACAAATGGGAATTGTTTTGGTTGGCCTAGATCGTCTTGAGACACAATCAAGGAGAAAGATCCTTTTGATTCATGGCGTAAAGGAAGACAAAGACGAAAACTTGCTTCATAAAGTTACTGCTATATTGTCCAACCAGATGAAAATGTCTGACGTGCAGTTCTCAGCAATAGAATCCTGCCATAGACTGGGCGTGAAGGCGTCATCCAGGCCCATTTTGGTCAGATTTTTCAATATGCAAGTCCGTTCTAGTGCATGGAAAGCTAAAACAACATTAAAAGGTACTAAAATAACGATAACAGAATTTTTAACAAAATCGCGTCAAGAAGTTTTCATAATGGCTCGTAAACATTTTGGCTTAAAGAAATGTTGGACAGCTGATGGGTTTATTATTATATTATTACCTAATAAATCCAAAGTCAAAATTTCGTCGCTAACCGAACTAAAACAGTTAATTAAAGATTCGCCCTCGAAATCTATCGACATGCAATGATCATATCACTTATTTGTTTATTAATATTGTTAGTCAGTACTTAATATCATTTTGTTTTTTTTTTTATCTTTTCGTTTTCTCATTTGTCTTGTTTATATTTTGAAGGGTACATTAAGATATTTTCTACTATATTTTTAAATTTTAACGTTAATGTTTATGTTTATAACTGTGACAAGTAGTAGATTATATTTATTGACAGTAACTTGTGCTTGCATGTGACATTTCTGTCACAGATTATTTATGTATTTAGTAGCTGTAATTGTTTCTGGTTTTATTACGTTCCATTCTATGTGATATTTTAATATTATCTAGATAATAATTTGGAATATTTTTAGTGTAAATTTATTGTTATCAACTTAAGCACGGGGATCTAATTAGTAGTTTATACATATAATATTTTATTCTTATTTTTTTTTTATTGTACGTTGTATTATAATTAACGATTATATATCGTTATATATTGTTTATTACGTTTAAATAAATTTTATATTAGATATTTATATATATATTTTTTATAAATATATAGTATTATTTTATTTATTTATTTATATTATTTTTAATATTATGTTCGTTGATGATGAATATTTCTCTTGTGCTTCTAGTAATTTTGATAGTGTTGAAAGTAATAACTCATCACTTTCAGACTTTGAGCCACTTGCAGATAAGTTTCCGAAAATATTTACTAAGCCATCTTATTCTCTCTCAATAGTGCATATCAACGCTCAGAGTGTTCCTGCTCACTACTCTGACCTTCTCGCATCCTTTAGCTCCGGCGTAGTTGATTGTATACTTATATCCGAAACTTGGCTTAAACCATCTCTTCCATCTGTTAGTTACACTATTCCAGGGTACCAACTATTTCGTAATGATCGTACTTTGCAGGGTGGCGGTGGTGTTTGTATATACGTTCGCAGCCACATCTCTGCCAGTATCATCAAATTGTCTCCTAATGAATCTATTGGAGTACTTGAGTATCTTTTTTTAGAATTAACATTACGCCATAAAAAAATTTTGCTGGGAGTTTTGTACTCTCCGAATGATAAAATAAACTACTTTGGTACTTTGGAAGGTGTTTTGGAAGTTCTTGCACCGCAATATGAACACGTCATTTGTATGGGTGATTTAAATACGTGTCTTTTAAAAAATGATGCCAGATCAGACTTGTTAAACTCTCTAATTGAATCGTATAATTTACATATACTTCCAATGTCTTATCCCACTCACCATTTTCCTAACTGTAGGCCCTCCCTTATTAATATCATCTCTGTCTCTAATCTTGACTTCGTTGTTTCTCATGGTCAATTGACTGCGCCATTTTCTTTTCATGATTTGATTTTTCTTTCTTATAAATTACGTGCTCCTAAGTTAAGAGACAGAATATTTCTTCAGCGCAACTTCAAGCATATGGACCTGGATCGCTTGAAAGAGGATGTGAAGAACATTGACTGGTCACCCATAATATCTTCCACTAACATTGACAGCAAGGTTGAATCATTAACAACTGAACTGATTAACATTTATGATAAACACGCACCAGTAAGACCAGTTCGTATGAAGCACGCACCCGCACCTTGGTTAACAACTATTATTAAACGTACAATGTGTAAGCGCGATAAAGCAAAAGCCAAGAATAAAAAAAAATCCTTCTCAAGAAAACTTAGCTGCATACAAAAAACTGCGAAACATTTGCAACAGAATGTGTAGGGATGCTAAACGCCGCTATATCCATTCCACTATTCAGAATCTCAGTCAAGCGCGAGTCTGGAGATTCTTAGAGTCACTAGGGATAGGTAATTCCATTGACACTCATTCTTTAACAATAAGTCCAAATGATTTGAACTCCTTCTTCACAAGTACACCAATTACATTAAGCCCCCAAACCAAATCAAAGACCCTCAAGATTCTTGCTGAATTTGTCCTACCCGACTCAACTTCTTTTACTTTTAAAACTGTTACTGAAGATGAAGTCAGGAGGTATATCAAGTCTATTTCCACTAAAGCCGTTGGAAGTGATCATCTCAGTCTTGACATGATTATTCCCTTGTTGGAATACATTACACAAGTGGTCACTCACATTATAAATTTTTCACTGACTCGTAGTGTTTTTCCAACTTTGTGGAAGAACGCATATGTCATTCCTTTACCTAAAACTTCTAATCCTACCTGCTGTACTGAATATCGTCCTATATCCATTCTTCCTGTTCTATCCAAGGTCCTTGAATCCATCGTAAACAATCAACTATACCACTTCCTTTCCACTAAAAGTCTTCTGTGTCCTTTCCAATCTGGCTTCCGTCCTTTCCATAGTACAGTGACTGCGCTGTTGAATATTCCGGAGGCCATACGGTGCGCTCTGGCTAACACCAAGCTTACTGTGATGGTGCTTCTGGACTTCAGCAGTGCTTTCAATTCTGTAGACTTTGATATACTTCTAGGTACTCTTCGTGCAGTTAACCTGTCTTCTGCAGCTATTGACTGGTTTCACTCTTATCTCTTCGGTCGTCAGCAGTGTGTAAAAGTTAACGATATTACATCGACTTGGCTAGAACTCACTGTAGGCGTTCCTCAAGGTGGCGTTCTTTCTCCCCTTCTTTTCTCTATTTTTGTGAATAATATATCAAAAGTCATTTCTTCTCCTTACCATTTGTATGCAGATGATTTGCAATTATATCACCACTGTGATATAAACAACTTACCACAGGCCATTGCAGCACTAAATAAAGACTTGGATGCCATTCAATCTTGGGCCGAATCGTTTGGTCTCTTAGTTAACCCCAAAAAATCTCAAGCCATTATTATTGGCAGTAACAAGCTAAGGGGTAAAATAAATTGGAATTCAACGCCAAAAATTGTATACTCAGGAATTGAAATAGACTATTGTAACAAAATTAAAAACTTGGGTTTAACTTTTGATAGTAACATGTCTTGGACTTCACATATTAATAACATCAGTAAACGCATGCATTTTTCTTTACATTCTCTCAAGCGTCTCCAATATTTCCTTCCCTTTCAGACCAAAATTATGCTTGCGCAATCGCTTCTTCTACCAATATTAGACTACGCCGACGTTTGCTATTTGGATGTGACTGAGGAGCTACTTAGCAAGCTAGAGCGTTTACAAAACCTCGCCATCCGCTTTATTTACGGTCTACGTAAGTATGATCATGTATCTCATTTTCGAGCTCAGCTCAATTGGCTCCCAATTCGCCTTCGCCGAGATATGCACATCCTTACACTCCTTTTCAAAATCCTTAACTATCAAAACTTCCCTTCCTACCTCTGTTCCCGCTTTAATCTACATCCTTCTCCTCTTCGCTCGAGGCGGTCCGGTGTCATACCGATGCTGGACATACCGAAGAGTAATTCCAAATCCTACCAGAAGTCCTTTTCAGTGTATGCTGCATCCCTGTCGAATCAACTCCCTAAAAAGATCCAAAAAGTCCTTCTTTAAATTCCTTTAAATCCCAACTCAAAAAACATCTTCTGGAAAATTTGGATTAGTAACCATTCTAAAGTTAAATACTAGCATTATTCTTCATATAAATGCTTTTATATAGTCTATATATTTATTATATCATGCTATACATGAAATATATGTATATGTGTATATATTTATATATATGTGTATGTATGTGTATGTGTATGTATGTATATGTATATGTATGTATATGTGTATGCGTGTATGTGTGTATGTATGTATTTATGTATAAAGTATATGTATATATGTATTTTATATTGATATTAGCTATAATTTGCACTATTCTCACCCGCTGCTTTAACTCATCCACCACCACCGGTTGGCTGGAAGAGATCTCTTATAGAGATAAGTCCACCGTTGTGTACGGAACTATTGTAATATGTAATATTTTTTTTTTTTCAATGTAAAAATTTGTGCAATAAAGAGTATATTTAAAATTTCCCATATTTTACCTTGCATTCATAGAGAACTCAAATAACGCTGCTCTTGTTTAATACAAAATCAGCAAAAAAATATATGAAAACTAATTTAAACATTCATAAAAATATATAACACTATATATAAAAAAATAGATTATTAAATAGTAATAAAAGTGTACCAGGCAGGAGGTATAGCAAATTATTCCATTATGCTTAGGAATGCATTAAATGACCTCCCAACATTAACATTCCTTTGGTAAACGCTATACTTACTCAAGGAATTTCTTATAAGTAAATGCTTCATAGCTTAAAGAGTGTTATTACTTTAACAAAAAATCGAACTCTCTTGCTCACTTTCAATGTTCATTTATATACAAAGACTAGTTCTTTCGTACGTCTTTTTCTGTGTAACATTGAGCTGTTATAAAAACTAAAGTTTCTGATATAGATACATAACTTACGAGTAAGCTAGCTGTAGATTTTTACAGCTAGCTTAAATTTTAAATGAGAATTAAAAAAAAATATTTTGTAATTTCGTCTAACATAATATTAAATGAAATTTACCATCATACAATGATGAAAATTACATTTGAATCAGTTAATTTTTTGCTGAGATTAGCGTGTATAAACGTGCAGACAGAAAAAATCTAGTAATACTTTAGTGTATGTATAGGTATATCTTTAATGAAGAGACAGCGATCGGTTATGGGTTCGATTTCCTTTCGGTGAAATAAATTGTATTCATGCCTGTAAAAAACCTTGTTTCTAATTTAAAAATAAAAATCTTTAAAAATTAAAGAATTTTAATTCCCCAAATAAAAAAATATAAAAAGCTTTACTCCAAACTTCAAAAAGACAAATGAGTGTTCGATAAATTTTGTAGAAAGGAATACCTTTATTACAGTGAACGATCGATTACCGAATAATTCGTAAACCAGCAATCACCATCGGCTTTGCATTGTAATTGCCTAGCTATTACGGTCCCATTACGTTGTCCTTTTATAGGTGAAAATTCTTAAGACACAAATGTTTCTTTATGGTCACCTGTTGGAATGTGGGTGGATAGAAATGCGCCTGACCTAATCGATTTTAAAAATAGAGAAAATATTAATTTTATTAAAAAAAAAAAAAAAAATTCAAATATTGTAAGGGTTTCGCGATTTACCATATTTTAAATAAAACTCTTTTCGGATTGTACATTTCTTTGAATAAAACATAATAGCTTTCACCGAATTTCAATTTGATATAAAAAAAACTATTCCATTTCTTCATTCTGGTAATTACGAGGCATTGAGTTTCTTTTACCTTTTAAATATTAACAGACGATCTCCCTTGTTTCCTCTACTACAGGGGGAAAAATGATGATGTAGTTGTTTATAATTTATGACACTTATTTTAATAAATAAGCTGTAAAAAACAAAATAATTTTTCAATTTCCTCCAACGTTACTTAGGATTAGGCATTGAAACTTTGAAGAGTTAGGTACACATAATAAGCTCTTAGCTGGATATTGGTAAAGCAAAGCACGTAGACGTGTAAGCTAAAAAAATCATTAGTTTCCGGAACTACTTATTTACAAATTATCATAACGTTTTTTCTGGATAAGTTGAAGTGACCATACGCTTCTATCTGTTACTTAAACCTTTAAGTAACAACTGTTATAGTAATAAAAATATTTAAAAACATATGTGTAATTAATTTTTTTGAATTACTGACAAAAAGTTCCAAGAGTGTTGATTATGATGACTTTATAAATATATTCTTAGTTGATATAGTTGATATTTATGCAGTTTTAAATCCCTTAATCCCCAAGAGGAGCAAGCTTAAAAAAATTCATTTACCACAAAAAATCAACTGCCTTATATCCCACAGTCATAAAGCCAAAGGTGAGAACCGAGATCTAGCCTGAAGCAAACGGTAGATCCACTTAAGCAGCTATACATGATGGTGCCCGCCACACTATACCATATATCATCGGCGCCACAGATAAACAAAATGGGGAACATAAAAGTTGGGATACTGATGAACGGAGGGCTTGTTATAATGAAGAAAATTTATAAATTGTGTGTAGTAGATAGGTACAAAAGGTCGCACGCAATCCAAGCATTCGGAACACGTGGGAAAGATACAGCCCAGGCGGATAGCCTTAGGCAAACTGCCACGGTTGACGATCACCACGATAAATATATTCGACATTAGTGTACAGAGCAACCATCGCAGCGGAATTTATGTGAGACTAGCATGAACTGGAGGTGTAATATTACAATGAACAGCTTCAGTGCGTGTTTTGTTCTCAAAAAATAGTTTTTGACGCAAATTGCTATGTAAAGTTTGTAGTAATTATCGTAATTCTGATTAAGTTACACGTTATACTTGTGTTTGAGAAATTTAATATATTCTTAATTGTTTATAATAAATAAATTATATAAAGTTTAAATATATTTTAATTGTAATTTGAAGAACTTAGTCTTTTGTTTTTTTATTGTATTTTTAAATATATTAATAATTTACAATTGATTCATCAATAAATATAAAATATTAATGACTCTACTTAAGCATAAAAGTAATTGGTGATAAATAAATTCATTTTAAATTGCCTAATTTATTTCAATCAGAAAGTCATTTCTTTCGATATTACACTGTGGACTTTCCAAAACGTTCCTACGGATGAAGACAGCTAGAGGGCGAATTCCCTAAAAACTCGGTCCGCGGGGTCAAATGTCGAACAATTTATTGCCTCTACAGTGGGGCTCAACCGTTTGGCTTTCGGCGTTCTTTGGGAAGATCCGCAAACCTCTAATTAGGAGGATTATGAAAATATTCACACAGGTGCTTGGCACATCCCTAATAAGCATCTTGGCTTGGGGCGAGTCGTGAGCCAGCGCTTAATGTTTTTGGGTGTAACTATTGCAGGTGATTTTAGTTTTTTTTAGGTTACTAAGTCAATCTAGGATCGATCATTATCATTGATGAGCGTATTCTTCTGTTTCAAATATAAACTTAAAAAACGAACAATGACTTATTCATATCATGTAGTGCTTCTATTGAAATGGTAATTTAGTTTAATTTAATATTCAAATTTTATAAAGTGACAATAAAGTTTAATATATTAAATAGTCTTATATAGTAGTCACCTTAGTTAACATATAAATTTTTACCTCTAGTAAACATATAATTTAATCAAGCATAGCTTGCAAGAAATAAATGTCATAAAGACACAGATACTATTTTGTATACTGTAGAGACATGGTCTGGTCATCATTAACGAGAACGGTACAAGTAACTATCGTAGTTTATATACAATAGGGCTTCTCTATAGTATATTTATACTGACTAATTCTATTCGTAACTATCCAAAAATCGCTATAAAAACATAAAGAAATAAAATAATGTAAACAATATGAAAATATTCTTAAAGGTTTTTAATTTATCATATTTTTCTAAATTGCCAAAACGACAAAGTTAACAGTTTAATTTATATACAAATAACATGTATGAAGAATTACAAATTGAACAATTCCGTCGTGGCGAAGTCGTCGTGTCGGTTACTGGGTTCGATCCCCAGTCGGAGAAGATGGATTTTTCTATTTCCATTTTCTTCGCTCTGGCATCTAAGGCAAAGCGCGGCGTTGAGTTTCGCCACTCAACACGCAATGCCTCGAAAACGGCGGAAAGTGGGGACGGAGTAAGCAGGGCCTAAGTAACGGAGTGTCTTAACACTAGCCACTCTGCCTACCCTGCCATGTGCGGGATAAAGCGTGAAGCAAAAAAAACAAATTACAAGTGTTTGTTTACAAAAAGAAAGACACTCGTTATTACCATTAATATTTTATCTTTCTTACTAAAAAACAGGAGTTAAGGCCACCTTTGACTGAAATCTCGGTCATTTATCTATTATTGTAATTTCATGTGTAAAATGTGTTTCATAAACACATTTATCGTACGTTATTTTAAAATCGTGACATACATAACGTTTATCCTGCTAGAAGAACTTTTTTTTTTCATTTAATAATGAAAACATACTTCAAACTTTTAGCCCTTTATCACTGTATACTTCAACAAATAAAAGCTTCACTTTCCAAGAAATAAAGTTTAAGCTCCAAATCTAAATAAATAGATGACTACAGTGACCAAGTAAGTGTTTTCTAATAAATTTGTACTATGTCTAAAATACAATAAAAACTAACTTTAGATAAAATTTGTAAGCCTAAGGTTTCTTTGTCGACTCTTTAAAATGATGAGACAATTTGTACATTAACCTAAATAAATATATTTATTTTAACAATTATTTAGTTTAAAATATTGCATTGAATTACAGACATTGTTTTCCGATAAATATTATTCTATGAATAAAAAATACAAGCTTTCACAAGCGTGCCTTATTTACAAAGAAAAGAAAAATACAAAAATATCCGGACGCGGTCGCTTACAAAGTCTTGTTAAAAAATAAATAACAAAATATAATGATACAAGTTAGACACAAATATTAATAATGACAGCAATAATGAATGATTCAGTCTAGAATTTCCTCGCCAATTTTTTGCCGCATAAAATACAATGAAATCACAATTTTGCAACCGTAATCATTTATGTTCATTCATAAAATAGTGCAAAAACTCAAAAGGTTGCCCTGGTTAATGATAGGTCGTTCGAAATGAAACCGACGGAAGGTTGCCATAACTTTTGACATGTCGAACGTAAACACCTTGTATTTCAAAGATTATGAGATGTTGCAATAAATTTGTTTTTATTGTAATAGTAATGTCACTTAGATATGTATATTATGAGTTATTTCTTCAAAACTGTAAGAATTATTAACAATTAATTGAAAATTTCAAAATATTTGTTTGTAAAATATTTTTAAAACTAATTTATTTTCCTACAAAGATATATAAATTTCTAATAATTAATTGTCATAAAAGAACCTAAACATAATAACAATTTCACAAGGGATGATTTTTAATAAGCATTTAATAAACTACGTTGTCCACTTTTACTCATTTTTCTTCCTGTCGTATTCCACGAAATGACTTTAGAATTATTATAGCGTAATGACAGGGTTTTGATTAGTTTGCGGTTGACCATCAAGGGTGTGGGTTTGAATCGGTGGCGCCAGTAAATCACCTATTAGTTAATATTGGAATTTTGGGGGCACTTGGTAGTTATTTTGTTGGAATTGCCTAGTACTTTAATGTTGTTTTGCAAGAATTTAATTATAGATATCGTATAGTCTCTCAATATTTTGCCAATTGTTATTAGTTTCGTAATATTTTTTTGCTATCTATGTACGAGTTTTGATTCTATAGTGACGCATTAGCACAATATCTGACAGTAAACGGTTAAGCAGTAGACTGTAATGATACCCTATTGTGGAAATAAATGACATTGCTCGTTTTGATAAAAATACAGATCGCTGCATTGAATTTCGCCATGCAACGTGTAACCAAATTGTTAAAGTAAAGTAAAGCAAATCCCCCCAGAAAGTCAATAGTATAAGTTCGAGAAAAGCGGTAGACGTGTTTTTTTTTATATATTCACACTTTATCCCGCACATGGCAGGGTAGGCAGAGGGAACTGCAGGAACCATACGAACCTAGTGTTAAGACACTCCGTTGCTTAGTCCCTGCTTTTTTTCCGTCCCCGCTTTCCGTCTTTTTCGAGGCATTGCATGTTGAGTGGCGGAATTTAACGCCGCGCTTTGCCTATTTGCCAGAAACCGTCGCGTTTATAGGCAGACGCTTACGCCTCTGCGCCACGACGGTCAATACTTTGATATTATAATTCGATGACCCCAATTGATTGTTGTAGTTAACAATATTATATCACGTGATTTATATAATATATGTATGTATATATCTCTTCAATCTACATTTATTAAGCCTTTTATTATGAGCTTTATTAATTTGTATATTTTTCTTGCTTAGTTACAATGTATCTGTGGGCTCAAACTATTGACAAAGGCTCTCTCTAATATTTTCTGTAATTTTATTTGCTTAACGACATATCTCTAAGTGGGATCTGTTTATCGGATGTCGGATTAACTTTATTTTTTAATTTATTTTTGCAGACAGAAGGAACTGTAGGAACCATAGGAACCTAGTTTTAAAACACTCTGTTGCTTCGACCCTGCTTTTCACCTTTTTCGAGGCATTGCGTGTTGAGTTGCGGAACTCAACTTTGCCTAGTTGCCAGAGCAAAGAAAATAAAAACAGGAAAAGTCCGTCAACCCCGAGGGGGAATCGAACCCACAAACCGTCACGTTTACAGGCAGACTCTACGCTTCTGCGACACGACGGTACCATCTTTTATCCTATCTATTATTATAGTACTTATTAATAACTACTTTGCTTTATTTTACCTGTTTATTTCTTAGGCATATACTCACCTCTTTTTTATTTGATATATTTAAGTAAAGATGGGTTAATTAGGTTTTGGTTCTTAACGTTGTATTTCTTTCTCGGTTTTCCTGCTTTTCATTCTACTCATACACCAAAAAAGCAAATGTTATGTAATATGGCTTTGTAACATTACATAACATTTATTATGTCTTTGCCCTCCTATCTTAATGGGCTATATAACGTAATAAAGTGTTTTTGTTTCAATATTTAAAAAAGTACTTAAACAAAAATATTGAATTATTAATATTGATTGTCATAATGTTTTTGAGCTCTATTATCTACTGAAATGTATAAAATACTGAAAATCCAATGAAAATAATCCAATCAATAGTAATAATCACAATCAATAATAATCAAATCAAAAAGCGTGAACTCATTTAATATATTATATATACTATATATTATACTTATATATACTATATATATACTGTATATATAGGTGAAGGTTGCGATCATTGGACCGGCTCTTTGATTGGACCACTCAATTTTTTCAAAAACTATACATGTCACAGCAAGTTTGATACATTGCTAGGCAACAGTACCGGTCCCCTTGACTACCCACAAAACCTCTGTGCGCTCGCGAAGCGTGGTAAGTAGTGAGATGTGTACTTGTGTTTGTGGTGACCGTGATCTAATAACCGAGCCATCAACAAACTCGTGTAAGTCACATTGTTTTAATTAATGTTTAATGATTGTGTTAGATTTGAATAGCAAATTTATCTGCGCTTACATACAGTACTAAGCTTTTTACGTAATATTGCACATTTTTTAATAATTACTTTCGTTCTGTTCATATGCCTTGTTGCCATCAATGGACCGGAATGGTGACGCCATCATTGGACCGGTCCAATCAAAGAAACTTAATAAATAGTGATTTTTTATATTGTAAATTGAATATTTTTGTATTGCATGTAGATGGATATCTACCTTTTACTTATAATTGGATTATATTTATATATTCCAGAAGAAGAAATAGTATTAGTTACTAGTATGAAACTCACTACAGAATCTTTTAAAAAAAACTATTAGATTAAATGAAACAAGTCGAATGTATGTCGTTCCAAAAGCCACATTAAAAAGACGATTAGATGGGAAAAATCAAAAAACTGTGGAAGAAATTCAAATAGTGGGATCAAAAGGAGATCTCCCTAAGGCTTTAGAAACTGAATTTAGCAATCACTTATTGAATGGAGAATTCTTTTTTTAGTTTTACTCTCAAAGATGTCAGGCAGCTTGTTTTCCAATTAGCTTCCAATAAAATTAGACATTGATTTAATAAAACCAAAGAAGCTGCTGGGTAAATAGTACTATGCATTCATGAAGCGCCATCCAGATATAAGTTTCCGTCAACTAAGAGCTATCTATGAGCAGTACAATTTTATAATCGATTTAATAAAAAAAATTGAATTAAAAAAGTAATTCTTATTTAGTGCTTCATTTGCGTCACCTTCATTGGACCATTAATACAAATGTTTCAAAGTCCAATGATAGCAACTTAGTGGTCCATTCATGGCGACGGTGGTCCAAAGAAAGCAACTCGTCATTGAAAATTTATATCCTCTCAACTTTCATTGCCAATAATTTATATATCATTAATTTACGTAAAAAAGCATCGGATACCATTAATTGTCTTAATTTGTAGGTGATATTTCATGAGATATGGTGTCACAAAGTTAAGTGGTCCAATGATAGCAACCTTCCCCTACTATATATTATACTTATATTATACTTTGCTATTTTTTATATGTTTTAAAAATTAAAAAAAAAACGACTAAGTAACAAACTACTATTTGTGCACCTATGATACATCCCTAGGCATATAACCAATATTTAGTAACAAATTCCTATGCTGAAATTCAGAAGTGACGGTTACAATATATTATTACTTATAGCAAAATCGCATAAAACTTAATTATATCAACGTAATACTGTCAACATGATACACTTTTATTAAAACATCCAACAAAATAAATTACAAGCGGAAGGCATGCCATTAAAAAAATTCGAAAATCATTTTAAAGTCACAATAAAATTACATTTATATGTGCCTGTTATCTTACAAAATTTCTGGACGATTATAACCGCATTTGAGCTAAATTTAATAACCGGTACCGACCACAGAGTCCACTTTTTGATTCTTCATAATTATACGCCTATTTTGAGAAACATTTTGCCTTACCTGATTTCTGATACAGCTGATTGAGAGATTGCCCAAAACCCTTCTATAGTCATTGGCTTAATTGTTAGTTCTAAAATTTTTAAGCAATTACGAATTAAAAATACATCTATGTAATTAAGCGCACGCAACGTGTGTTTCTTAGTAAATAATTTGTAAGACTTCTTCATAGAATCCTCTATATATTTTTTTAAAAGCTGTCATTCCTGACTTGTTGGTTTTGTTTATATTATTTATACATTCACCATTTTTTTTTCATTGCGTTACGCAAACAAAGTTTGGTGTTAAGAATTAGTTGACTTAACTTGACTTGACTCGACTTTCCTAAGATTTGGAAAATAATTAAATTTTATGAATTAAAGAATAAACTTTATAAAAATTCACGCTGGTAATAATTGGTAATAACCAATGTAGACCTCTATAGGCATCTAAGAAACATACTATAAGTAAATAGCACACTCATAGCTGTCACAACTTTAAGTTTACCACGAAGGTGTCCATAGCTTTGAAAAAAGACTAAAATGTAATTATTTTAAAAAAAACCAAACCCATACACACATCTACTGTTTATACCTGCTTTCAAAGTAAATCCGAGGATTTTAATTTTTGCCTTGTTATTATTTTAAAGATTAACGGTAAGCATTCACGTTAAGAGGATACATTTTTAAGTAAACATGAGCCCGTTATTTTTATTATATTTAAAAATTAATTAACGGTTGTATTTTTTAAGTATTTTGAGACATGCTATTTAAATTTGTACTTTAGCTTATAAGCTAATAAACAAAACTACTTTAATACGATATCACCATTATGCCTCAGAGAAACCGCGAAGGTTGTTGGTTCGATCCTCTCTCATAGTAAACAATAATTTTTGTCACCGAACATTGTATTTCTCAAAATGTATATCTCAGCATCCAGTTATAAGTATTAAGTTGAACTCATTTCCTCATTTTCTCACACTAGAGGTATGAGATGCTTGAGTAACAGTTCTTTTAGGAATACCTATTAGTTAATTCGCAAAATGAAATAATATATTCTCATGTAGTAAAAAAAATATATATAAATAGATAAATATTTTCTCAAACAAAAACAATTCTGAGAAATGTTACAAATTACATCTTCTATATCGTCGAAAATCGACCTTGCCTTTTTAAATGTGACGTGTCAAACTAAACATTTGTTACAACTTTTATACCTCGCCCAAAACAGATTATAAACGTGTAGTGGTGACATTTCTTCAGGGCTATATTAAATGGCTCGCTTGTCAAACTTTAAAATATATTTGACATGAGACCAACTTGTCACATAACAATGGTCATTAATAAAATTACGCTTAAATATGATTAACTACAACAATAACCACAAGATATTATTATAAACGGGGACGGAGTAAGCAGGGACTAAGTAACGGAGTGTCTTAACACTAGGTTCGTATGGTTCCTGCAGTTCCCTCTGCCTACCCTGCCATATGCGGGATAAAGCGTGAAGCTAAAAAAAAAAAAAAAAAACAATAACCACAAGATATTATTATAAAAAAAATAATAATGAGGCATTGTTTTCAAGCAAAACTTAGAAACACAATACTTAGAAAGTGAAGAAACGGAGTGTCTAACATTAGATTTTTCTCGGATCTCTTTGCCGACTTTACTATAATCAGGATAAAGCATGAAGTAAAAAAAATCAATAACTAGGCTTAAATAACTCCTCATTGATATTGAACCCCAAAATAAAATATAATATTTTACATTTCATCGGTAGGTGCGTCCGTCCACCTAATTGGCTGAAATGAAACCTATTATATCCAATACGATGATTGACAGATGCCAATCAATATTGCGTGCACCTGGTGGCGCGTGCGATGAGATACAGAAATATTTTAGGGTTTTGCTAATACAATATGGTAAGGTATAATAATACAATTAATATATTTATAATATGTATTCTGCAAGTAGTTAAAATATATTTGAAATGGTTCTCATGTATTTATGTAGTATTTAACTTAATTTTTTTCAGTGCTACTTACTTAGTATAGCCCTTTAATATATAGGTTTCAATATTAAAGTAGGTTTGCATAGTAACAAATTATATTTTTTAACATTTTCAACTCTATAGATTAGCCTTAGTTTCCTCATTAATTTTGAATTGATTTTCTATAATTAAAACTATTATTATAGTGGCTTACCTTACAATAAAATTATTATAACCGATGAAACCACTCCAAATCACATAACAATTATAACGCCAGATGCAAAAACATCAGTTCTACAGGATGAAAAATAGACGAAATAAAAACTAAAACCTCGCTTAGAGCGTAACATAAATCACCATCAAAACGTCTTTCAATCATATAGGTATATATAATCAAACAATTATGCCTAAAAGTCATAAATCTCGAAATAATTCACGAATCTAGTGCTACTTCAGTTGGTCGTTACGTTGCTAGAGGCAATATGATCTTCATTAAGTAATTTTATTGTGCTTAGAAATCTCTGTATTAGCACGCAAGGTGTACATTATGAACCAAGTTTCATCAAAAAGTAACAACATTAACACATAGGTACATACATACCAAAATTATAGAAGCTGGATTACTTAAAATTGTTTCATATCATTTATATATCTTTCCACTAATGAAATAACGACAATAATATATTAATATATTATGTATTACAATATAATTATAATATATGATAGGAAATATAAAAAAAATAATAAAATCAAAGTTTATGGCCTAATCTATAATTTAAGCAACATTTAAATTATACTATAAAAATATTTAACCTACTTATTAATTAGCAACAACGATACATATAATTGAATAGAACAATCAAATTAGATTCGATAAATCAATAAGGTGTTCTCATAAATCAACGAGAACGTCAGTCAGTCTGCGCGGGCGCATGACAGGCGAAATCACTTGAAATATGGCGGCTAAGCCCTACAAATTCGACTTTAATCCTCACTGAATTGCTTTTAATTGGGACAAAAGAGTGAAGAGAACGATTATCGAGATCGATTTCGGGATACATTCGAAATAGTCATGGGAAAGTCGGACGGACGATTTCGTCAGCGATTAGCCCTCAATCAGAACGGATTTGTGCAATTTTCATTGACTGGCAAATTACGGATACAGGCAAGAAGTTGCAAGATAACATCTGTCAAAGTTACGTAGTTCGTCAATTGCCAGACTAATCTTAGGCAATTCTATGCTCCTAATTCCCTGGAATGACCGTTTAAAAAAAAAACAAAATATTTATGGTCTTAAAAAAATTAACCCGTCTTTTTTAGTAATCTGATTTGAAGCTTTAAGCCCATGATTCATTACTTGTGACAACTTTATAATAACAATTTTAGTCATATCTTTGATTCAATGTAATCTCCTTCTTATATTTAAATAATATTACGTTTTTTAATAAAATATATGAACTCTTCGAGAAAATTGTAAAAATTGAGTTTAATTTATGGTTACGTAAGACCTGTAGCGACATCGCGTTGCAGGGAGTGACATTTCTCAGTTCAAGCATGACCTACTAGATGGAGTAACGGATAAACCTATGTAGAGAATACATATAATGATAATAATGTACGTAAGGTAATAACTAATAATAATTACTACCTGTCTATTAACTTAAAAAGTAGCAATTAACTTGTTTATAAGTGTGTATTATCATATGAAATAACAGGAAGATTGGTCTACTAATTAACTAAAACTCTACAATTTAATTTTTTGTGGCATTTTTAGGCTCAGCACAAAAAGTTTCTTATGAAATAAATTTATCTTAGTTCCTTTTATTCTATGATCAAAATTAGTTACACAGTTACAGTAGTTAAATAGTCATTATTTTAATAAATAATTGAACATTACCTTTTATTCATATTAATTATATATTGTTAAAATAATGGCAAAAACTTAATATTTCATATTGAAAGAAATAACCTAAATAATATATCATTTGTGCCATCATTTACCCACTTTCGTTTGTATGTCTAACTTCCAACATATGATTATAATTAATTTTCTAGGTTACACTCGTAATAGTTCTAGTAATCTTGCACGATACTATTACACGCATGAACCTTTCTAATCGGCATTGTCCGTGAACTATGTTTTTCACGCAACGTTTATGCTCTATAATAATGTAAAATTATTAAGATTTAATATTATTTAGATATATAGAGGTACTACACAAGAATGCCATGGATGATGCTTTGTGAGTAGGTCTACTAGGTGCATCAATACTGGATTCGGGAAGTGCAATAGCCTTGGTAAAGAGACCTTACAAGACACGTGGTATAGATGATGATAAGGTATCTAGGCTTTTGTTGTTTACTATTGTAGGCGTAGTTTATACATTTCCTGTTTTAAAAATAGTTTAATTATAGTGCGTTTAAGGATTATATAATGCTTATACCATTCATCTTATAATTGCTGCATATATTTTTTAATAAATTTATAAAAATAGAAAATAAAACAACATAAATATGTTTAATTAATTTTGAATTTTATATTCTTTTCACCAGTAGCCTCGTAAACTTATCAGTAATTTTAACTTAAATACTATTTACAGGAACAGTAAGAATTTACATATGAATATTTACAAGTAATATTTTAACTAAGTACAACTTATGTTACGTATATCTATATTAAAGGTACTAATTTGAACATGAATTGAGATATCATAGCCACAAGTTTTGGAATAAACCAAGACATTATTAAAAAGGTAATACTTTTTGGTAACTTTAGTTATACTAATCTAGGCTGAGAAACTATCACAATAAATAAATATCTAAGAAACATAACAATAATAAAACAATTTCAGTCTTTGAACAAAGATCAAGCCACTACGAATCGAATACTATCGAATTTATAAATACAAATACAGAAAACACATTTTACATAGTGATTCAAAGAAAATTTGAATGAGAGAAATTAATGAGATATTTCTTTGGTTATAATTTAAATCTATCTTATAATATGTGCAATCAAAAATAGACTGACGTGATGGACTTGGAAAAATTTACATAAAAATAATTATTCAATGATTGGTTGCCTAACGGAGCCAGCTTATTCATTTTTAACGAACTCATTATATATAACACTATATGTATTTAGCGTTTCATTATATCTTCTATTGAAAACCCTAATGTTCTCTTTGGGGGTTCTACTGGGGATTCAGGTAGGTGCTGGTACTGCTGTGGCGATGGGGACGGCTTATGTGAAAGATCTAATAAAGGACTTTCTGAAACTTGGCTGGTTGAGGAAACTTCCTGGCAGCCTTCTAAATGTTCTATGTGATGTTTGTTTGCTTCACTATGTGTAAGTAAGTGAGTTTTTAAATTCGATCTTTGGTTAAAACTCTTGTTGCAGACAGGGCATTTATGGGGCGACTCTTCCATATGTAAGATCTTGTGCACTGCTAAGGTTCTTGACTGGCAGAAACCTTTCCCACATTCCGTACACTTAAAGGGCTTTTCTTTCGAGTGAATATATCTGTAAGAAAGAATATTGGGATAAGCTAATGCACACTTTCACTTTAAGAGGTGAGAAAAACGTGACAAACTGCGTAAATATTTAAATGAGTTTTATTGCGATGCTGCTATGTACCTAAATGTTATTCTCGATATGAGCGTTTATTAGCACTTATTGTATGAGGATATTTTAAATGATCAATTGTTTCATAAAAGCATAGAAATGGAACATGTAATTTGTTCCATGGCGTAGCAAGACAGATATGGTGTCCGTAAAGTACTCAAACCGGTTGTGGTAAAAGCGCGTGCGGCCGCCTCGCGACCTCACAAAAAGGTTTACACTTTTAATACTTTTATTTTTATTTTATTCTGTTATCGCCAACAAAGCCTCGTTGAAACAAGCCTTAAATCACGTTGTTGGTATTAGAATGGAAACATTAAATTAAATCTGAGGTTCTCGTGATTGTAATTGATTAGCAGCTTCGGTAAGAGATTTATGTCTATTGAATTTATATCTATATTCAACTATACGCAGCTCATTCTGTATAAAGATAAAAAATACACAAAATAAAAATAAAAATAAACAAAAATGAAAAAGACACCTACCTATGGTCTCTAAGATGATCTTGTCTTCGAAATGCTTTCCCGCAAATATCACAGGAGTATGGTCTCTCATCCGTATGTGTTCTTTCATGTATTAGCAAATTGTAAGATTTTGTGAACTGGCGGTTGCAATATTTGCAAATGAATTGCTTCTTCGGCCGAGTTCCAGGAACACCTGGAGCTCGCATAGGTGGCGGATTCCTTCCCGGCATTCTTTGGGCCATCGTGGGATATCTTAACGTATGATGATACAATGCAGCGTTTCTTATCCATTGGTTAACAATCATCGCGTGATATGGTGCCGACGGGGGTAGTGTAGCAACTTGCGGCTGGACGTAGGGCATGTTGGTGTAAGTATAGTTAGGAACTTGCTTCTCGTAGGGATAAGGGTTCTGCATTGGTCTGTTTTGCACTGGATATTGAGTCCAAGCTGGTTGAAGTCTCGATACAACAACAGCTGGAGGAGTGTCGTCTGTTGGAGTGTGTGGAGGTGTCGGTAAAGGTGGCGACGGTCTCTCCAATTTTACTATGGCTTCTATTGGGAAGTCTGGTGGGTAACCTGTGAATATAATGTAAGAGCAATTTAGTATATGCATCTTGTAATACAAAAAAGAAATTTATCTTGATTTATTATTAAATTTCTACTAAAAAATAGTTTAGAGAACGTTTAAAAATATATTATAGTTATATCCACATACATAATGTAAATAGATAAATTTGCTTTAAACACCAGGTAATATATATTTTAAAATATTCTATAGTATATGTAAATACTCTTAAAGTATCAATTACTATACTACTTAAATAGATATACAAAAGGTCATATAATATAATAAAGAGTAAAATAAAAAAAAAAGACAATAATCAAACTATATATTTATATACGTACAGAATTCTAGAAATAACAAATAAAACTACACTTACTATGACTCTCTTCAATGTGATCCTCTTCCTCTTCCTCAATATTGATATCGTCGGAACTGTCAACACTGTACGGTTTGTCTTCCATTTCCAAAATAGTACAATCCATAGAAACAAAAACACAGTCACAAGCACTGGTCACCAACTAAACCGGTTACTGACAACCGGCTAGCGAGAGCGCGCAGAGGTATATGAGTTAGTGTGCGTTCAGCGTTGTAACTTCGTTATCGAGGGCAGGTTGTGGTGGGGATCAAAGGAGCCGCGTCTACCGGCGCCTGTGTCGGCTGACGAAGCAGCTACGCGCCTCCCATAAGGCGGGGCCTATACCGCTCTGCCTTAGCCATCGATCCGATATCAACGTGAATTGCAAGAACCACCCAACTAACACAAAGTGGCAAGGTTCCATCTGTAATGAATTATGCATAATGTTACAACTATATCACAGTCAAATGTTTTGTAGCTTGTGACGTTTTGGATGTAGAGTCGTTAATGCAAATTTTTGGTGACACCGTGCCCGGAGTTGAAGCTATTAGGTGAGCGAATTGCTTTTGTAATTGCGTTTAGGCACATCTTTATACAAATTGTGGCCTTTGTGCAGACTCTATTCATTATATACCTATCCTGCATAAATATAGCAAATTATATGTTTACTGTGGTAGTTTATATTGTCATGTTAATATAATAATTATCATAATTTTAATATAGAAAGGTGAATTTCTAAGATAGTTATAAAACTATTTTGAAAAAAAAAATATTAAAATATAAAATTTAATTAGGTATAAGTTTAACTAAAATAGATAATTTCAAATATTAATAATGTGTATTATGTAGGTCATTTCAACTACAGTACTAATTATTTTAATTATTTTATATTGTACGAGTTTATGTAAAATATGCTCTCTTAAACTAAGAAGAGCAACAATTTAAATAAATCTATAAGTAAGACATGCGAACAAATCTATAATGTTTCCTTATAAATAAATAAAATACTTCAGATATGATAAGAAATATATAAGTATATATATGTAGCTATATAGGTTTTTAATTATGACTGTAAATCTCGTTTTAATAAATAATTTACGAGTAAATTACTACAGTTTTAATAGTAGTTTAGAAAATTCAGTACATAATTAATAACACAAAATATTTAAGTGATCAATTCACTTTATTAACTAACCCATAATAAAAGAAGGTGCTGATATATAAATTGGCGTGTTCAAAACTGATCTTAATAATGCTTTCAAATGTATTAAGTATGTATTATTATGAGAAGTTATATTTTTTTATGTATTATCACAAATTAAGTATTTTAAATCTTTTAATTTTCAAGCTTTATATACACCCAAAATATTACTACTACGTAAATTATTACTAAATATATATTATTTACATAAGCCACCAGTAAACTATGATTAGGTATATCTTAAATTATTTCTTTGCATTATATTAACTACATTTCTTGATTATTTTTACTTACAACATGTGGTTTTTTTTCAGAGACCAAACTTAAATAACCTTAAGTAAGGTGCGACGGCATCTATACTATTAACGATTAATAAATTAGTAAAAGGTGAAAATCTAAATATAGTAAATTAATATAATTTTCATATACCCTTGCATTGCAATATTCTTAATTGTAATTATTTTACGTTTTCTTTCAGATTCCGTATAGACTGTAAACTGGCTAGAATAGACTGCATAGTTTTATTAAAGAAATATTAGAATAGGCTACTTACTACCTATTCTGCAATATTAAGCGTTTTGTAATCTATGACTAGGCTTTACGAAATCCTTGGTGTATTTTATTTTTTTCGTTTACTGTTTATAATATAAGATGCTTACGAACAAAATATTACAATAAAAATATTGCAAAACAACTGTAAGTAACTCTTAGATTATATATCCATAAGAATATTATGAATATAGCTAAAACAACCTAAGTACCTCCGTCATTTACCTACTAAAATTAAAATGACTATACAAATAAATGATTGAAATAGAGTAATATATATTTAAGAATATATTTAAGTTTTACTCCACACTTATAAAAGAGTAGGTATAAACAAGTAGGTGAGTGAAACAAGAAAATTATTATTTTATGGATATTTTCAAGCTTAAAGTAAGTTCTATGTTAAGAAAATAAGACAAAAAACTCATTATCGTGCTTCAGTTTTCTGTTTCATATGTAATATGGTGACATTGTAAGTAACAACTATTTGACAATATTTCCTGTTCTCCCAATAAACAGGCACTTCTTTTATCAAAAATTAGACGAGCAAAATGGTTCGTTTATCCTACATAAATTGAAACAGAATAATACGTTCTGGATATAGAGATACATTGGCATAGAGTGAATTTATATATATAGAGAAAGAAATAAAAAAATGTAATATTTTAAATAAAAATATAAACTTAATGTAAACAAACTTATCAGACAACCGTACCAAGCGCATTAAGCATATCAATATCAAATCAAAGAGCGAATCTACATAATTAGAAACACAAAATCTTATGAAATTCGATTCGGATCTGACCATATTGCTCAATTAAGGCATAACCTTTCAAAGTATTCAATGCCAAACGGCCATTTCTTAACTATTAACGAGCTGACTCCTAGACTCAACAAGGTGTCTAGTTGTAAAGCAGCCGACTACTTAAACTCAAAGTAAAATGATGTAACTGGAATATTAAAATTTAAAACATATATTCTTTAAATAGCTGTTACAGAGCATATAATTGCATGTCGAAGTATAACTTATGACGTTTTGGAGTGCAGTATTTTATATTTGCGTCGGCATCTTTGATCGTGGCACAAAGAGAGCCGCGTGTCGAGCTCACCTGACTATTTGCGCACACGCACCCAACTCCATATTTGTGACATACGGCTATGTCCACTTTGTGGAAACAAGAGGTATTAATGAATCGTATGACGCTTTTTATATTCAATTTACTTGGTGATACGGTTGGTTGGGTTTGTGGTATATTTAGGCTTTATTTGTTTATATTACAATATTCTTATCGTGTATATTTTATTTTTTATATTTAAGTTTAGTTATCAAGGTATTGTAGTTTTATATCTAACGAAAAGCATATAATTCGTTCCTCTGTGATAGAATTAAACTCTTTATTGTCGAGTTTACGTGTGTGAGTGTGTAAGACGATCTCTAAAATAGAAACTATTTCCAATAAATGAAAATAACTAAGTTATATATCATTTTTTACATTATTTAATTTTTAAAATTAAATTTTATAAAAATGAATTAATGAATTCAATAGTGAACTAACGCTTCTTTATCACCAACGAATTGATAGTCATGGTGATATACCTAAGTAGTTGATTGTAGTAACTATTAATGAGTCAAATAGACAAAATCTATAAGAATAGGTAAGTTGGTAGGTTAGGTTATTGGTAGGTTTACATATACATAAAGTTACCTAAACAATCATATTTTTACTTTCTCACTTAAGGTAAGGTAGTATATTATACAAACATAAATGTTTAGTCTATTAAACTTTAAATATTCAATTCGAAAAAGTTAATTCAATTTTCAAAATAATTTTACACATCAAAGGGACTGATTTAAAAACCCCATCTCAGTATTACCCTCGGAGTATTTAAATAGCCATATTACGTACATATTTTTGGTTTAATTGATTTTGTTTATATTATAATAGTAATTTTGTTTTGTTCTCTGTTATATTTTTAAATGTATGCTCAATATTTTATTTTTAAAAATTTGAATAAAGAATTAGGGCGTAAATGATAATCTTTCTTCACGGAAGTTACGTGCGAAATTAGTATTGATGTAAATACATAACGTCTCTAGATAATAAATATAGAGACGTTTTCAAGACGCCTGGTTTATTTGTAATTTTGACTGTCTTTATAATGAAGAAAATAAGATTTACGTAACTAAATTCGAAGCTTTCTTGACTTTAACTTGAAATTAATCTTTTTAAAATTTTTCCCAGTCTAAGAATTTATTATACATATAAAAATTCAGTATTCTTTTTCAGTATTTATATACGCTTTTTCTCATATATTACTACCCATGTAGATTTAATTAAATATATTTATAAAGACATATCTAATACGCAATAATTATAGCTTAATCATATATATGTGGAAATGATAATTAATTAATCTAAATTGCATTAAATCTTAACTTAATTAAAATTATACTGTTTATATGAAATTAGATAATTATGACATTTAACAAATTATAATTAATAAAATATGATTTTATTAAATCATAATTAAAATATTGCTTCTCATTTTGCATTCACTTAATTATTCGTTCGTTTATACCAGAGACCATATGAGTACGTCGCTTTATACAACAGTATATGTTATAAAACATATAGTATGTGTTTTTTATTTTTATTTATTTGTTTCAAGTATTCATTACAGTTTTTAATAAACTTAGAAACTATCTATGCTACAGAAGTCTTTTAAAACTTATTTAATACATGTAAATCTATTTATATTATTCGTAATTAATTATTTTAAAATATAGTTATTGGTTTAAACATTTGAGTGTGCAAAATTTCAAATTATTTTGTTCATATTTAGTCTGAAGTCTTATATAGATGTAAGTATAGTTACACTATAGTCTTAAGATTTAGTGATGTCACGATTCTATTACTATTATACATTATTATTATTAGAATTATCAGCACAATTATATTTTTATCGTGTCATCAAATCAATTAACTAATAATTGATTAAATAAATAAAGGCCAGATATTATACCTAAAATAAAATTATATATTATGTTTGTTTCAACACTTTTATATTTAATTAATAATGTATTAAAGCACAAAATGCTCTAATTTGCATCTAGCACTGTAAGCGTAGTGTATTAACGTAAGTAAGTATATTATAGTGTAAGCAGAGGAAATTTAGTGCTAAGACACTCTGTTCAAAAGTGGGGGGGGGTTCCCCACAAAACGTTGCATATTCAACGGTAGAATCTAGCGCTGTACTTGTACTGCTTAATATTATTATATTAAGAAAATAATTATATTGTGAGTAAAATAAAAAATCATGGCAATAATTTTTAGTATAACAACTGGTTCAACAGGTAAAGTTTCAACTACAGTCATCAATGTACACAGGAACATAGCAATCAGTCCATTCCTCTTTGCGTGCCGACAAAACAAAGGGCCGACAGAGGTAGTAAACTAAATAATTGTTTACAATAGAAATAATAGAATTAAGGCGCCTCAGCTGCCACTGTTACTTTTGAAACGCCGACGTTATCAACAATGAATAAACAATGGATCCCATTCAAGTGATTCCTGAAAATTGATAACAGGCTAAGCTAACCTTAAAGCACTTTGACCTTTCTCAGAATTTACCTAGAGGTAATATAATAGAACTATAGTATAAAAAATATGCAACGTATTTACCAAAGCGTAGAGTTCTATGAACAATGCCATTGCAATATTATGTGTTCAATTCATAGTTCATAACTAATTTGTAAGAAAATTGTATATAGAACAGAATTCTTTGTTTTATATTTTCTTTGTACTTCAGTTAGAAATCCAGTCATATCTGTGTACCTATTATATTCTATTGTAGTTTTCGTGGTAAATATTAACCAAAAATTTACATGACATGACAAATATACATACATAGTATATAAAAGAAATCATTATATAGAGATTGCTATTAAAAATATTAAATATAAGAACTAATAAAAGTTTCTATATCATAATTTCATATGCCATTGAACAAAACGCTCAATTAAGCTAACATAACATTATCCTAGCTTTAAAACCGGCAATTTATATTTCATCCGATAACACTGGAAATCGATTATTATGACACATTCTCCATTATGTTAAAACGGAACAATGCACAGGTAGTCGTAGATAAATAATATACCAAAGTGTTTGATAAACGATCAAAGAGGCCGTCGTTTGATAATGGCGGATCAGAAACGCCGACAACCGTTACGGTAGCCGATATACCCGCTAATATTTTTATAGTGACACCTTTGATCTATACGACATTACGTAAAACGTCTCAAATCAAACGTTTTTATTTATTTATAGATTTTTTATTATGTACCAACATTATAATAAACCTATAAAGAAATAAAAACGTTTAAGCAAAATATAAGAAATATTTTAAATTTCCATGAATAAAAATATTTAAATTATATAAAAATGTAATTAAAGTAATCTCGATCGAACAATAAAAAAAAATCGAATATCAAAAATAAACATTTATAATATATATGTCTAGTGTCTACATTGTACTTTTCATATAAAAATTATTAATGTATATTTATTAATTAACTGAGAAAGGATATTATTAAAACACTTACTACACTTACAATCTGTCAATATAATACACAACTTTTAGTTATTTCCATTAGACGGAGGCGAAGCCGTAGGTGGAAGGTATAGAAGCTATTATAATTATAGCGTACTACTTCTGTAGAAAATTTCATTAATTGATACAAATCACTTAGAAAAATTCATAGAAAACTGGATTTTATAGTTTATCTTCATATCTTTATCAGCCAAATAAATGTATATAATGTTTTTTATCTTATATTTCCAATAAAGTAATAATATATTTTAAGCAGATAGATCTTTATATTTTTTAAACTCTTTGTGAAATGGAAAATATCCTATTATATTTTGTTTCGTGTTCATTTTAAAGTTGGTATAGACCCACTATACACATGTTCTATAAGCAGTGGTAACATACTCTCTATTTTGCATTTTACGTCTAATGTCACGAGTCCATTGGCAGAATCATCGTTTTTTTCATAAAAAATTCAGTCCCATAGCGTCAAGAACGTCAACATTTAAATAATTAACCCATCGGTGAATTGCTTTAGAAAGAACTTAAATATATGCATTACTTCTAAGATACTTAAAAAGAAACTATTTATATGCACTCTTAGGTTATTAATTTAGAAATTAAAAGTGCAATTATCCTTTACTTATGGTTTTTGGTAAAAATTTTCATTACTTACACGATTTGATTTGGTTCTACAAATGCTATTATAACAAGAGATGTAACCTAAATATTATCCAACTATATGACATTATCGTGTAAAGACACCAATAAAAGTATCAAGCGTGTCAACACTATTATGACAGTCATTATCAAAACGGGCGTATCGCTGCATTGCATGATTCTCCGCATTATGGCACAAATATAAGACATTTTTGAAATAATATTTTTCTTTAAAATTTATATTTATATGATAATTATATTATATTAAAGTAAGACCAAGCAAAGCGCGGCGTTGAGTTCCGCCACTCAACGCGCAATGCCTCGAAAATGGCGGAAAGCAGGGACGGATAAAAGCAGGGACTAAGCAACGGAGTGTCTTAACACTAGGTTCGTATGGTTCCTGCAGTTCCCTCTGCCTGCCCTGCCCATGTGCGGGATACAACGTGAAGCTAAAAAGAAAAAAAAACCAAGTTAAGTTTTGTTTTGATGAAAGTCAGTTCAGACAGTCTTTACATTAAAACATTCACCTAAACTCTTAGAATTAGGATAATAAATACATTATGCAGTCAAAAATTTTCAGTAAAATTTATTAATGAATGATGTATAGTATATTTATATAGTGTAGTAGAGGAAAGTCACCAAATATGGAATACCATTTTGTTTCTGGGATATATAAAAAAAACTTTACATAAATTTGGTTAGTTTAATGTTTTTACTGACCAGGCATACATTTGTGAGAAGTAATTAACAGTCATTAATCAAATATATTAATTATCAAATTAAAATCTAACACAAAAAACAAAATCACAAATGAGTAACCAAATATGGAATAGGACCCCAAATATGGAATATAAGTATAAATCAACATAACAATAACAAAATGGTCATTAATATCTAATATCTTGTGATAAATGAAAAACGTAATACAATTATTTGCAAAAGTTACAGATCTAAATATCAAACTTTGGATCAGCACAATCATAATGTACCCAGAGCCTACATATCAAGCTTTTAATCCAGCTTTATCCACTTTTATGGGAAAAAGTCTTGAACAGAAAATACATTCTGCATCAGAAATCAGGAGTGGACATGTGGTCCATCAACTCATCATGTTCACTATCTTCATTAAACTGGATAGCGCCTAGTTCCTCAAAGTCTTGTTCTTCACTATCATCCATATTCTAGTTCGGAGCCCAAGATAGTTTTTCTTCCTAATGTAGTAGCCGCTGCTACTTCAGGAGACTGTTCATCTTTTTGGCAGAGATGTAATAAAGTTCTCCTAAGCACTTGAAAATACTGTGCCGCTTTCAAATACCCCATTTTCTTTTCCCGGACGAATTTTGTAGCTTGTGTCAATTTTTCTTCACTCCAGGTTTTTCGTTTGGTTGATTGTGAAGTGGACATTCTAAAAACAGTCATTCCATATATAGTATAAAGAAATAATATCAATTATCTATCATATAAAATATTAAAATTGAATTATGGACTATTCCATAGACACCGACGACTGTCCATATTTGGATTTTTATACTATTTCAAACTCTTCTAAATATTTTGTCAAGTGACAACATTTTAGTGACAAAAGATCACAAAATGGTGAAATAAACCTTATATCGATACACTAAATATATTTTGACACTTATATATACAAACATAATAGTTGATAATATTTATTTATTACTTACTTTTAAAATTTATTGCACATAACAAATCAAAACACACTTACCATACGTGAAACATTCGCGCAATTGTTTCGATGGTGTGAATGCGATAGTTAGAAGACTAAATGGAAAAAATATATGGTCGAGTATTGCGTTTCATACTTATAGTCTTAGAGAAATTAAGGAATTCCATATTAGGATACTATTCCATATTTGGTGACTTTCCTCTATATTTCGGTAGGTAGATTCGTAGGTAGGAGATCCAACTGATAGGATGGTTGGAATGATGTTGAAGATTGAGGCAATTGTGGAAAATGTGGAATTGTGAGTGAAAGCAGTTCAAAATGAGTGAACTGTAGGAGAACTTAAGGAAATACTTAAAAATAGCTACTTGTAATTCAAATGTAGCATACATCCCAAATTTTAGTTTAAGAAATTCCTTTTATCAAGCGTTTCAACAAGTCATATAACTTTCAAAGTTCTCTCGTCAATCCGCCAGAAAATAGCACATATATAAAAGGATATTTTATACAAATTAAAATTAAATTTAAATGCTAAATTCAATATTGATAGTAAAAATCGCTTAAGCTTGTCACATACACCATATTCAGATTAAATGACGGCGGCTAATGTGTCGGTGTTGTAGTATAATGGAACTGGCATAATCAGCAGCCAGAAGTGCTTTCAGTTGCGATATCTCTAGATAATCACGCACATAGAAGTTTAATAACTTCCATATATGTGAAATTAATTTTTTTTCTGTATAAATTAAAATTAAATAATGCAAATCACTTGCATTGTGTTGATGTCATTGACTAGGTTTTTATGAAAATAAACTGATTTACTTAATAATCAGGTTTTTTAGTAAATTTATTACTATTTATACACTGTTTTAAACCATGCCAAATCAAGCAAGATTAAAAAGGAAAATATAAAAAATTAGTACCTATATATTAATAGCACTTTTTGGAAATTTCTTTAGGAGAGATAGAATCTAAGTTGAATAAGTTCGGTGTCTTTTTAATTGGCTTGGTAAGGTAGTCGGCGGCCATGAAGTAATTCTGTTACTCTATTTTAAGGTATGCAGGTATATCCAGTGCGCTATGTCAGGCACATACGGCGACAATAAGGCGTTCTTGATGGTATAGCAGCATCTGGCAGCGCCATGGATGTGGCTTCTATTACCACTAAGGGCCTCCAACCCCATCATTATTTTGCTATTGGTAAGATAAAATGCATCGTTGATTTCCACATCTCAATGTACAGGGTCCCGAATTTGGAAAACATTCAGACTATACTGCTTTCTTGACAATAAATTCTTTCTGCTAAACTCTCCGTGATGTGCTTGTTAATATCAATTGTGAAATATTATTATTATAGGATCAGTAAAATATATTGAGCATAATGATCAAAGATACTGTTATTTAAATGAAGCTATATGTCACTAGATTTACATGTACAATTGTAATGTAGTATGATTTGTACAATTTTTATGTTAATTTATTGGTAAGTTCTTACATAACTAACTCTTAACAACGAGGCTTACTTTATTTAAAACAAACTGGAATATTACATCAATGCAAAAAAACACTTCTTGGGTGGTCGCAACTGGCGTCACTGTATGCTAAAACTCTTTTTTTTTTAATATTTTGTGTTATCTTAGAATGTGCTTTATTTTCTTGGGCATTAGAGTAAATTTACAGCGATAAATATATTATTTTTGCTTGCATCTAAACTAAATATTTACTTAACTCGGTTTATGAATGAAATTTCCAAACCGCAAAATATCTACCTTAGAATTATTGAATGATACCAATATTTTAGAGTTAGTTATTGAAAAAATAAATAGACTGCATGACTAAGTGTTAAATTTAGTCATCATTTTACTGGTGGTTTGAAAAAACCATACATTTATACATATATAAAATTTTGAATAGAATTGTCTTCTTATGTAATTTTGTTTTTTTATAGCTGAAATAATTACTTACAAATTATTACTGATACTATTCACAGAACAAAACACACTACAATAGTTAATATGATTTTTCTAGTTTTCTTATTTTCTATATGATTGAAATCGTTTTTGTTCACTTTTGTTATAAATTACACTTTCAAATACACACAAACCATACTAAATTTAATGTAGCAATCGTTCAACTGTAAAACCATTTATTTCCATTTATTTCCATTCCACACTCTAGTAGGGTGTTATTTGTCACTCGAGTATCAAAAGCTTTCGCACTTCAACTACCGCTACATGCGAGCTTAAAAAGCGCAATTTCAATGGAACTTATGTGACGCAATTACATGCATTTTGACTTTCTTTGAATGTGTAGCTACTTCTATACGCAGACCACACAACGTTTAATTTTTTGCCACAATTGTCACCTATAATTTGATGTGCATTACGATTTGCTTAATATTTGCTAACAAATCAATATGGACTTTAAAACGCTTACTTTAGAGTTAAGAATAGAAATAACTATTATTTGTAATAGTCGATACTTGAGTTAGAGTGTTGACAATTGGAACTTTTTGTGTGCCTCCATTGTAAGTTATCAAAACGATTTCATTTATTATTATATACGGAGTAGGTAAAATATTGTAAGCTTATATAAGATGTATTTAGTCGTGTAGTATTTCTTAGCTGTTTCACACCATACCCAGCTTATTCTGGGATAAGTAGAGAGAAAGTATCTACATTTATTTTTCCACATTTTCAAAAGGGGAAAGAAATAAAAAAATATGTAGGTATATTAAGATTTGCATTAAACCTACAACCATCGCGTTTACAGTCAAACATGTTCCCATTGCAAAAGGATAGCGTCCAAAATCGAAGCCTGTATAGAATCACTTTGTAGTCAGTCTGCCTGACACCTATAAAGAATATTTTTCACTATATCGCGTCGCTTTGAGGTGACAAGGTAAAATAATGTCAAACATCTAAATTTTTAGGGTATTGGAGCACAGAAAAACACAATTTTGTAATTGTAAAATCCTCTATAGCTATATTCATTGAGCTATAGTCATGAAACTTATCAAGAAATTAGAAATGACTGGGAAATTAAAAGAAGTTTCAGAATTGAGAGTACGTATATTAAGAAGAAGAATCACTACAAACTTGCACCTGTAGTTATTTCATACAAAATGAAAAAAGTTTGTATCTATAAATTTTACTTCCCATCAACCCTTGCATTGCCTTCACATTTTTACATTTTATGTTTTTACCTATGATCTAGTCACACTGTGATTTGCACGTTCGATGAAAATATTCTTTAGTTTCAATATAAGAAAAGTGTAATATTACGAAAAATATAATAATTACTAGGTATTATTGTATTATTCTAAAAAAATTACAAGGTCATATTGGTCATGAAATTCACACGAACTTACAATGTTATATCGGCAGTCATATTTTTACTAATATGTATATTAATTCAAGTTAGACATTCTTATATTTAACTATGCATTATTATTGTACATACTTGCTAAATCTAACAGTTATATCATAAGAGAATGAACAAAACCGGTGGATTATATAGGTAGGCAAATAAAAAGCATTTGTTACCGTTAAAAGTAACAAATTAGTTCAGAGTTTATTTAAAACAATGCAATTTTGTAACTGTTTTGCAAAGTATCGGTGCCATAAAAGAAAGTTTTGCAAATGTAGTTCAAAATCAAAAGCTCGAATTGCAGTTATACATACAAAGGATAACTAACTGTCGGCTTTCTTTAACCGGAGTAACGGAAAGAAAGTAGCCGGTTATAAAGCTATTCAAATTGCACCATAAAGTTCCTGAACCGTTGTCTAACTGTTATAGAGCATCCGAAATACACACGTTTGTTTTTGTTGTCCTTTAGAAATTATTATAGTTATGACGACTTCCAAGTAGATCTGGGAACATTTTTATTGATCTAATATATTTTTTTGTATGAACGGCACTAAGGGTTAAGTCTAACTTTTTTTCTTGGAATGAGAACTGTTATGGATATATAAAAATAGAACTTTCATTTCAATATCATATAACCTATATTTTCTGATTTTTCTTAAAGTAACATAATTAGAGTATAATAAACAGTGTATTTAACTATGGCATATTTAATGTGTCAATGTCAATTTATGTATTTAAAACAGATTATAAAATAAAAAAGAAATGTATTAAACTGAACGTTAAGAAGACGTGACATGAGCAAGTAACAACTCTTAAACTACTATAAAACTTTTTGAAACAACTTAAAAATATCTTATCTACTTTTTTTTTTACCAGCTATTCTTATAACACGTTTAGTATTATTTTTGGCAATATGTAATGTGTCAAACACATGAGTGCGAAGTATAATATTTTAAGTGGAAGATAAGTTAACTGTGAATACTTGTATCTATTTTTAAAAATCCTTTTAAAATATATAATTAAAAGCGACGCATGAATGTGTTAATTAATATTGTTATAAAAATTTAAGTATGATGATCTACCCTGTGTGTGTCAAATATCGTAAAATGTATATTTTTTGACATTACAAATTACCAAAAGCAAAAAGTCTATAATATTTTGATTGACTCCTTAATATTGTCATTTATCCATCCATTCAGTGAAATCATAATATATATGCAATAAAGCTTCCTCAAATAGGTATATAAATATATAAGTATTTAAAATTCCTTTTAATAATTTGAATTTTTAATGAAATTGTCATTCAAATTTTTTATACATTTCAGTATAAACTATTTAACTTTATAATTACGAAATTATTTTATCCACTCATAGAAAGATATTTTTTAAAAGAAATTTTACCGGGCACAAAAGAGTTTTGCATATTTTATTGCACACTTACAATCTCAAAGTATATTTTTTATCAAAATTTCACAAACCATTTGCGCAATAAACATAAAAAAGAAAGAAAGCTGTAGAAAAGTTTTAAAATTTCGCTTATATTGCATTCTAGGTGCAGTTTGAGCGTTTGCTGTGCAAAAATACTAGGATCGTGTCAAAGGCACCGCTAATGGTAGAGCCACGTTTACAATTCGGAAGTTTACAATCTTTTGAAACAGTAGGAACGAATTAGTCTATTGTACTGAAAAATGAATGTTTATGACCGCTATTTGATGCCCTTTTGAATGTGCCATTGAAATTGTTTTAAAACTTGCCGATGGTTGCAACGTTCATTGTTTTCGTATCGTTTACACGCGCTCTGTATGCTAGTTGTTCTAAACTTTAAACTTCTAGGTACCTCCAAGTGTTTATATTAAGAATGTACATTATGCAATTATTCTTTATATAGAGCTATACTTAAATGTGTTTTTCTGAGATAATTTTTTGAGGCTATAAAAGAGTAATAAGGTTGATTTTTAGTTCAGTGGTAATGTCGCCTTTATTTTTACTTTAACATTTTAAAGTATTTTAATATTACCATATTTCTAGTAATTTTTATTATAAAATAGTATGATTAACTTAATTTTACATATTTTATTTAACTTTATTTGAAAACAATGTTTACTACATTGTAAAGAATAAAATGAAGTTAGTCTCCAATATTCCTTATTAGTTATTTATAATATCTAAAAGAATAAAAATAATACTATTTTCAAAATAAACTTGATATATATGTACAATATTAAATAAACTGTATAAAGTTATAGCATACATACACATTTCAAAAATATATTAAAACTAAATTAATCTAAATCAGTACTTAGCACACTAGCACAGAAAAAAATTCCTTCACAAATCACGTTTAATGATACAATCTTAATTCTATACAAAATCCTCGGCCTCTGTTATAACAATATTTCCTCCCTTTACAAGCGTATAATGGAACTAATTTGTTGTTCAAACAGGGGATGCTCAATGCCCAAACATTATACTAGCGTTAATTCGACCATCTTATTTGAAGCTATTCAGATAAACTAGCAACCTTTATTCTTATGACGTTAAAGGTTATTTTTCTATATATCTCATATAGGCAATAGTACCAATATTTACAACTTAAAATACATGTAATAAAATATATAGCAACCTTATACCAAAGTGCTAAAGTTTAGATTTAAATAGCAAACAATTTGATAATATTGCTAAATTTGGTAATGGAAAGCTGCAGGACATTTATTTGACACGTACCGAAGGCAATTGTCACTCTTGTTATGTACAAAAGCATATAAATTACAATGCAATCGTGATTTCTGCTTCGTGGACAGGATATATTTTAATGGTCAACTCTGTGTCTTGATGTGGAATGATGAAATATTTTATATTTACACTAACTCTAAAGTTAGCAATTTAACGATGTATATATATCCGTATGTAAGCTCGTGATAAAGTCGTTTATAAGTTTGATAGAGAACAATTAGCTTGGATAGTGATGGTTCGAATTAAAATTTGCCTTGATGCCGTACAAAGAGGATCATTTTAACTACATATGTAGCACAAATTCAGGGCAATCAAAGCTTCCACTCTGCGACAAGACGGGGCTGGCAATCACACAGTGAATCAATAGAATTTTATGATATTTTATTAATATTTTAGTGAAAAGTAAAAAACAAGATGTTTGAAACAAAATTTTCTTTGTCTAACCTATTGTATGTGTAAATTCAAAAACTGAAAAAAAAATCGTATTTCTTCTTTATTTCTGACTTCATCAACTTTATTTTGGCGCTTTTAATTATTGTAGGTAGGCCGAAAATTAAAATTTTTTATTAATAACAAAAGGTGGATAGACAGACGAAATCTTAATACTTACTGTTGAGGGCAAAAAATATTAAAATCGTCACGAAAGTATGTTAGAGAATGATGTGGATATGCTTACTAATTTTTACCAATTTAAAATAGCTAAATAATAGAAAAGTATATTATATATATATATATATATATATATATATATATATATATATATATATATATATATATATATATATACATATATATATATATATATATATATATATATATATATATATATATAGATATATATATATATATATATATATATATATATATATATATATATATATATATATATATATATATATATATATATATATATATATATATATATATATGTATATATACCATAAAACTTTAGTTCTCTTGATTTATTTTATCATGAAATTAGTCTTAGTACATTCAAATTTTAAGCAATTTTAAACAATAATACGACTTAACGAAAAATATATATTATTTAGTGTAAACATTAAAATTTCTAAACAAACAATGAAAATTATCAACGTACTGCATTTTTTCAAAATTACCATTTAATGATTTTGCAAACAAATATTTTCATTGCTTTAAAAAATCACTAATAGTTTCTTGAAATAGCAAATTATTTAATGTATATCTTTTTATAGCAACCCTTTTAGCAAAAAGCACAAAAACATAAATATTTTTTGGAAAAACTACAGTAAATTTTTATTAGTCAAAGGCTTGCCAAAGGGTTTCTAAATTGCGAACATAAAATGCAATAACGCTAAAATTGTTCGCAACAAATCGCGTAACTGTTTCCCTAAAACACAATTATAATTACAAGGTCAAAAATATACAAAAAAAAAGTTCATAATACAACTATTTTCTTACATACCCACAATTTTTAGACATTAGAGTTCAAAATCTTATTCTACGACCAATTTCCTAAGAAATATTTACCCTTTTGCGTACCGTAAGGACCGTTCAAAACAACGGTATAACAATTGCAACGGTTAAAAGGGGACCGCTAAATGAATCAAACAAGAAAGAGTTGCATTCATTTGTAACAGTTTAAAATAAAGGCTTTGTTGTCAGTCTTCGCAAATAGACATCGTAAATTAACTTCTAAAAGGGTAGAGAAGGAGTAATTAGGATGTAAAAGTGAAATTCTGTTTGCATTTACAATTCGTAACGCATATATATCAAAAGTTACTACTTTCACTGGAGCATTTCTCCGCACGTTCTAGATTTATTGTCTCATGTTATTCTATTAGGTGGATAATAGTTTTTACTTTCTCGTGATTGATGATTCGTTACTGATTTTATGCGTTTGACAAGCAATATATAACAATTTAGGTATCTTCATCGCCATCTTAGTGTTTGAACTAGTTCCTTGTGTCGACTTCATTTGAATTCTTTATGTTCTCTATGTATTCAGACGTAAAAAAAAAAATTAAGCGAAAAAGGAGTTTTTTATTTTGAAGGTTTTCTATTTATTTTTTTAAATACAATTTTAATGATATTTTAATTCATATAAGTACTAATAATTTGTTTGCCTGTGTAATTTTCAACTTAAAGAGACAGGCGGTACCTACGTCGTAATTGGGTACTGAACATGCTAGAAATATTGACATATAGGTATTAAAGTATTTTAAATACACGGCTTTTATTGACACTAATACTTTACTTATAAAGCTGAAATGTTTTTTGATTTAGATCGTAATATCTTGAAGTACTAGTTAAAACTGAAATTAATTTGTGTTGCAATCGAAACAAGGCTGTATTATGTTATATAATCCACTGCAAGAATGAGATTACGCTTGGTTATCTCGGACATCTAAATTACATCATATGTTTAACATAAATCTTGGTTATTTTAATTTCAATAAGGAAAACCACATGTAATATGAATTGTAAACATTATTGTTTATAATAACATCCATATAATATTGATATATGTACATATATATATATATATATATATATATATATATATATATATATATATATATATATATATATATATATATATATATATATATATATATATATATATATATATATATATATATATATATATATATATATATATATATATATATATATATATATATATATATATATATATATATATATATATTCCTTTACGTAACATTTATTCCTTTCATAGTGAGTTAGTTTAATACATCAATATATAACTATTAAAAATATACAATGTTTATTCGAAGTGGTCCCCATTGGCTGCAATACAGTCTTTTAAACGTTGAGGCCAGTTATCAATAGCAGCACGAACTCTTTCTAGAGGAAAATTCTTCACTGCCAACCGAATGGATCGTTTTAGGGACTCCAAATTATCATGGCGTTTAGAGCAAGCCTTACTTATATACTTATAGCCTTACTCTCTAAAACTGACCATAAATCATAATCCAATGGATTTAGGTCAGGACTTGACGACGGCCAGTTTTCAGTGCTGATAAAGTCCGGAACGTTAGTTTTCAACCAAGATTGGGTGGATCGAGCTCTATGACCCGGTGCCGAGTCTTGTTGAAAGCACCATTCTTTGTTATTGAACATGGTGTTAGTTAAAGACTTAACTACCGTCTCAAGAATGGTATTTTGATAAACTTGTGCCGACGTTTTAATACCTTTTTCACAAAAATATGGCTCAGTCACCCCTTCATAGCTAACACCCCACCAAACCATCACTGAAGTGGGATAATGCCCACGTTGTACTCTGTTTACTAATTGCGAAGCTTCTTTAGAGCTTCCAGCATAAATACGGTCATTTTGTTTATTAAAATACTGCTCAATTGTAAAAATTTTCTCATCCGTAAACAAAATTTTTTTGTGACCTCCCTTTGCGTACCGCTTAAGTAGTTGTTTGGATTTTACCACCCTATTCTTCTTTAAATTATCAGTTAAGAAGTGACCAGTACGTCTCTTATAGGCTGCAAGTCCTAAGTCATCTTTTAATATACGCGACATGGTTCTAGGAGCTATCTTCATCTCCCGAGATAAAATCTTTTGCTTACGGCCAGGATTTCTTCGAATTCTTTCCCTAACTGCTTTAATCACCTTTTTCACACGAACGGTACGTGGACGGCCAGATCTTTTTCTGTCACAAACAGAGGAGGTATCATTGTACCTATCAATAGCCCGGTAAACAAACATTCGACTAATACCAAGCGGGTGGAGGGTTTTAAAAATTGCACTTTTCTCCATACCTACTTTATGTAAGGCAATCACAGCGATTCGGTTCTCTTTATCACCCCACTCCATTTTAATATAACAAAATATTTAACAATATAATGGCGCGAAAATAAGAAAACACATCAAGCAATCATATAAAAATGACAGATTCCAAATTCAAACGTAATATTTTCTTTTTTTGAATAGTAACAGTATTTATGGCCAGACTAAGTATATATCAATTCTATAACTTTCTGTAGGATTTTCATAATTTTACGTGGATACGCATAGTAGTAAGTATATTTTTTATTATTTCTTGTTCAGTTAAAAAAACGCGTAAAATGAAAACACATTAACCTATGAAATCGAAATTTTTGGGGCATTTTTTAAGAAACATTCACCTACTGTTTACGACATAACAATTCGTCGAAAGTAAGAACTGTTAACTACTATAGAAGTCCGCTCCAATAAACTGTACCAATTTTGAATATTTATTAGTGCTCATAAATTTAGCTAAAAAAAACAGTTTAACTGTCGACACAGCGTTGTATAACGGAGTTGGAAGTGACAAATATTTTAAAAGGAATCGTTCCTAGAATTTGGAAACCGAAATTTTGACAAAATGCGGTGGTACTTCGATTGTTGTAAGGACGCGTGGGGCGTAAGCGTGCTTGTTGTGACCATTTCAATAAGTAAACAAAAAAACATACACCAAAGTAATTATGGTGTCAATAGCTTGATAACTGTAGCCTGGCGGGGTACTACGACAATGGACGGTCACGCATGGACTCTTATTTTCTATACCCCTTGTTTCTTTCCCATTACATTATTAGTTCTGTACTTTTTGAAACGGGATGTCACTTTTGTTTGTTAATTGAACGGTTCTATAAGTTTAAATAGAAAAATTAAATAATTGTTTAAGAATTAAGTATGAAGACATTGTTTTTTGATTCGAGTAATTTTCTATACGTTTTTCATCATAACTATTAAGAGTCTATTTTACTGCATAATAAGGTAATTTCTATCAGTTATGTATCACACTGAGCACACTAAGCAGCCAAAAATTATATAAAAAGATTAAAATTTCTAACATATTAATAAATAATTAAGAAATTACTACATCAATATCATAATTATTTAAAATAATGTAGTAAATAGCTGTAAAATACATGGAATCTGCAAAAAATACATGCATATGTTGAAATTAGATGCCAACTAACAGTCTGTCCAATTTCGGTAGTCACGATATAGATGACTTCAGCGAAATGTCAAAAGATAATCCTGCGCGGCACAAATAGTACGTGAAATTAGTTGAATTTTTTGTACCTGATGATGGATCATTAGCGTTGTGATATATTGATTGGTAGCTGGAATTATAAATTTAGGTATATTTTAAACTTTCTCCGTAGCGATTATCCGAAAGAGTGTTTTAATTATACTAGAATATAATATTGGAATTTCTTTACCAATTAATATTTAAAAAGTTAACAGGTAGGTACCAAGGTTATATTATATTTTATTATATATTATAAGTTGTGTTGATAAAAACATTGATAATTCTAAAATATGCCTATATTGGCTTATTTCTAAAGCAGATATAGGCATTTTTAGAGCATAAACCTCCAATAACAATTGCCACTACTAAAAATACGTATTTGCTATAGTTAAAGCTAATATAAATTGACATTTATTATTGGGATTTATATATAAAAGATTACAAAGTATAAATGTGTAACACATTCATACATACATATATACATAATTTCACGCTTTATCCCTAGCGGGGTAGTCAGAGAGAACACAACGTCAAACGCTGTGGTCTCTACATGCCTCTTTCGCCTCGTCCACTGTTATTAACCTCACCATATTTATATATTAACCTTTGCATATATTGAATTCATATTTATAAAATTTCCTTTACTTAGAAAATGGCATGAAATGATTTAAAAAGTTTTTTCCCACTCCACCTCACACATGTATATAGGAGGCGTGAAAAAACCGTATCGTCGACAGTGATCATAATGACGATCTGCAGCGAACGTTATCACCGCCAGATGCCAGACGCCCACCGATTGAGTTTCACTTTTATTTATTTAATCACTCTCATCATGGGGCTTTTTTGTAATTCAAAGTCAATTGCTGTTAGGACAGAATTTTAAAACGAAAATTAAGATTAAAAATATTTTTCTTTATAGGCTATGGTGACTCGATATCATTTAGTATAAATACTGGATATTGGAGACATTAAAACAGTTTTAGGGGATAGTGTAGTGACTGCAAAATAAATAAAAAGCAAATAAAACATTGTCGTATTGTGGTAAATTGTTTCTCCTTTTTCTTGCAAAATTCACTTAGTTACGTGATTTATCATGTAATATCTCAAATTAATATGAAAAGTGGAAAACGGAGATTCAGATTTGATTCTTTCAGCTGCATGTTGCTTTTCAAAAAGAAACTCAAAAAGATTGCTAACTATAATATACAATTGAATGGCTTCAAAGCTTACTTGCCATCGACATATTTTTTATAAATATGTAAGCAAAATAAAGATAAAACTTATGTATGCTAAGCTTAGGCAAAATTTCCTTTAGGGCATTGGGGTCCTAAAGAAACATTGTATGAAAAGTCAAAATCGTAATGTATCGAATTGTCTATTATTTTTTAAATAAATATTAATTAAATGTATTTAAGTACACATTTTCACACAACAAGAAAAGGACAAAGATTAAAAGATAAATATATCGTAAAGCGTGTAGAAAGCTTTTACTACATATAAGTGTTTAAAAATAAACACGAGTCCTTAAAATTGTACACCTACCCTGTGAACGTTTTCACTCCTTTATCACTTTTTCGACTAGAGTGTAAAATAATGAAGTGGTTTTAAGAAGCTCAATAACGTTTTATCTTAAAACGTGTTCGTGTATTATATTTTTTTTAAGAATTTGTTAAACTCAGATAGAATTTTGACATAAGATTTTAGAAGAATATTATTTTTGTGCGAACGACATCTTTAATATTTATTAATTTGTGCAAATTTCTATATCTTTCTTTTTCAATTTATGATACAAATAATCTATCATAACAAAAGAATAAAACTTCTTGATTACTGGTAGTTGTATTAGCATACAAGCCACATTTTAACTTTTAATTAGTTTTTTTTAGTTTCACGCTTTATCCTGCACATGGCAGGGTAGGCAGAGGAAACTGCAGGAACCATACGAACCTAGTGTTAAGACACTCCGTTGTTTAGTCCCTGCTTTCTCCGTCCCTGCTTTAAATTATTCGGTTAGGTAAGGGGAGGGTTTTTTCACTAGATTTTCCCTAACTAATATGTATTTGCAAGTTATTAGAGAATTATTAATATTTTTAAGCTTATTGCTTAAAGGGGATTTTCATTTCACAGCCAGCTAAGTGCGTAAATGCGTAGCTATCTCCAATAGTAAATGACTTGGAGATAAGGCAATGTATCAGTCAACATGTGTTTCGCGTTTTAAAAATTTTCAAGTAGTTTTAACTATGATTAGCTTGTCATGCTACTTATGTTGTAAGAGTGTTTTTGAAATATGTGTTAATTTTTTGTTCTATGATGAAAAAGTAGAGGAATTCAGTTTACATTTTTTCTGCCACTTTCACGTTTTATAACACATATAGATGAGTGGCTAGAGAGAAAGTAGTGTTGAGACACTTCGTTATCCACTTGTCGCCTATATATTTTCTACTTTCCATAATTAAAAAATAAAATTACGGAAAGTAGAAAATATTTTTACATATAAAGAAAACATATAAAATTGAAATGGAAATATTTTTCTATTTCCATTTTATTCACTCTGGAAACTAGTTGAGTTCCGCCACTCAACACGCAATGCTCGAGGTAAAAGGTGAAAAGCGAGGACGAAGAATACAAGGACTAAGAAACGGAGTGTCTTAATACTAGGTTCATATGGTTCCTGCACTTCCTTATCCTGCCATGTGCGGGTTAAAGCGTGAAGACATAAACAAAACAAAAATATAAAATTTTGAACATAGCGGTATATCAAGCCGCGCCTCTTGGAAACCATACAAGCCCCTAGCCTCTTAACCACTAAGCCATTGAATGCATTTTTACTTTAAATATTTTACTATAAATATAAATATTGTTCTATCTGTTAAAAGAGTTTGGTAAATTGGGAATAAGAGCCAATAGTCATCGAAAACTGAATCATTTAAAGGGTAAACCTTGTTGCTGAACAAAATTTAACGAAAAGCACATGTTCTTTTAAAAAAGCCGTCTCCAAATCAATCTGCAGCCACATAAAGGGTTCCAACAGAACGAGCATTCGCCGAATTGTCAAAACTATAAATTTTATTTGGACGTCACCGTAAATGTCAATCACTCAAACACTTTAGTTATTTACGCAAAAAAACTATTTTTGTTATCCCCTATGACCAAGATGTAAGGTCGAATTTTTGAGCATCTCTTTTATTTTACAAAGTAGCATGGTTACCAAAATACACTTAAAGCAAATCGAGCTATAAACGTTTAATTTCCTAGGGCAAAAAATTAAACGTAATTGTTTTCTAAAGGTGTTGTAAAACCGAACGATTCTAAATCGATTTTATTTATGGTTTAAATCTGAAAAGGTGGCAAGGGTTATAAAAACAGTAGGTTGAATTTAGAGAGGTAATATATTTGAATTGTATACTAAATTCAATATTACACATAATGATATAAAGATTTATTGTATTCAATACAAATTGTCACCTGCTGACCTAAAAGATTTTACTACTAAAGAACATCGTGGAAAACAGCATGACCGAGCATAAGCTCGGTAAGCTAAAGAATTGGCTTAAAAGCTAACTATAAAAGCTTTCTTATTACTCAACAGAACACAACGTATAAATTTAATGTTATTGTGCTATTAATTAAAATATTAGAGTAAAAAATAGTATATTTAATAGATAAATATGAATATTACATTACTCCTATTAATTAAGAAAATATCAAAAAACAGAAATAAAAACTTGAAAAATGTAATCGCGTTTATGCAAGATTTGATAATTTGAATTGGAAATTTAAATTCAGATTATCTATTAATATAGATCACTATTGCTTTACATCTCTGGTATATGACGAAATAATCTAACATAACTTCCATGTACCAATTTAATAATAAATCACTAACAAACACCGATTTACTTAACATTTAGATCATAACTCATAAATAATAGATAAAAAGTATAACTCTTGTATTTTCTCATTTATATACATATATAATAGTTGTAACATTAATGTACATTTGTTACAAAATGCAGTTTCTGAGTAATATAAAAAATATTGTACCTCGCCTCGCCTGGCCAATAATAATTTTAAATGGTTTTCCGTTGTTAACAAAACATCGCATGAGCGTCGCATTGTGTCCCTTTTGTTTGCTCTCTTGTTTATTTTGTTTGTACTAATGTGTCCACGTTAATTATATGTACCTTAGAACACCAACTGTCTTGGAAATTGCGTCAATGGGGAATGTTTTATTTAGTCATTTGTCACATGTTATAGAGGTAAAAATTTATGTAGAATTTACATGTACATACCTATTGATTAAAGCTTATTGCACTTTGACTAGAAAAAAAATAATATAAGGTATTCGTAACAAATTTTAGATATCATTAAGAAAGCTACATTTTTAGTGATTGATGATTCAAACTTTCAAATAAAAATTTTGTAGCAATTTAGCTAAAAGTGGAGGCCAGAGTGTGATGTCTTTACAAATGGTATTTGAAGAAAAAAAAAACAAATCAAAATAAATACATGCTACTTAATATGCTGTGTACTTTATATCACTTCCATACCCAAATCTGTGTTGTCCAAACAAATAGCGATGCATTTAACGCGTGTTATATTTATTGCGTTTACAATGATCTTTGTTTTTGCACCCCGCTGATGCTGAACGATTTTGTTTGAGTATCGCAATCATCTAAGGTGTAACTGTATTTATTTGAAGCAGTTAACTTTAACTTATATTCATATGAAAATTAATTGTAATTTAAACTCTTTTTTATTTTCTTTTTACTTTCACGTCTTATCTCGCATAAAGCAGGGTAGAGGGAACCGAAGAGAAGGATCTACTGGCCGACTCTCTCTCTTACTTTGAAAACACTCCATACCCTGCTTTCTGCTTTCATTCAAGGTATTACGTGCTGAGTGGTGGAACTTCACACAACTTAGAAACATGAGGCAAGTGCGCCTATTATTTCTAACAATAAACTTTTTTATTTTAATTAAATTATCTCATTATATTTATTTATGTATACTAATTTAGTTCGAGAATTTGTATAGTGTCAATGTTACGTTAAATGTAGAAGACACGAAAAAGGTTGCAGGGTAAAAATGGATCACACCAAAAAATTGTACATGTACTTAATTAATAAAAAAAATAATTTCATTATTTTTGTTAGGTATATACCTACCAAGAAATCTGTAAATTACAAGCTAAAAAAAACCAATGGAGTGTCTTAATACTAGGTTCGTATGGATCCTGCAGTTCCCTCTGCCTACCCTGCCATGTGCGGGATAAAGCGTGAAGCTGGAAAAATCCAAACTTGGCTAAAATATTGAAATACCTAAAACTGTGCAATAACATGATTTAGTTATATTATTATTGTTGTCAACAGAAACATGTTTTGCTTCACAATTAGTACAGAAATATTTAAATTTTTTACAATTAGCTAAAAATATTAAGGCATGTCTAGACAAAAAAATCAAATGACGCAATAAACGCTCAATAAAAAGCCTCTGAGAATTCGGCTATTAAGCGACCTGTCGAATTGTCCTTCTGTTACGATCCGTAAAGAATTCTCATATTTTTGTATTATTTTCGCCTTTGTATATAATAAATGGTTTTACAGCTCTGGCGCGTGGATGGAGCACGCCACGGTCCCAGCCGCCTAAAAAAAATAAACTAAAACGTTTCTTAGATCTGACAGCATTTACTTGTTGCTAGAATTTTTATTTATAAATACCGAATTATGGTAAATTACAAAAGCTTAATAAGTAAATATTCATAAAAAAATTAATATTTAATAGTATTTTATCATTTATATATATTTTATTTTGGTTAATAAGTTCTAATATGGTATGTTTATTTATTGTTATGAATATGTGTTCTATAGGACATTTTGATTTCATTTACAGTTACATTTATATTTTTTTAATTAAACACGCTTCATATATTTTTTGTGACTAGTTACGTTAATTGCAAAGTGAATTTAAAAAAAATTACAAGCTTTTCCGTTATTATAAAGTTGATTGAAAGAAGCTTGTATCAAATTATTTGCTCTCCACTTCTTTTGAGTAATGAAACTCAACAGGGAAATAAGACTATCTCAGACACCACAATGGCCTCAAGCGTACTCTAGGTAAACACTGTACTGCAGGTAAGCATAATTTTTGTCGTAGTTCGTAGTCGTAGTTTGAAATTGTTTCGCATTATGTGAAATGTTAACATTATAATGACTTATCTTTCAATTCAAATTTCTCACGATAATTTCAATAGATAAACATGTTTTTTGTAAATATTTACTCAGTATCCACTTTAATTTCGCGATAACGATTTCAAGTAATATAAAAATATAAGGAAATTCTAATTTAATATGGATACGTAATGGGTGACATCTTGTATTTCGCTTTTAATTTTTTTATAAAATTCATGTAGTACAATAGGACTAACTTCTTCATTCAGTGTTTTTTAAAAGAACTTTATCATGTAAATGAGAAGAGCTTAACAAAGCTCGAACTATAGTTAGATTTACTACTTAAATTATATAAGTATATATACATATTAATGAACATTACATATTAATAAAACATTTTTTACTCGTTACAATTAGATAAAACTTTAAATATACTTAAAATAAACTTTAAATGTTCACCTGACTAAGATGATATACTAGTCTTGTAAGATAAAGATAAGCCTACATCAGCAACACATGTAATCTGTTTATAAGATGAGAGGTTGATTTTTGAATGAAAATATTAGCTCTTGAGTTCTGCAAAGCACGAGTTACTGAAAATTATCTAGAAATTCTTAGAATATAACAGTTAAGCAGCGTCTGGTTCTAACCATGGTAGTGTGGTTTCGATTCCCATTTGTGGTAATTAATTATTTTTGTAAACTTAGAAAAAGTCCGCCATTCAAGAGATTTCAAATCTCTTTGAATTTAAATGGAAAAAAGAGAATGGAGTGGCTTTGCACTATACTCTGTCTATCCTAGATGAAGCATGACGCTTATTTAAATTAGTTCAATATTTCATTTATTTTTGCTCTTTCCATTTCATATATATAATTTTAGATAACATTTATTTACACTAATAACACAACACACGCTACCGTGCTCTCTGCATGGGAACCGAATGACTTTACTATCAGTCAAGTGGCAAACTCGATAGGTCACCAGTGAGTGAAGGCGGCTTTTTTCACATTTTTATGAAGTTGGCTAAAATCTCACAAGAAGATTAAGGCTTCTTCGCTAAGTTTGATCTCTAAAATCACTTTTTTCAGCATGTCACCTCTGTTTTGTTTTTGTAATTGTTAAGAAGTAGTAATAAATAATAAAGAAGTAGAAATAATTTGAACAGTAAAATTAATCATGAAATCATCATCACTAATTGATAAGTATTCTTAAAATCTTAGTCACGGTACTGTTTATGTTTTAAAATACAATTGATAACGTAATTTATTTTATATTTTAGTATGTGTGTGTAAGTGTTGTTAGCCCACTAAAAAATAATACATTATTACTAATATACTTAATACTTATAATTTTTTTATATATAAATATACATAATACTTAATAATTTATTTATATATTAAATATTTTTATGATTTTTAAAGTGTTAATCCACACTGAGGATAGAAAAAATACTTAAAGAAAACATATAAAAATTTGAACGCAGCGGGACTCGAACCCGCGCCCTCCTGCGAACCGTGCAGGCGCTCTCACCACTGAGTGGTGAAATTTTTATATGTTTTCTTTAAGTATTAAATATTATTAAATATTTTTTTATTAATTATTATAAAATATTTATTATTAAATATTTTTTTATTAATTATTATAAAATATTTTTATATATTAGGAACATGTATAAATAATAAATATAAAAAAATTGTATAGAAACTTGCAAAAATTTGCAAATTTGTTCTACCCCAAAAAGGTAAGTAAAGTTCTATGTATGCTAATATTAGTTTGTCTCTCCTATACAAAGACGTATAAAGCTGAGTAGAATTGATAACACTTTAATGATATCACTATTATAAAAAGTATTTATCGTAAAAATTATCAACGACAGTCGATTGTTAGTCAATTGCTATACCAACCTATGAGTTAGATTTACGTAGAACTGGATTTCCTTTTAGTTATGAACAATACATGATGCTTCATATTGAATCACAAATTTATCAAAATATTTATAATATTGATGACTAAATAAGCTACTTATTTTAATCGGCAATATGATGTCATATAATCTGGATTAAACAAAATTACCAATTTAACACTGTATTCCGTGTTTATATAAATAATAGCAGATGCGAGTGATTTCGTTGACGAGTTCATAACTTTTGCCATTTGATGTGAATTTACCATCATTGTTATCAAAAACTAAGTCTAGACTAGGATAGTTTAGATTGTTTATACACTGTCACATATAAAAACATATTTTAAATCAGGTAATGAATGGATTTATGAATCGTATCTGTACCTATGTCACAGGGAATTTCTTTTCTAAATGTAAGTATATTCCAATTTTCCACAATCTTCCACATTTAGTAAAGCGTAATTCGAAAATGCATTTGTAATGTAAATGTCTCTTTGACTTTCTGCGATATCTTTCTTTGGTTTCATTAAAGGGAAAATAAATAAAATAGAGTTATTCCGATTGATTAGGTTATTTTTAATCCCATAACCAGTTTCAATACAACACGATGACAGCTATATTTATATTTTATCATATTTTACCTTATTTTATTAATTTATGCTTCGCTATGGACTTGATAAAGTAGATCGACATTTTGAGTTCATAATTATTGTACCAGCACTGATAAGATAAGCGTAACGATCGTGCGAAAATTTTGTGACATCTTCGTGTTTCTATTAAAATACTCTATCGTAATCGATAAGGGACTTATGGATCATCGTCTCCTGTATCTGTCATCGTTTGTTGTAGAGGAACTCTAAAACAGGTTCCCACTATTCCTAAAGGTACAGTAGGTATTAAATAAATTTAGGTAAAACTTTAATCAAGATATACATAAAAGAATATTTAAATATTAAAAATGCTTGAAATGCAAACGAAATGGCTTTGGGTTTCAAACGAGATGGCTTTGGGTTTGACCCCCTTTTGACCGAGACTATAGGATATACCTAATTTCCGAGTTCCGCCACTAAATGTAATATAATGTATCAAATCTAAATGGAAAGTAGAGAACGGTGCATCCTGACTAAATTGTCTCTACGTACCCTAATGTGAAAAAGAATTTGGCTAAAAAATGGGAAGAAAAGTAAGTATCGGCCAAACGAATTGTTATATTAAATTCTATATCACATTTTAGTTATAATTCACGCTCGGTGTGGGAAATTTCTCCACAGTACAAATATTTACACTAAATTTGACAATTTGACAGCGACTACTTGAACAGTAACAAAACTTATCTATATGTACAATGTTGATTTATGATTTTATATATCTTCTCATATCAAGATGTAAGGTGGATCTTCTTTATATAAAATATAATTTTTACATACGATTTCGTTTCTATTGACGAATAATAACCGTTGATTTACACTTATTTTACAAGAAATTCATTTTTATTATATTACAGAGTAGACCAATAGGTTTGGACCCAAGCGTCTTGTAAGTCGTCCAAGTACTCTAACCTCATGTTTTCTGACAAAGTATTTTTCCTTCCGTAGTGTGATGTATTACTGTTATAATATTTATAATTATATGGTATGATATAAAAGCATAATATACAAAAGATAATCATTTGTTACTTTTGTAAAATTACCTTACTACATAGGTATAACTAAAAGTAAAGTTAATTAGCGTCAATATCTCAATGTCCCTAGAAGAGTATAGGTACGTAGTTAGTATCTTCTTAGTAAATCATAAAATTGATATTAACTCATCATTATTACATATTTCTTATATATAACTTTTTGTTCTTAAAACTAAAAATTTGAATCAAAATGAAATCAAATAATTTGAATCATTTTTTTATTATATCGAAAAATCTCCAAAGAACCCTTCATAATATGATTATTATCTCAAAAACTCGTTTTTTAATATTATGTATATTACACATATACAAAAGAAAACATACTATAACAAAACAGTTTCACAATCGCTAATGCAAATTACTAGTACTACTAAATAGGAGCACTAAACGCCAATATCTGTCATCGTACAGAAGTGCAGGATGGATGACGCCGACAAACGATAACGTATCACCCGTTTAACACCGCGTCAGATCGGCAATCACGGCTGTTATCGCTCTAGCCCTGTTATTATGTAAGGGGATATCGTGACAACTCTCGTTTGTATGATGTCGATACATTAGAGAAATTTAAGAGCGATTTTGTTTAGATTTTATTATATTAATCAGAATAAATGTATGGCGAATTTACGCTACAATTTGTGGGTCATACTTGGTCTATTTAATTGATACGTTCATATATTTATATATGTACCATAATAATTTGTAGTTTTAGGAAAACAGTGTTTAAAGATATTAAATATATCTAATTTATATAAATCAATCATTAACTAAATATTTTGAGTTTTTTTAAACACTTTTTTTCCAATTATAGATTTAATAAATATAATTTAAAATCTGTATTTTAAAGATCTTTATAAATATCTTTTTCACTGTCAATAGGATATATAATTGTTGTGATTTGTCAAATGATGAAATATTAAATTATTTATAGGTATATTTTCTATATATAAATATAAAAGCTTACAGCAAGAGATCGCTGGCGGCTACCAAAAACTCATTCACCGGTACAAAATTGTGTTAAATCACCCCACAGAAAGTCGCTTTTCATATAAGCTGATCTTCATACCGTCACTGTTTTAAAATATTGACAATTTTGTTGTAAACATTGGATTTTGGCCTCTATTTTTATGACCAAAAGCTCAATTTTACATAGCAAAGCTTATTTATTTTCAATTTAACTATTATTTCAATTTTAAACTTTATTCTGTGACGATAAAGTTCAAAATTGTGTAAGCTATTCTTTAATAGACTATTCGTGGAGCTCAAAACGGTTACCTTTGAAGTGGCGCTTCTGCATGCAAATTTTTAGGGTGGCAGCCTGGTGGGCTGGAGGAAATTGACAATTTGTCGAGCGGAGATACCTCGCGATATTTAAATTTACTTTGTTCAAACTCTGTGAATGTTTTATAGGTATATATTTAAAAAAGTTCATTATAATATAAAGAAACATATATATGTTTCTTAATATAATACATAGGTACTTATAGGTAAACACAGCTTTACATTCCTTCCGCATAAAATAGGGGGAGGAAGTTCTCTACTTAATATAGTATTTTCAAGATATTGCGTGATAAGTTATAGTTCGAAGCACCGCGATATTTATTAAGCCACTCTAATATTTTATTATGTGTATCAATTATTATATATGTATCAAATATTATACTTTTGGAATGAAAAATAAATAGCATTAGGTACTTGTACTACTATTTGAATTTCTGCACAATTAACAAATTGTAAATGTAAATGGACCCATTAGAAATTTATATATATACAAAATAAGTACCTACACAGTACACTAAATATAGCAGAGTTTTACTAAATCATTTTCAAAAAGTTTCCATCCACTATAAAAATACATTTTTTTATTTAATCTATAAGAACCATAAAAATGATATTATAATTTTATATTTACAATTTTCTATTTTCACCGAAATATTTTTTTTAAGCATTTATTTAATAAAGCTTTCTTTTAACTATATATAAAAGTTTCGAATACTTATTTTACTTAAACAACTAATCATATTATACTATTTTTCACTACTGCCCTCTACGCTTATTTATGAGAATTACTTAGAAAAATCAATGAGACGTAGCGTTTACAGCGCCATCTGCTAGAATATTCCAAATTCAATCAATAAAATAATCGATACTGGCCTTTTGATGCTGATGTGTGAACATAGATCGCGCTCATACAAGATAAAAACAACTTTAGGTTTGTTTTTCTATGAGAACATAAAAAAAGGGTTGTGTGTTTATTTTCACAAGGACATGTTGCTCCCAATTTCGTTTACGGGGACTGTAAAACGCCAAATTCTATTTCTTTTAATTTTTTTTTAACTTCACGCTTTATCCCGCATATGGCAGGGTAGGCAGAGGGAACTGCAGGGACCGTGGGAACCTAGTGTTAAGACACTCCGTTACTTAGTCCCTGCTTTCACCGTCCCCGCTTTCCGCCTTTTCGAGGCATTACGTGTTGAGTGGCGGAATTCAACGCCGCGCTTTGCCTAGTTTGCCAGAGCGAAGAAAATGGAAATAGAAAAATCCATCTTCTCAGACTGGGGATCGAACCCAGAAACCATCGCGTTACAGGCAGACGTTACGCCTCTGCGCCACGACGGTCCTCGTTCCTTGTCCTTCTTTTCATTCTACTTAGAATTGCGGGAAAACCTCTCTTAACAACTACTGCCCAAGGATTTTGTCAAAAGTCGTCGGTCAGGTTGTTTAGCTGCGTACTTCATCTACATGTAAGTACTAAAAAAATATATATTCGTTCTTTAACGTTCACCATTAAAAATATATGTAAAATAGTGCGCCATCTTGGATGTTTCGCCATGTTGGATTTACGTGACGTGACGTAGATGATTAATTATGATTCAAATTTAATTTTTATAGCAATATCGTCTCACAGCTTGTTAGTAAATTGTAGTACAGTTTTCCATCTGTTTTTATGAAATATTTCAAGTAAATTTCAAGTAAATTATCCGGAAAGTAGAGGTATTAACGTTGACCATTGGCTCTTACAGGAGCTAAAAAAAAAAAATTATTAAAAATATCAAAAATTATGTGAATAATTATGAATTTCTTTCCTTTTCCGTGCTATTTTCATTATTGTGCGTTGACAACGTGCGTTCAACGACTTCAAAGTATCTTCAAAATTCAAATTGGTAGTAAGTGTAGAAATTAGAAACAACTAAATATTATCAAATACAATGAAAAAAAGTGAGTTATTCTATTTAATATATCTAATTCTAAATTAACAATACGTCCACATTTCCAATCATATCCATATATAATGGTCAAATAAAGCGAACACTTCACTGTGCGCCACTAATTCGGTGTCAGCGTTATTGATCTAATTTGCCAGTGTTTATGAGTTTGCCCGCCGGCGACCAGCTTTCATTACCGAAGTCCGGACCGCATATCGTAAATTGTATACGATGTACATCCATTTTGTAGTTTACTCTGGTCTAGAGGACGTTGAATATCGCTGGGTAATAAATAACGGAAACATGTGTTCGTATAAATGAATAGATATTATGGATAGCTTTTTAGTAATAGTTTTATTTTTTCTTAACCTTTTATATGATAAATAATGATAAATAACTTGTAATAAGCTTAGAAAAGTCATAAGAATTCATAAGAAAGTTATAAGAACGAAACCAGCAATGCTGAAACTCGGATATACTATTCGTAATAGATAAGCGAGTTAAATAAGTTTAAAAATGATAAGTAAATATAAAATTTGATTGATTTCATATAATGTACCCTATTATAATATACCATTACATGATGTAAGTATTTTTCTCCATCGAATCCCCTTGTCTATGAAATTAAAATGAAAAATGTATATATTTATTACAAAAATATGTAAGTATGTAAAAACAGATTATTATCCACGTGTAACCGCGTAAAGGCCGACTCCACAGGAGGTTTAGAACTTCTTGTTACCTGTATGGGTTCTCATTAAAATCAATTTAGCTATTCCGAAAATTAGACGCCCAAAAGAATTAATAATATTTTTTTTTTTTTTTTTTTTTTTATAGCTTCACGCTTTATCCCGCACATGGCAGGGTAGGCAGAGGGAACTGCAGGAACCATAAGAACCTAGTGTTAAGACACTCCGTTACTAAGTCCCTGCTTATTCCGTCCCCACTTTCCGCCGTTTTCGAGGCATTGCGTGTTGAGTGGCGGAACTCAACGCCGCGCTTTGCCTTAGATGCCAGAGCGAAGAAAATGGAAATAGAAAAATCCATCTTCTCCGACTGGGGATCGAACCCAGTAACCGTCGCGTTACAGGTAGACGTTGCGCCTCTGCGCTACGACGGTCCTCAATTATTAATAATAATAATAATAATAAAAAAGCAATAAACACGTTTGCAATCCCAATATTAACTTACTCCTTTGGCATTATTAACTGGTCACTGTCTGATCTTAAAGCACTGCAACGTACTATTAATACTACGTTGACAAAGTTTCGGAAACACCACCCTAGATCATGTTTACAAAGACTAACACTGCCAAGAACTGAAGGAGGTAGGGGCCTTATTGACATTACGAACCTGCACAACAAGCAAATAACATCCTTGAGACAGTACTTCTTTAAAAAAGCTGAATCTTCTCCTCTCCACACAGCAATAGTTAAAACTGACCATAAATTTACACCTTTAAACCTAATAGACAATACATCCCAAAAGAACGAGAAACTAACTGACGACAAGACGAAACACGCTGAGTGGGCTGGAAAATCTCTGCATGGGAGACACTACCACGACTTAAACCAACCTAATGTCGATAAAAAGGCGTCGAACGCATGGTTGAGTCGTGGCGATCTCTTTCCGGAGACTGAAGGCTTTATTATGGCAATTCAGGACCAAGTAGTTGAGACTAAAAACTATCAGAAACATATTACGAAGACCCTACACTCCGATACATGTAGAAAATGTAATAGTTGCCCAGAGACGATACAACATATAACAGGTGCATGTAAAACAATAGCCCAGACGGATTATAAACATAAAATAAAATAAAAAAATAAAAATAGCCTTTATTTCTACTACCAAAAACATACATGTACATTTGACTAAAGTAGTTATTTTGTTTAAATTACAAGCAAAGAATATACATATATATACATATATATACATATACATACACATATACACACACATACATATACATACACACATACACGCACATACATACATACACATACATATATATTTATATTTAATATATGTATATATTTATAATTTACTTTAAACATATTTAATTTATAATGTAGTAGCCACCTCTGCGGCGTAGGCCTCCCCTAAACTCTCACCTCAACCATATCTCTCTTTTACGAGCCAATTGCATCCATTCTAGTCCACACCTAATATTGAAAATGTCTCTCCATCTCTTTTTTGGTCTTCCCTTCGTTCTTTTTCCATCCCTTGGTATCCATTCTGTCAAGCGCTTTGTCCATCTTTTATTACTCATTCTACAGATATGACCTGCCCATTGCCATTTTAGCAATCTTATCCTTTTCTGTACGTCTACTATTTTTGTTTTTCTTCTTATAATAATATTGCTTATTTGATCAGAGAGTTTCCATCCTAGCATACTTCTTTCCATCTTACGTTGACAAATGGCGATTTTTTCTTCGTCTTCTTTTCTTAGTGACCACGCCTGGCAGCCGTAAGTTAGACACGGTAATATTATCGTTTCATAAACCTTTTTCTTGATGTCTATATTGATGGTATTGTTTTTCATGACTTCTTTTAAACCCCAGTATTTCCTCCAAGCTAGAGCTATTCTTCTTTGTATTTCGTTTTTTGTACTGTTTTCAAATGACACTAGTTGTCCGAGATATATGTATTCTTTCACATATTCTATCTTTTCCGTCCCTATTCTGATGTCTCGAGGTGTATGATTGGATAAAATCTTGGTTTTTGAAATATTCAACGACAATCCCACTCTTTGACTCTCTGTTGCTAGCTCATTTACCATGGTTTCAAGGTCTTCGGCGCTTTCCGCAAAAACTACGATGTCGTCTGCGAACCGGAGATGGTGTAGAAATTCTCCATCGACTTTTACTCCCTTAGTTTCCCAGTCAAGACATCTAAAAACCGACTCCAGGACCGCCGAAAAAATCTTTGGAGAGAGCGGATCTCCTTGTCTCACTCCTTTCTGTATAGGAAAACTCGTACCATCCCTCTCGAGCCGTATATTGGCGTGTCCTCTTGTGTAAACGCTGTGTATTAGATTTATGTACGATTTATTTACGCCTTGTTGAGCTAGAGATGTCCAGATAGCATCGAAATATAGAGAGTCAAAAGCTTTCGTGTAGTCAATAAAACACATGTACAAAGGTTTTTTATATTCATTTGCCTTTTCTATCAGTTGTGTAATAACTTGAATATGGTCTATGGTCGAATATTTTTTCCGAAAGCCTGCTTGTTCTTGTGGTTGGTTTTCCTCTAGTGTATTTGTTATTCTATTCAATATGATTTTTGAGAAGATCTTGTATATATTTGTCATAAGACTGATTGGTCTATAATTTCCGAAATCGCTTCTGTCCCCTTTTTTATGTAATAAAGTAATCGTGGACTGTGACCATTGTACTGGTGTTGTTTCTGCTCTCAGGATGTTATTAAAGACCAATTGAATTGGTTTCAGCAGTGAACTAGATAATGATTTTAATACTTCATTCGTGATATTGTCTTTTCCTGGTGTTTTATCATTTTTTTTGAGATTTTATTGCGTACTCTATTTCCGACAAGAGAATGTACGGTGGTTCTACGGACGTAGAGTTCGCTACATTGATGGAATTACTTATTTTAGAATCTATGAGGGTATTTTTGTTAGAATAGAGTTCTTGGTAAAATCGTGTCGCCTCATTCATAATATCTGGACGCCTAAATTTCATAATTCCGTATTTGTTTTTTATTTTTTCTGTCAAATCTGATTTATCATTCAGAATTTTGTAGGATTTGGGTAGAGCTCCTGTTTTACTCATACATTTTTCGAAAGTTTCTAGTCTGATTGTTCGACCCAGTACGACAACTTGGAGACCGAATTAAAAGAGCTTCTTAACCATTTACCAACAAAAAAAAAAAGAAAGCAGATAAAATTATATTAATAGAGAAACGAAGGACCTTCTAGAACAAAGAAGAAAATTGTATAGTGAAAAAAGAACAAAAGAAGTAAAAATCAAAAAAATAACTACAATTAGCAAAAAATCAATAGAAATATCACACAACAAAGGATTATAAACATAGGCATGACCAAATAGCCAATATCATCCATCAAAAACTTGCCCATCAACAAAACCTAATAGCCTCCATACAGCCGTACTATAAATATATACCAGAAAGTGTGTTAGAGAACTCCACCAGCAAACTTTACTTTGACCGAGCTATCCTCACTGATCGCACAATCCATTACAATAGACCAGACATCACATTAATCAATAAAAACAATAAAACCGGATACTTAATAGATATTGCTGTACCTAACACCCATAACTTACAAACTACAATAGCTGAAAAACTGACAAAATATAGCGAACTGAAAGACGAAATAACCCGACTTTGGCACCTGCAGAAAGTAATAATAGTCCCCATAGTCATTTCCACGACCGGCGTCATACCAAAACAGTTACACAAATCTATAAAGACACTTAATCTACACCCCAACACCTACATTTTACTACAGAAAGCTGCAATTCTCAACACCTGCCGGATAGTGAGAAAATTCCTACAAACTGAAAACGAAAACCTCATAGAATCTGCTTCACAACCTACTCCACAAACCACCTCTGTTAATTCTAACACTGTTGTGCACTTGGCTTAGGCCCGTGCATATCAGTATACCGGTGAAAACCGAGAAAAAATAAACAAATATAAATAATAATAATAATAATAATAATTTATTTATTTATTTAAGCATCTTTGGCCCATTATGTTAGTAACAGCTTCCTTATACCTATGTTAGTAACAATTTAGTAATGATCCATTTTTATGCCTATGAATAGACTATGGATTAAACTAGTTTTGTACTAACTGTATTACTTTCCTTAACATATACTAAAACGGTACACAAAGTATATAATCTGTATTACAAATTTGACGTAATTTAGGCACAACTGAGAAATATCTCAATCTTCCTTATAATTAAAAAAAAATGAAGTTATATGGATCTACATTAACTACACTATTGAGGTCTCTACAATTATTAGAATTGATAGAAAATATTAGATTGGCTTAAAATCCACTACGTTAATTTATCTAATAACCAACTATAGTTTCTATATCAAATATATAAGATATAGCATTGTTTCTATATAAATATATGTCATTTAAAAATAAACAATATAAGAATTAGAAATATGTTGTGATTTTATGTGATATATAAGGCTATAAAAGTTATGACGGTATATATAATAGGAGTGATCTAACAAGATATTGTTCCCTTTTAAATGAAGACTGCCATGCTCCCGTTAGGGGTGCCTTATCGGAACCAGCCCTCTCATTTCACCCCCTGAGAGAGGGCGTGGCCACAGCGGGAGGGTCGCGCATGCTCAATAATGAAAGATGGTATGATACGTCCAAAAAATAACTGATAGGTCGATTCCTCTTGATGTATTTTATATATTTTTTTTATTTTTCCAAGAAATTGTGATAAAATTATCATATTTTAAATTTACCGTTAATAATTGTGATTGTAAGAATTATTGTGCTGCTATATATGGTGAGATCTTTAATTGCGCTGTATACTGTGTACAATATACCTACTTAAGTAAGTGTTAATGTTTTATATACTAATAAACTAATATATGTTATTATAACGCTCTATACTTTTTACAAATCGTTATGATGCAAGGGACGGAGAAAGCAGGGACTAAGCAACGGAGTGTCTTAACACTAGGTTCATATGGCCCCTGATTGAATTGCAAATATATAAATTAAGTATATTATAATATAATTGCAAATATATAAATTAAGTATATTATATTACATTCCGTTTCTACTCCTTTAAAATTACAAATAATACTAAAGTAACATAACTGTCGACTTTCATATAAATGTTAGTAATTGATAAACTTAAAATGAAAACTATAAGTATTTCAAATTATTGAAAATGATTTCTTGAAAGCTTACAAAGCACATACACGTTTCTACTTTATTTAATAACCTGTAGCAAAAGTTTTATTGGAAAATTCTCTTTACTGTGGCAGTAATATATGTTTTAATTGGCATCATTAAAATTGAAGCATATAAATTCTTATTGAAAATAATAGTACAAAATCGTAAAGTTTCGAACATGTCTGAACATTAATACGCTATTCCAGCTAAATACGTAAGCAGTTACTTTATTGTTAGCTTACTAGAGATAAGAATATTGGAAAGCTCATTTATATGTCTGTAATTCTATATGGCAGAATATACTACCGCAATATTAAACTGATGTGTCATATATATGTTAAATTTGTGTGTACATTATATCATATATTTGCTTATTTTTAATTTTCACACCTAATCCTATTGGAAATATAGGCAGAAGGAACCCAGTGTAAAGACACTCCAATCCTGAATATGAGCGTAAACGTACGTGTGTGGTACTTATTATACCTACTTATAAGTAAAATAGTTGAAAAGTGACAAGTTTAAAATTTTTTGTTGCTTATTGTTATTATATTTATAAAACGTAATATTATTTCATTTTTCTATGCTGGTTATAGTTGTTGTTGAAAGTTGTGGTTATCACCTAATTTACCTACAGTCTTTAAAATAAGATAAAAAATTGAATTGGGAATATAGCATGCAGACTGACTTGCCTTTGTTTAAAATCTAGATGTTATATTACACCTAATTAGAAAGCCACTTCTATATTAAAGTTAAAATATCTAGTTAAATTTTGAACATTAAAAATTTGACCCCGTCGGTTTGTGCTAAGCAAATAATAACTTTCCTCTTTGTGACCGTCTCGTGACGCGAGTGACTTACCGGGCGACTGTTTTTTTAGGCTGCCTCGTGCTCGATAAAGCATTTTTTATGGTAGCGGCCGTTCGCTGCGAATTAGTCGACAGATTTATGTCGATATATTTTGTATTATTTTTCTTTTGACGCATATGAAGAAATACTATAAGTAGGTTCTATTACATCAAGAATTGCTTACAATTTGAACTTTTAACTAAATTAATATTAATAAATTTAATAATTGTATTCTATATATAAGAAGAGTAAATGTGTACGTAGAAAATTAACTGACATCGAATTGAATGAGTGAAAAACATTTTTGTAAATATATCTTTATTATAACTTCACAGGGTAGACAGGGGTAATCTAGTGTTAAGACACTACGTTTTGAGTTTTCAGCCATTTGTGTGCTTAGTGGCGGAATTTTCTCTCCAAGTGTCAATCCACATCCGTCGCGTTAACGTTCAATATAATAAGTTTTTAAAGTAAATTACAAAATTCATCGATACAATTTAGATTTTTATCTTCAAAGCACTATCTTATCTTTCTCTTTTTATAGTAGATGATATGCCATTGTTTGTTGATAAGGACAGACGAATGTTTAAAATATAAGTTAAAAAAGGACAGAGCACTCGGCTTCTCGATGGGAAGTGAACCAAAATCATTTTTCATTTTTATGTCACAAAGGATATTCTTTAGTTTTAAAAAAAAATAAAAAATGTCTTTAATAATATATTACATAATAAATGACTTAGACAAGTATTTAACATCTATCGATATGTTTAAAGTATATCGCCATTTGGCAAAGCTTAACACTAACTATTTTACTTTTAGTCATTTATTTGTGTCATAATTGAAATATACTTAGAATGTTACTAACAAATTATTGGTTTCCAATCTATATATGTATATATTTATTTGATATACAGAACTTAAATTTTTTATTAATTTAATTTTAGAACATTTTAAGTTACTTTTAAACTTATTATTATATTTGTATATATTATGTTTAATTTAAATCTCAATTGATTCCACAGCCACCGTTTGTTATATTGTTTATAACAATTTCGCCGAATGGTTGAAATTAAATTTTATTTTTGTACTATATGTATATAAAACTAAGGTAATAATACATATATGTATGAAATTGCAAGGCAGTGATAGGTCAATCAGAACTAGAAAAGTTCAAATTAGTTCAAGCCACTTGAAGTATTTTAATTTTATTCTGTATCTGTAGTAGGCATTAATTTAAAAGAAAGTTTTATTTAATAGATAATCTAATATCAAAATCAAATGTTTGTATTTCTATATTTGAAATTAAATATTCATTTGGAAACAAGCTTTTTTTCATTACCCACAGTTGTAATCCAACCCACAACTAAAATACGCGACGAATACCGTTCCACTGCGCTATGCTGACTTCATAAATATAGAATAAATATAAAAATAAATTTAATTTTAATGTAAAACGGTTAAAAATGAAATACTAAGAGCCAATTTCATCGGTTACGGATAAAGTTTCAGATAGTAATAATAGTAAATTCAGGTAGTTAAAGCTATCTACCAGATTAAAGTATATAGTTTAATTCGCTATATATTTGTATCAGAGAGTTATGAAACCAAAATTTGTTGTTTATATGCCAGAGAAGGAACATAATTCCTATCTGAGGCTTTATCAGTAGGTGGTGGTGGTGTCTCTAAGTTTACTTTTACTATTAATGTTTTATAATAATTTTAATTATATCGAAAAAAAAAATAACGTTTATTATAAAAATATATTATTTGTTTTAGAGATTTATACGAAATTACGTTTTATCCTTTGGCACAATGTATAACTGTTTGAGCTAAAAAAAAACGATAAAAAGTGAGGACTCGGTATAAATTAGTTATATTTTGAGTATAAACAAAACATTTATTATTATTTTAGTTTAATTATAAGTTATATAAATCTAAATCTATAAATATTTTAATTCGTGTTAAATTCACTTATATATGTAATTGTGTTTTTAATTAAGAACTCGTTACATTGTAGAAGAGAGTTCAAGAAAATGGCTAGTTTAGTTTCATTATTCTAGTCGTATGTGTATCCGTGCTATTGTGACCACAATTTTGATAATTTTTAAGCAAATCTTTGTAATCTATTTTGTATTTTAAGTATTGTTATAATATCTCATATTAAGGTTATATATTATATTTGTACTGTTACTATACTGTTATGGTACTGTTGTGTGACAGCTTATGATAATAAATACTAACTTACAATTATGTTTTAATTTTTTAACATTGAGTGTGACATGTAGAAATGACAGCTGGAGCAGAAAGGTTCTCGAATGGAGGCAAGCGCAGCGTGGGACGGCCTGCTGCCAGGTGGACAGACAACTTGTTCCGGGTTGCAGGCAGCCACTGGATGCGAATAGCATTAGACAAGGCGCACTGGAGGCCCCTGGGGGAGGCATATGTTTAGCAGTGGAAGTCCTACGGTTGATATTGAGCTTCTCTACTTAAGGTAATGAGCGAGTTTGTCATTGAAGTAAAATCCAATAGTGTTTGACTATAAAAACGGCGGTATAAATGGCGGTTAAATCGATATAATTTTTTTAGCTTTACGTTCTGCGCTTTCTGACTTTAAAACATTCAGCGATTACCATTTGGACAGAGATGACAATCAAATTATTTATATTTCTGAACTTTGTTCGACAAAGAACACACACAGTAATAATAATGTTTATTTTTGCCACTTAACAGGCGATCTCTATAATTCGGAAGACGAACAACAAAAGAGAGGACAGAAATCGAAACAGTTCTATTGGGTGCTATATATTTAATTTACTCTCATAGGCTTTGTAAGAAAAGGACATTAAATGTTAACATAATTCTCCAACTACAACTTTAAAATATGTTATAATTATATAATTATTATACTTTATGCAACATATTCATGGTATCTCTACGCAAGCTGCAGCGCAGGCGGTCTACAGTCCACACTATAAAGGACGGAACTGGTTCTCAGACTTGAGGCGGGCATCGCGTACGCTGTGCTTGTGCTCGTGCACCGTAGTGATCGTGTTTTAGAGTGGCAAGAGGTTGATGTGATTTTTTTTTATGAATGTCGAATACATTTTTATTTTCATAGCTATAATAGGGATAACTATTTCATTAAACACATATGCAAATAAGTTTATTAATATGAATAATTTTTTTTTAGTTTCCTGCTTTATCCCTCATATTGCAGGGTAGTCAGAGGAAACTGCAGGAACCATATGAACCTAGTGTCAAGACACTCCTTTAGCTTGGGTCCCTGTTTTCTCCGTCCCCGTTTTCCACGGCTTTGCATAGTGGCGGAAAAAAAGAGCGAAGAAAATGGAAATGGAAAAATCCACCTTCCCCGAGTGGGTATCAAACCCAGAAACCGTTGCGCTTACAGACGCTACGCCTCTGCGCCATGACGGTCCTCATAAGTCCTTATATGAATAATAATAATACAAATTTATATCATACATCTACACAACACGAAATTGAAATGTGTCTCTGTGAATTTAAATAACGATTTTTTCCAGGTGTATTTTGTTTACTCGTATTTATATGGTAGAAAGTTTAAAAAAATTAGTCACTCCTTTTTTCCACTGCTTTATGAAATATAAACTGATTTTTATGAAATTTTCACTTGAAGATTGAAGAGGAGCACTACGATTATTTTTTATGCTGAAATTTCTGCAGAATAGAAATACAGGAAAAATATTTTTTGACGATTACGCGCAAATACTTGCCACCCAGAAGAATTATTGCAATTAAAATATTTTATAAGCACAGTGATTTACAAGGATTAAAATAATAAGTACCGTTTGAGGACCGTCGTGACACAGAGGCGTAAACGTCTGCCTTATAGGCAGACGACGGTTTGAGGGTTCGACTCCCACTCGGGGATGACGGATTTTTCTATTTCTATTTTCTTCGCTCTGGAAACTAGGCAAAGCACGGCGTTGAGTTAAACAAAGGAGTATCTTAACACTAGGTTCATATGGTTCCTGCAGTTCCCTCTGCCTACCCTGTAATATGCGGGATAAAGCGTGAAAATAAAAAAAAGATATACATGCAAATTCGACATCTTCGATAAAGCGAGTAAAGTCGCAAACAGGTCACTAGCTTAGATAGCGAAATGACTTATAACAATATATTTACTATTTAAATTAATATAAATTAAATTATTTTAAAATGATACTTCACTATAGATAAATTATTTGAAATGACAAAATACCAGTTGTATTTTACTATCTATATACATAGTTTAAGAATTTAAGTATAGTTATTATACTATAATAATAATTTCAACTTGTCATATGGTACCGAGAAATATCTAATTTATCTATGATTTTTAATAAAATAAGAAAGATTTTTTTAAATTGCGTACTAAAATAGACATAAAAACAAAATATATAAGGAAAACGTCCAAGCTTCGTCAGGACTACTATACGGATTATTGGTATCTTCTGTAGAGGAACCATAAAAACTTTATTAGTAATTATAAAATGTTGTTAAAAATAAAATAATGTTATTCTGCAATATTTTTACCTAGCTATGTTCAATAAATACCTATGTTGCTAAAAAGGACGCCATTGTGGCGCAATTGCGAGATGTCTGGCTTTACGTGGGTTCGATTCCGAGCAAAGCAAAAGGTATTCCTCTGATAAAAAAAACTAGCTTTTGAAGCGTACCTCCATAAATAGATTATCGAATACAAAATTTAAACATTTAATTCGAAGCAGTAGTAAAATAATCTATCAAACAAAATTTTTAATTTAATAGAATAAGAGTATACTTGCATTTTTCATAGTCTAATTATAGGTTGTCTCCAATATGATAATCTCTCTCTTTTTAAAGTGTTGCAAAGATAAAACGAGATTTAAAAGCTGTTTTGGCTTAAACTTTTTACAACTAACATTTCTTCAGTAAGTATAGCAGTAAAATATTATGACGACTTATTTACAACCAATACATTAAATTAAAAGCCTTATAAATTATTAAAAGGTTAAACGAATAATTCGAAGCAAGTACCTATACGAGATTATTGAAAATGTTTTAACTTAGACTAAGCAGAAGATTAAGTTTATGTACATATATTTTTTAATCATTTTTATAATTAATTATTACATCAAAACTTTATGTAATTATATATGTGATTTATTTGATATATCTGTGGCCCATCGCTCACGCTTAAATTAGGAAGGAATTAATAATAAGTTACGTAATCTAAAACAAATCTAAAAAATGTTGTCAAACACAAAACGTCAACAAAGCAATCGAGTAGAAAAAGAAATCTAATTATTTCTAGGTATGATGATACCCAAATGTCTGCCATGTTGCTCATTTTGACAATCGCTTGCAAATGCAAGCGTTAAGCATTAACGCTCACTCGAATCGTAGCATAAAACCCTGTAGAAAATGCTAAAATATTATGGAAATTGATTTTTTTCCACCTTAGTAAATTAATAAGCAATTAACTAAATTACGATTATTTTATAATATTATTACGCAGTTATTTTGTTATTATTTTTCTACGTCTATATTTTTTAAACATACCAAATTATGATTTTAATTATTTTATTTTAATTTTATCGACTTTTTTGACATTAAATATATGTTATTGTAATTTAAAAAAATATTTTCTATTAACGTTTGTTTGGTAACGTGTATTTTAAGATTGCTAAACCCGACGATTTGTGGGTTCGATTCCTCGAAAAGCCTCGAAAAGGCGAAAAGCGGTAAAGCTAAAAAAAATAACTTGCAACATTGAATATGTGCCGTTACTACCTTCACTTGACGTTTTAATAAATGCTAATCACATACAATATCAACAGTGCATCATACATATTGTATTTTATAACGAACACTGTAGATCAAGCGTCGGACGCTGACGGAGTTGTTAGTTAGCAAGTTAGCGTATTCTAAGGTCCTTAACGCTGACGCCTTTGTGACAGTAGTTATAGAATGGAAACTAGCATTTTGTTAATGACTAAGGCCTCTATGCTTGCTGTCGTAAGTGCAAACATACATTTATGGATAGCAAATGATATAATAAGTATATTAATTCTTATTTTATTTCAAATATTAAAGTATTCCTAGTAATGTTTAATACTTGAAATGGAGAATAGTTGAATAGTTTCAGAAATAATCGTGGTAATTAATATTTTACTTGTTTTCAGATCAGCATTTCTTTGTTCGTCCGTTTTCCACGCTGAACTTAATATCAAGCATGGACACCTTTTGTGCCCGCTGAAACACACACACACGAATAAAAATTATAAGTAAACACAATCAAAACAAAATATATATTTTTTATTTCATTTCTGTTGCATTTGTGTGATTTTCACCGAGAAAAGACAATAATTGAAATATGAAATTTGGCAAGGACTTAAACAAAAGATCATTAAAAAGTTATGTCAAAACTGTACTTAGTATAAAATCAGTGCAGCTATTTAAACTTCCGTACTTGATACTGATTTACAGGTAACAGCTTTCGAGACTCACATTTGAATAATAATTTTATATATTATTTTTTTTATGATGGCAACACTTTGTAATATTGAAATGATAAAACCATATCTATTTTAGAACTAAATCTGCTCATAAACCATTATAGCAACATAATTCAAACTGTTATAATACAATCAATTAACAAAACGATGTCGACACTAGCGCATCTGTTGTCGAAACAATTCGTTTAAAAGTTGCATCACAGCCTTTCACGAGAACTATGAACAGAAATATTAATAGAAGGAACAGAAAATAAGTTTTAGTAATACTGCAGCATTAATTTAATTTAAAAATAAAATGTTATTATGATTTTTCAAAATGAAATTTAGTATAAACTTATTGTTTAAATAAAGAGCAGTTATTATGAATTTCTATAAAATATATTATATTTGAATGGTAAAACTATAAGAATGTATAATTAAGCTTCACTGCAAATTGCTAGCTTTGAAGTAAAAAGTGTTAATTAAGTTAATTAAAGTGAAAATGCTTCTAATTGTTCTACCCTTAAAGGTGAGGTCATTCTTTGAATTCATACTGTTAATTTAGTTATTATTTTGAAAGATTTTCGTTTCTATATTGTTATTTGCTAAAAATGTGTAAAAATATAACTTCATATTCAAAAGCCTTACACGTTTCTTTCACAGTTTTTAATCATTTAGTTTTGTAAACAAATGTCTTTGTACACAAATTCGAATCAGATATAATATAATTATAATTTAATATTGTAAAATCACCTTTTTACTAACCATCAAATTCAATACAATTAGGTTTAAAGATCTTTATTCTTAACAAGACAATACAAAGTCACTTATTTGAGAACATAACTAACTTAAAAATATAATATTACTAACATTCGTCACACCAAGTTTTATTTAATTTTAGTGCTAAGTACAAAATCAATAAAAGTATAAAAGAAATGAAAAGAAAAGAAAAGAAAAGAAAAAACAATTCGTCTATATAACTATAAAAGCTTCTCTTGTTTTCTCTCACTTCTTTCTCTTCTTCTCTACAAAAATCACGTGACGATACATGAAAAACTATAATATATTTAAATATATCATAGACATATTACAGTGTATTTTTACATATATTATAATTAATTAATTAGATATTATGTCAGATAAAACAGGGTGTATGAAATTATTGCTACCACATAGTAGAAAGAAAAAAATATATTATTTTTACAAATTACATATGATTTTGCTTAAAAATAAATATTTATCTGTAAAGAAAAATTTGCAACTTATAGTTGTTTCCAATTGTATTTACTTCTTCTTCTTCTCTTTACTAATGGCGTTTCGAGCGTGATTGTATTTACAAACAAGAATGTAACATGTTTGTCATATTAAAAACCATTTAAGTGACTTACCATTTCCATATTATCATACTAATCTGTGCCCCTTTTCTTTAATCAGCCGAAGTTTGTCGAAAAGGCTCGAGTGCTCGCGTGTCATTTTGCAACTATCTCCGGAGATAACATGGTCTCTTACACCGTTTTAATTAGCAGTCGTAATGTATTGGAGTTCTGACGCTTGGAATATATATTTTTTAGGGTTAATTTTCAAACTTCTTTGAATTTAATGTTGAAGCTTAAATTTTAATACAATAATTGAGTTATTATTAATGTCATTATCAAAAACAAAAGCAGTGAATTAGTCAAAAATTATAGAAATTAGTTTATTTTATGTTTGATTGATATTTATACATACATTTGTTGTTTATTTTTGCTGCTTTAAGTAATAATGTTTTAAAAGTAAAATTAAATCATAACATCTTTGCACTTAAAGTGAAACGAAGTGTTATTTTAGATTTGTCTTGTATACATACAAGATAAATTTAATATATTTGAAAAAAGTGTTTATAAATATTTATAAAAATGCAATGTCAATGATGATGGTGCATGTATGTATAGAATAGTTTGTAACTAGAAGAGTTGTAATATATAAAAAAATAGTTAATATAAGCTATATAATTACAAAATTTCATTTTATTATATCCCTGTCAACCATTCCAAAAGTTTGGCTTAGCCCGACTGGATGTTGTTCGTAGACTTTAAAATATACTAATACTTTTGCAAGGATGTGAAAGCACTTATTTTCAACTTTTACTGTGGATGCGTAAAATTATGGATAACTTATCCAAATACCTAATATTTAACGTCACTAAACAGATTATGAAAATTATTTATATGTAATTACTGAACGAAATGTTAGATATTATGTTGAATGTAAAATGAGTTCGAAGTGGCGAGAAAAGAGAAATAGAGCATCAATAAATTTGATTAAAAAAGATTTGTCATTACTTAAATTTAAATTATGATTGTCAATCGAGCTTCCAAATATTTAAAAATAGCAAAAGATTGTTAGCAAGTGCTAAAAGCTTACATAAATACATTTTAAGGCAATAAAGCTTTTTTTTCTTCCAAATATTTTTTTTCCTTTTCAAATTATATCTGTTTTTTTTTTGTCAAGAAAGTTGGCAACCCAATATAACATGTACTATAAATTTATCCAATCGTTAAAGGGGACAAACACACATACAAAAATTATTCACAATTTATAATCTATGCGTTATCTTAATATTAAGAGCTTTAATTCGAAGTATACTTTACTGGATATCACCGACGTTGCCGCCCAGCTGCCTGCAGTTTACCTACTCCTGTAAATATTCATTTAGAAAACAATAAATTCAATCTTATATACAGTGGCAAAAGGTATAATGTTGAACGGTACAATAAATATAAATAGTTTTAAAGCATTATTAATCCTTATAACCTAAGGCGGAAGTATAAAAATATATTAAAATAAATTATCTTAATACATGGCTCGTATAATATTTACGATGAGATAAATAGCTTGATGCGACTGATATTATTTCTAGGTATCAATTTTACCTTTTATTTTGATATAAAAAAGTATTTATAAATAAATATCTATATAAAAAAGTATTTATAAGTAAATATATATATATATATATATATATATATATATATATATATATATATATATATATATATATATATATATATATATATATATATATATATATATATATATATATATATATATATATATATATATATATATATATATATATATATATATATATATATATATATAGATTTAAGCCGTTTTTTGTTTTTATTCTAAAATTATTCATATTATATTATCTGATCTACAACAGAACTTAAGAGGTTATGAGCTTATAATTATTAACAGTTGCTAACCACTGCTTATATCGACATTTATCGTTCTAAGCATCTAGAAAGCGATTTGGTAAAAGTAAAAAAGAAAGTTGCGGCGTTGAGTTCCGCTACTCAACACGCAATGCCTCGAAAAAGGCGGAAAGCACGGACGGAGAAAGCAGAGACTAAGCAACGGAGTGTCTTAACACTTAACACTTGTCTTAACAAAAAAACTAAAAAAAAAGAAATTTCTAATCTCTCTTTACTAACTATCAATATTTTTAAAAATGAAACTAATTTAAGAAGAACCATAACATAGAATTTTTTGTAAATAATAATGGAGGCTTAATTTATTATATAAGCACTTGAACTGCTTCAAAGTTAAATTTCACATTTTAAGAACTTAATAACAATTTTACAATATACTATTGATACAAGAACATAGGTTTTTCTATCCAATCATACTTTGTAAACGAATTTACACAATATATTTCAAAATGTACATCGATCCTTAAGCTATAGTGTATTCTAATGTAAACTTACGCTTAACGATGTGTCATAAACTCATTGCAATACTAAGTTAGTCATTTTGACTTCTTTACGGCACATATCAAACTATGTTACAGCAAAGTCTTTCTCATCACGTTCCATAGTGGTTAAGGTTACCTACGGTTTTCCCACTTAAAGTTCTATGTAAAACTCCTTGTTATTTTAGATTCCACGCACGTGTTAGATTTATGATTATGGATTGCACGAATCCGGGTATCATGTGTATGAACTCAGAGTAAATTCAATGACATGTACTTGCAAAAATATATTTAAGGAAAATCAGTTTGATTTTCTTTATTCAATCATAGTCTTTAGTGTAACAAGATTGCTTTGTAGACATTTATAATGTAATGTAATCATAGTATTAAATTTAGTATATTTGATACTATTATCAAATACATAATAAATATATTTAACTGTGTTGTAATAATATTTTTACTTTGACATTGACATATTGAAAATTTTAGTTTTAATTACTGTAAAAATAAAAATATATTAATATATGTACTAAGATCCAAGACTTGAATAATGAATAAAACAATTTTAACGGATTTATCGCGTATATTAACAGAGAAGACGGTTGGAAGCTTTCTACCACTTGGGATCCACTTATAAAAATTTTAAAATCCCAAACACACCACACTAGAGGGCAGGATACAGTCAGCTCATTCTGCAGGAATCCAGGGCAGTACGCGAGGCAACTCAGGAACCGTTGGCGGTAGTTTGATATAATAATTATATCAAATGACAGACGAATGGCACCTCAGTGACCATGGACTACTGCAAAGTATTCGAAACGTCGGGTTTCATAAAATGTACGCGATAAATCCGTTAAAATTGTTTTATTTAAAATGTATAAAAATCGCGAAAATCAAAGAACTTATTATTGAATAATGAATTCTCTTAATAAATGTCATCTAATAAAACTTTCGAGTATTCTTAAATTCATTTAAATATATAAACTTTCTTATATATGGATAACGGCAAGCTATCTAATATATGTGTGACTTGCGGCCTGCTTATTTTTGCTCGTCAATTTTATTAAAATAATAGATTTGGATCCAGAGAGAAAATTATAACAACTTCTATTTGTATAAGTATTGTATAAATTGTAAAAATATCACTCAATACTTTCTTAGACCAATTCAATCACTAATCTTTATACAACTGTAGTGGATTAAAAATTGCATTGGTTTAAAATAAAAGTATATTTTATTCTTAGATTCTCATAGCTTTAAACCAAAATTTATTTAAGTGTATTTTGTGTTTTATTAAATACTATATATATATACATAAAGTGATTCCATTAAAAAAAGGTTAATATGTTTTTGAATGTACAATTAGTCTATCCTTTTACATTGTGATACTTAAACATTACAAATAATTTACTACTTAATACTTACTTATACATAACATATTTTTAGCTGTAATTAAAATCAGATTTACCTTGTTGATAATTGTGAATTTTTTACAATATTTTAAATATGAATTCGTATAACAACATTATTTATATAAATTTACGTGTATTTTTTGAAAATTAAAAGAAAAAGCTAATTATAGTTATTAAAAAAAATATTCTGTCATACGAAACTTTCACCTTAAAGAAATTAACGTTCTCCCATAAAATTATACTGCAATTCTTAAGTTCGAATGACACCGTACATATTCTCAAGTAGCGGCTGAACGACTCGAAGTACAGTCGGCCATTAAAGGTGGTCGTAAAAGAAACACCTTTTGCAAAAAATAATTATACATATTTATTAAGTATCGAAATTAAGATACACGTAAGGTATCAATATATATATTTTTTTTATAATCATTACTCGAATGTGTGAAATTTATAATTAGCCGCTTTGTTGTTTATTTTTTTTACTTAATGGTAGACAAAAGCCCATCTCTAACACTCAATTTCTTGAAGCGGATAACGGCTTTATATGTTTATAAACTTAAAAAGCTTATACGTTTCTGATATATAAATACGTTAATCAATAATAGGTAACTAATTGGTTATTGAAACTTCTATAGATGGTACAAAAAAAGACATTATTTTATATCATGATTTATTAAAAATAAAAAATTTACAGCACATATTATTACATAATCGAACTAAAATTAAATACCTGAGCAAACAATAATCATAATTTACTTTATTAAATGCGATCTTTATGTTAATAAGTGAACAACTTTACATATCTTATCTGTTTATCCGATTTTAAAATTCCAGGCAATGCAAAACAAATGTAGATTGAATTACCACAGTTTTATATATTTTTAATTATAAAAATCTTATTAGTAATACAATACCGAAATGCCAAATGTCAATAAAATGCTTATAAAAAAAATAATGCGTTTAACATTAAGTGCTTATGTTACTTTATGACTAACTAAAACTAACATTGCTTTTTTATTCTAACTAAAATATTTATTTAAATAATAAATAACACATACTGTTATTCATAAAATAGTCACATTTCATTTATTGCGTCACACAAATTAAATAACACTGGAATCTCAAATATAAACATACATATATCTAAATATTACGTAAAGCCTAGAATTTTGATAAACTAGTTAATTAAAATTTGGACGTAAATAAAACACTGCACAAACAAACCATATGAGATCTTTACGAAAACCAAATCAACGTTGCAAATACGTACAAGCATACACTATGACATTTTAACTATGTTTAACTTTCATCTAATAATACTTCAAAAAATACCACTAATTATATTAGTAATAGAATAATAATAAGCTATTTACAAAGTCTTACTTATCACTGATACTGATACTTAAATAATAATAAAATTATCGTCTCATAATATCTTCTATGCTAAAACCTTTTTTAGGTGCACTGGATTGACTCGTTCCTGGTTTAGGATTAGAGATAGGTTGTATTCCAACAATGTTTTTAATACCGTTTGCAATTAAGCTGGAGTCTGTGTCGTTATTTTCCTTATTTGTACCTTGTGAAGAATCCTTGGAAGTAGTAACGATTGTAGAAGTACTGGGTACAGTGTCTTTCGGTGGAGCATGTTTTACTATTAGGTCTTGGGCAACAGTTTGCTGTGGGCCTAAAGATGAATGTGGTACTTGACCGTAAGAAATTTGAGGATGTGGAGGTGGCAACGGCAAACCAAACTTATGGTATGACGGTATTCCTATCATTGTAGGAGGAATGCCGACTATTACATCGTTAGCACCAATAGATGGTCTAGGCATGGTCAAATTTGTAGGCTCAGGCGACCGACTTCTGTACACAGCTGCGCACGTCCTTACATTATCTCCTATATCCGGCGGATGACTTCTTTTTCTAAACGGACTGAGATACATTCCCTGTGCCGGCCCTGGGTCAATAGGTGGACTTGTCATTTGATTAATTTTTGTAGGATCTGGTGGTATAACTTGGTGTAAATCACGACGTATCTGCAGTTGCGGATGTCTTATTGGATGTTGTTCAGGCATATCAGAATAACGCATTTCTTTTTCCATTATTTCGTCTGTAGTATATCTTCGTTTTTCATATAAATCTGAAGATGGCATTCTATGCTTTTCGTGTTGTTGCGGACGCATTGTATATGGACTTGCTCTATCTCTTGGTTCATTGTGATGACAATGCGTCCGTTCAACTGGAGACGGTGATACCGGACGAGGTCTTTCTTCACTTCTTTCTCTTCCAATACTTTCAACTGAAGAAGAGCGCGCTCTCCTTACAGGAGAATGTTCTGGTGATGAAAGTTCTGGGTCATCATCATCATATCCTGGTTCTATAGGTGATCCTGGCCTACCTATATCTTCTTCGCCTACGTCTAAGACATCTCCAGTTGGTACATCTCCAACTGCATGAGTTAAAGCATGCCGTCTTAAGTCACAGTTTCTTCTGAAAACTTTACCGCATGAATTACATTCATAAGGTTTATGGTCAGTATGCGTTAATAAGTGTGTTTTCAAATTAGACCGTTGATTAAAACTTCTGCTGCATACTGGACACTTGTGAGGGGATTCCTCCATATGAAGTATTTTGTGAACTGCCAAAGTTCTGGACTGGCAGAATCCTTTTCCACATTCCGTACATTTGAATGGCTTTTCTTTAGAGTGGATGTACCTGTAATAAAAAGAAAGTTTAAATTAGTATCATATCTCAACAACATAAAGTTGTGTTCTACATTATTATATTCTGAAAGTTATCAAAAACATTTTAATCACTGATGCCATAAAGTATCGTGGTTTAATTAAATGGCTGAGGGTGGGAGGAGTTGTATCGAACATAAGTTCCAGATTGCTACAACTATATATGTATGTAAGTTTACCTCTATAAGAATGTAAGTATACTATCGATTATAAAATTGAGTTAGCGACTATGTATGAATTAATTAAAGTACTTTTTAAATTGTTATTTTTATTGATGATACTAATAACTTAAATAAATTGATAATTACTATCAACTAATAAAAGGTCATATGTCAATTATTGATAGTTTTATATAAATAGGAAAAAAATCTATATAATCTACATGTTATATTACGGATCGACCTCATATTTAAAGTTTAGCAAGTGACCACGATTTTACGCAAAGCCACCTTGAACGTGATCTGAGTAATTTGAGCCTATGCTTCCAAGGCGAGTTTAGACGGCGCGAGCTTTATACCTACCATTTTTTACTGACCCCCACGAACACTAACTGCGGTCTTAAAAAGCGATAAAGAAATTGCAGACGAGGCCATTTTTATTTGGTTCCGTTCCACAAGAGTTCCATTTCAGACGAATCGAATTGCGTTAAAAGCATTTTGTGGCCAGTCACTTCGATTAATATTTTAAATGTAACTACGTATTGGATTGCAAGTGTCGACAAAATTTGTCGTTAAAATTTTGGTGTTAATTACTCTTAAAAAATAATGTATTTGCTCATAATGCATTAAACTCAATAATATGTTATTAAATAAATAAAAACATATTTATATTATCAAGAATAATATAAGTTTAACTTATAAGTTAAAATTATTCAACCTTAATTCTCTATAGAATATAATAAACTTTAAACTTGTGAGAATCACCAAGTTCTAACACCAACTAAACTATAATACTTTCCTAATATATGTTACATATTCCAAAGTGGGAACATAATACCGGCTTAATTATTTAAATTAGGCTTAAAATGTTCGAAGGCGATAAACATGAAGGTCTCAAGTGAAGCACATTAATGATAATGGAGCCAGGATCCTTAAATTCTTAGTCGTTGTCAAGCAAAGAATGTGCCGCGTAAATAATATATCATTGCTATGGAAGATAAACAAAAAAGTGTAATGACCTCAGGCATCTCGCGTTACGAAGGTTTTTGGTTTCATCAAGATTGTGTTTGATGGTGTCATGTCGTCATAAAGCCATAGCTGAGATTTATTACATTCGTTTTTTTTCTCAAATTTTCTCATATATTTTTCAATTATGAAGTAAAAAATACAAAAATTATTTAAATATTGTGACGTAAATAAGAACTATAGTCCTCTACTATAGACAGACGTATGCAAGCTTTAAGCTTTTCAATAGGTAATATTTACCTTCTTAAAGTGGATATTTTTTTTTTACTTTAAAATAAATTAGAGAAAGAAGAGTAATTACGTACTTCAAAATTGTATTTTTTCATTTTTATGTTTAATTTAAGATTGGCACTATATTTCCCGATGGAACATTTAAAACCTTAGAGGCATATTAAAATAAGTACATATGTATATGTATGTTATTTACTTATACCGTTAGTCGCATAGATATGCCTATATGTGAAAAATTAAAAACCCGAAAGCAAAGTATTAAAAATATATCTTTAAACTCATCTTTAAACTAATGTATGTAGAAAAGCTGTTTTTAAATTTGCAATATCAACAATATATACCACAGTTAACATGATACAATCTGATAGGTACGGGAAGTTTCATTTTTATTGCTTGAATTTTCAATTATAAAGTCTCACGGTCACGGAGATTATTGAAATGAAAATATTATCGATTTCTGATGATAGATACAATATATTTATTATCTTTTTTGTAAAAAAATAGTAAATTTTATTGGTTAAAAGATCGATTAATAAGATTTTTTTATAACCTGCGAATTAACTAAACGCTTTATTTATTGCTAAATTTATAAAAATATATATGTGTTGTCTTATATAGCATATAGTAAATTAATTTAATTTAAAAAAGGTTAACAAAAAGTATTTTTTAAACCAACCAATATCACAATCTTAAATCAAAAATTAGTGACCTCAGATGAAAACTTGTTTTCTTCTTTAAAAATCCTGTTTCGAATCATTCTTTAATCGAATATAGAAAAAACGATCCAATTAAATAAAAACTTGACATTAATATCAGTCTCTAAACGACTCTCAATAAATTAGAAATATCTAATGAACGTGATATCTTTATTCTGAAATGAATTGAGAAATCTATGCAAGATTAAGACGGTACGTGGGATGACGGATTTGGAACCACTAGTCGAACAACTTTGCCGAGATCAAAGGAACCGCCAATGTATTCATTAACAAGGCAATTACTGACTTACTTTGAAAACGTTAGCTCGAAAGTCGACCAAACCATAAAATGTACAATTCTTACTAACTAAACATTACAGTTCACCGTAATCTCGTAAGTGTGATTCTATATTCTAACTAAGATTTACCGTTGTTAAGTTCACATAAAGCAATATAGAGAGAGGAAACGTAGTGTTAAAACACTCTGTTCTCCGCTTTGCGCTGAATTCTTGAGTCGTGTGTTAATTTGGTCTTCTTACCAGATTAAAGAACCCACAACCATTGCGTTTATGTTTACAGCTTCTAAAAATTTTATATTTGATGATAAAAATAATTACAAGAGTCTTAAATTATGAATATGAGAAAGATGATAATCGTTAACTATATACATAATGAATAACAAACAAATATCTTAAAAACTCCTTATCACACCAGTTCGATCACATTTGACGTTATAAAATATAAGTAACGTCTGTCTCTTCTTATTATACTTTAAGATAAGTATCGCGATGGACAGTTGCTCAGAATCCCATCAAGACCCGGTGTAGAGATTAAAAAAGTGAGGCCCAAAATTACAGAGAGGACTGTGGTCTCGCTCGGCTAATGGCTAACATTAAAAAATACTTCCATTACAGTTACCGGTTGTATAATATAATGCATTTTGTTCGAATATCGAAGGGACACTTGAAGCTTTAAAATACCGCCAGAGAAACTTAAGAGTAAGTATCCTTTTAAACTTTATAGTAAATTTAATAGAAATAATTTGTAAATAGGCGAAAGGGGCACATCTAAGTTTCTTAACGACAGATTATGCTATACCACTATAGTGAAAAAAATTCGTGGTTAAGAAAAAAAAAATAATGAAAATTACACGGTCCTTGCGTGAAATGAACAAAAACAGCGGTCACTCAACTAAGTTGTATTAAAAATGTTCAAGTACAAAACTCATTGAGGAAACGCGCCGGCATTCGCCTGTGCGAGAAACAGGTTCTCAAAAACGTCCTCGTTTCGTTTTACAAACAGTACAACTGTTGTGACAGCTAAGCGAATATAGAAAACGTTTGGGGCGGACATTATGATGTGCTTTTATTTTTACTTGTAAAAAATCTATACTTGGTTTGGTTATTTTACGCATTTTTGTATATTAAAGTCAATCCAAATTAATCCAAATTAAGTAATTTTATGTTGCACTTTACTTGATTTTAATATCATATGTACTAATTGAACAAATCACGGATTTGATTCAAAGTATAATTCAATTATATTTTAAAGAATTATGAATAATTGTTATTAAATTAAAAGTTAAGACTTTTTTTTACAAATAAATAAATATTAATTTAAAAATAAAAAACACCATGAAAAAAAGTAAAGCTCAGTTCGAAAATGGACAACATGTTCCTTTGCTGTTAGATTAAGATAAATGTCACGTACATTTATTTACGCAAGCATTATGCTTGATTAAATAGTTGAGATTTCCTGTAAATCCTCCTTAGTCAACAAAATTCATAGAAAAACAATATAAATTTTAAACTATCTGTACTTTACATGCTCTATGTTCCAACGCCTATTCTTCTGCATCCCAATCAATTTTTCTTTTACTTTTTTGTATGTAGTATGAATCAAGCTGACCATCTGGTCATTTAAGCGTTGCCTACAGTCTTGGCGCGTTTTGAAAGTACTAACCTTGTCTTAACGTAATATTTAACTGTTCGGCAACCAGTTTATTGCACTAAAGTGTATAATTTACTCTTAAATGATTATTAGGTTAATAAAATTTGTGTGACGGAGTTGTTTAATGAGATTGCATTTTACGTTTAGATACTGTAATTAACGATGTTAATAGTTAATAGTTACTTTTATAACCTGTAATAAGAGCCGCTCATCTCCTAGTGTAAAGCGATAAGACACTCAGTTCGTCATTTTGTAACCAGTGTTCAAAACATTGTGCTTTAAGTGTTGACAATCAATGCCAAGCCAAATTTTCTACCAGACCAGAGAAATGAAAATACCTGAAGATTTAAATGCCTTGTTAATATGTATTGCAATAATTAATTTTACAGTTTATATTTAAACAAAATAGTTTTAAAACAATATTTTATCATTACACTATTTTCTTCAGGGGTACCTACGTGTTTTCAAGTAAAGAGAGCAGGTCCGCACAGCGGAATGCGAGGTCAACGCCCCATCCCCTCCAGCCCATCTCTAAGCCTCTCGTCTAGATTGATGAAGCTTTGGTTATCGTTTTTCTATTACTTTATTATATTTATTGCCTTACTACAAAATATAAATCCGATATAAGAGGAATTAGCGTATCTATTCTAATGATATTTTGGCATATAATTGAAGTCATGTGATATAAAGTGGCACAGTATCTCAATTTGTAACCGTCAAGATCCTCAAAAAAGCTAAAAAAAAACGTTTAATATGTTTTTTACAGTTTTCCCGCAAAGCTCTACTTTATTATAATTAGTGTAATTAAATTAAATATACCGTTGACTTGTCGAATACAATCCATTCGCCCACACTTTCAGTAGCCGACAAAAATACATAAATTTTATACTAGAAACGGTCACATATAGTGAATCGTTGTTAGTAAATCAAAACAACAGTAATTAACATAATCAAGCGATTTGTATAATTAAGGTGAATATAAAAAGATGAAAGTTTCCATATTATTTTGTAATATATTAGAAATTAAGCTTTTGTTATTATGTACTAGATTAACACAAATTACCACTTTAGCTAAAGTGTCTAGTGCTATTTTTAAATGTTGTTAAAAAAAGGCGTCTGTATTACAAATGGTAGGATTAAACAGAAGAAAGCTCTTATATATATATATATATATATATATATATATATATATATATATATATATATATATATATATATATATATATATATATATATATATATATATATATATATATATATATATATATATATATATATATATATATATATATATATATATATATATATATATATATATATATATATATATATATATATATATATATATATATATATATATATATATAAGAGCTTTCTTCTGTTTAATCCTACCATTATCATTATTTTAAATCTTTTTATTTAATGACGATTTGCCGAAAGATAGAAGTAATGTGCTTAGTATCATAATATTCTTAACAAAAATCGGTTATGAATATATTATTATATGAGTTATTTATTTCACCTATCTTTGAACTCTACTTAAGACGTAATGACTGGAATGAAGTGATGATTGAAATGTCATCATTATCCTACGGATTGAAGCTTATCAATAAAGTTTATACACACACACATATATATATATATATATATATATATATATATATATATATATATATATATATATATATATATATATATATATATATATATATATATATATATATATATATATATATATATATATATATATATATATATATATATATATATATATATATATATATATATATATAAATATTATACATAAGTAATATTGTTGCTCTATATTCATAGAAAATAATAAAATACATCTGCATTTTATATATGGTCACTGAAATATATAATGGAATAAATTAACTAACACTTACAGACCACACTTACTATTTTATGCTATTTAATAAGTAAATTACAATTTTATGTATACATGCAGCAATATTATTTAAAAAATTATTCGTATTTTTAAAAGCGATTAAAAACGTAAATCAATGTTTCAATGTTTGGAACACCCAGAAGTGACAAAATAAAACAAGAAAAAAGTAGTAACGATATTAGGTTTATAAAAGTACTTAAGCAACTGTTGCTTGTAATGTAAACCCACGCAACGCTTATCTCCTACTTACGATTAGGCGGCTGTTTAAAGGCCTGTGCACATTTTGACCGAAACGTGTCATAGATATTGTCGTCGTAAAATAATGTTTATTACGAAATAAAAAGTACAGGTTTATAAATGCTATATACTAAAATCTTTTTGCACTTTGTTTTATCATTAATGTAATTAATAAAGCTTAAAATATATTTATAATGTATTAACATTTTGAAAGTGACTTACTTGTTATTGACGAACCAGATATTAATGAACATTAAAATGTCTTAAATTTAATAGCAATTTTCATATCATTCTCATGATGTCTCCGCATTTCTCCGTTTTGTGACATTCCGCGTTAAATGGCATAACTTATCACCTTTTTTTCCGTTTTGTGATAATTATTCAATCCCCAAAATCGGAATCGAATCCAAAACGAAGTCGAGTGGAATAGTTACTCAAAACCTAGAATATTTGTGTACACAAGTTCTAACAGTATTTGTAAGTTACCATCTCTAAGGTATAGACGCCAACGCCCGACTTTCAGCTAATTAGCATTAAAATAGACTACGGCTTGAAATATCGAGCGTCGTGGCGAAATCTTTAGTGTCTCTGTGATTATTGTTCCAAAGATCATTAACTGGTTTGACCGTTTTTCTTATATTATTTCCCATGTTCGTTCACCTGTTGACTAATCAAGTAATATTGTATGAAAGCCGATATTAGTATAATTTCAATAAAAAAATGGGAGAATAAGTTTAAATAACAAATTTTGAATTTAAAGTCAATAAATTAGAATAGTACTCGGTGAGCTTAATATATTTTTTCGAATAAAAAAACTAACTCTATTAGTAAAAAGCTCTTTTTGGTTTTAAAAGTCCCTAAGAGATCCCTGTGAGAATGAATTAATAGTCATATAAAACAAAATATAAAAAATTAAAAGCTCCTTTGACAACATTGAATGTATGTATGTATTTAAAATACTTTTTTGTGTTAAACGCTTGTTTTCTCTCAATATAATAATCTAAATATTCTACTCACAAGCTTATAAATATATAATTAAAATTTATACTACTGATTTTTATTACTTCAATTGGTAAATTTGGCATTTAGCAACTAAATAAAAGTTTGAACGTTATCTTTTTAGTTTATCATTACAAAATCCAAACGTAATTAAATTTAGATGATAAAAAACATACAAAAATCAGTAGCAAAACGTTTACATTGTATGACATAATGTAAATTAGTTAAAGTGTTATTCACACGATTTTTCGCAACAACTCGAGTGGCATTCACATTTACGTTACTAAGTGTTTTTTGCGGCGCTTTTAACAAAACGTTCGTAGCTTTTTTTGTTATTTCTAAAATTCTGGTTTTATTACTATACTATATTATTACTATTTTTTTTATTACTATACTATATTATTATTACTATACTATACTATATTATTACTACCTACTGCGTTGTATTTTTTTGGTGTGAGCGATAAGAAATACGAATATCGCATTTGTTCAATTTTAATACGTATATAGTTCAACTTTATGTTATAATAATTTAATTATTTTTTCAAACTCATGATCACGGTAAAATGCATAAAATGTAATCAGTTCGTGCGTGATAGTTTTGTTGTTTAACCCGGGCTTCTCTTACTCTAAATCCTAGACCATTGGCGAGGCGGGTTAGAAGAGACTTCCGAATTGAGATACTCGAGGAGAATTTTGCATTTACTATGGACAGATAGATGGAGAGAAATAGATTTAAATAAAAGCAAATTATTAACTGGCTACAATTTATCAGAATTTTCGAATATTGGAGACTGTAGTTTACTTTTTCTACGAGAAAATATCTCTTATGAAAAGCGTAAAACAAAAAAGCAAAGGCTTTGCGTTATAATTGACTGAAAATAATTAAAAAATTATAAAAAATAACTATTTAACTTTACAAATATATGTATATATATACATACAAAAATCGATAATCATTAAATTTAAGCTTAGCTTAGCTACTATACAAAGAATAATCAACATCATCTCGAATCAGAATGACTTGAAACGTTCATAATTACGTGTGTGGTCAAGATAATGCATCATTAGTGTCTTTCACATACATTCGATAGCTTGTTAGCGTTTCGCGTACCGGATTTACAATTCCTCGTTAAGTCGTAAGTTAAACATAAGTTTTATGTAATGACAAACGGCTAATTAGGTTCAACAAGCGTTTTATATGACATCTTGTGAATAAGACAGGTGAAGCAGAGCTTTATTCTACTCACTTTTAGGATTTTTTAAAATGTACACTTCTCGTATTTCGTAAGTATTATTTTCTATATTAAAATTTGATTTTTGATATTTTTTAAAGATAGAAATGGCTGATTTCAATACAAATCTTTGCCAGGGGGAAAAATATTTGTATTATCTGTAAGGTGATTATTAACAGTCAAGTACAGTCATGTTTTAGAGCATCAAAATTCTTCCTTAGTTTACACATGGTGCTTCTTAGAAAGAAGAAGATATATTGTGTCAATAAACTAAAGCTAAAATAAAAATTTTGTACGTCGAAAATTGCGATTATTGAGGAACACTTAAGTCTTTACTATAATACGTTTAATTTTTATTCTGAGATATCTTGAGTATTTACAATATATCATATCCAATACGTAGTGCTAATTTTTGCTTGACTATAAGGAAGAAGTTTCTGGTAAAAGCTTTAGTAATAATTTGTGACTTTCCCGTAGTCATTGCTGCTTAGAAGATCCCATGGTAAAAAGTTAATAGAAAAATAATAAACATTTCGTCTTCTACATAGTTTCACGCTACATCATTAATTTCAAGTTTGTACCAAAGAAATTTTGTATTCGTCGCGCGGCTTTATAAAAAACTTTGAATCCCCAAAGTCGGACAGGTAAGTATGTACGTGGACAAAAAATAAATGAAAAATACTAATGGAGCGCGGCAAAGTGGTTGGTCCGTGTCGCTGGACGGTATGTAGATGGATTTTTAGTCATGAGTTTTGTCATTTATGTTTTTTACTATATGTAAGTAAATATAGTATTATTTATAAATGTTTTTTTTGTGTATTAAAGTGTTGGCCTTTCATTGATAACTAACATATATATATATATATATATATATATATATATATATATATATATATATATATATATATATATATATATATATATATATATATATATATATATATATATATATATATATATATATATATATATATATATATATATATATATATATATATATATATATATATATATATATATATATATATATATATATATATATATATATATATATATATATATATATATATATATCTCACGTTACACCTAAATTACAATGTAAGACATAATCAAAAACAAATCGCTTAAAGACAGCAGTAAGACGAGTATTTCTATAATATCAAAGTAGTACATAGCCGGTTCTGCCGCAGTCGGAGCGGCATAATGGGATCGACGGCTCGCCGCTGCCGCTTCACACTCAATTTCACCTCTGAGTGACGCAAACATTTATTGTGCTTACTTGCACCTATATCAGGTGCTTTACCTACGTCTTGTAATGTCTTTAGAGTTACATTTACATAAACACTAGTTTACGAATCAACTCATTTTCATAATCTTTACATAATATAATATATAATATATACTGATATATGTTTTTCACCACACAAATTATATATGTACAAGTGTTATATTACATTTTAAAGGAGTGTAAATTTGATATCGTAAAAAATAGTTTTTTGTATTTCTACCCGTTGAAACGGCAAGTAACAAAGTAATATTTGTCAAAATAGTATTTATAGATTACTATGGAATACAGGTAGATGAAGCCGACAGCAGAAAGCTAGTTCATGATAATAAATAATGTTTAAATATAAATTTTTCGTTCCTCCTAAAATTAAAAAGCAAAAACAATGGCGCCTATTGACTTTTTTCAATAATGGAAACATGATACAAACATCTTAACACTTGAATAATTTTAAAACATTCTTATGAAATTTAAGACTTGGTCTTCTAATAATCTATCTTTTGTTTTGATCGTTTTTTTATACATCAAACTCTACTTAAAGAACCTTGTACACTTCAAAAAGTTCTATAACATATTTTCTGCTATTTTCATACTATAAATGTGTTAACCAAGCCACAAAAAGTCAGTGTGGAATTACAATCTATACGTGATAGAGTTAGAAATACAAAAAAAGCAACATGGAAAAAATATAGAGTATAAGAGCAGGCGAGCTTTGAAAATGTAACAACACGTATTGAAACTAGTTTTATTTATCAGATTTATGGCTCTGGCGTTGATTCATGACGGTCTCAGTTGGCAATTAAACTGAAGTTTCCCGATATCATTAATCATACCAATATTGATAGGCCTAACGCATGAGGCCAATTACAGTGTCTACATTGCGTACTACAGTTAATGGGATTTTCAGATATATATAATTTGAATTATTAAAAATGTTTTATAAACAACACTTTACATTAATGTCATTGTGGCTCAGAGGGAGTGTGTCTGAATAATTAAGATAGATGAGGGTTTGAGTCGGAGGTATTTAGAAAATCTTAAAAATCGCCTTAGAGGATGAAGCCTTGAACTCTACTAATCATCACATAATGTATTGAAAATTGAGAGAAAACTGTTAATGTCATAGTAGATTTCTTCTGTGTAAAATACTCTACGAAAAAAAAAATTGATTATAAAAATAGATATACCAACGTATCTTATTAGATTATCAACACAAAAAAGATTATCTATGCAGCTATTACCATATATTACTCTATAATTTATTTTAGAAATTTGTGTAAATGTGTGAATAAATTAATTACGTAACACACTACATAAACTAAATTACATTTTAAGCGTCTGATATTTAGACCCATATACGTTTCAAAATAACTAAAACATATATGTAATATATTCTCTTATATCAGCATTAAGATTTTTATAGTTTTTTAATTAAGATAATTAAATCAGTGGTTATCTTAATAATTTCCAACCAAGATTGTGATCAAGCTTTTAAAAGATTGCCTTTGGAGATTTAAGCTACAATTCCGATGGAAAGGGATGATTTATGATAAACTACAATTAGGCCAAGAGGTAGAAGCGTTAATTTCAAATTTTATCGGAGTCCAGTTTTATACTGGTTATAGGTAATTGAGTGCAATCGTCGGTAATTTTGTACCGTAGATGTTTATTGAAGCGTCGATACCGTACTGTAAATGAAAGGCGTTATAGCTTATGTAAATGAAGGCTTTGCATTAACATTATTCTTTTGCTTAAAGAGATGTGTTGTGATTGTACGAAATATATTAAATAAGCTTAATTTTATTTAAAAAAATAACTTTTTTACCATTTTTTTGAACACTTAAAAGTAATGTACATTGATAGTAAAAAATATATTTATTAATATTAAACTTGCATCTTTAAAACCGGCTTAACTTGAACGCAGCATAGTTTAAGGATATTAGTACTAAAAATAATCTAGTAGTAATCAAATTCAGTTAAATAAATTCGAGATGTAGATAAATACATTAAGCATATAAACGACTTATAGAACCGCACGTTTCCATACCGGATTCTTTGAACTCACAGAATAAATTTTAACAAACAGTTTTTCTCGAATAGAATAGAATATAAATTGATTAATCAATTTTAAACTTAGTAGAAGAGTTATTTAATAAGGTGTTATACAAAAAATAGAAATAAAAACATTTTGATTTTTTGATACTGTTCGTCTTTTTTAAGTGTGAGTAAAATTGCGATTGAGTATAAGCCTTTAACGTTGTATCATAGAATATTAAAAATATTCACTTAAATTTAAATTTTATTTCTATAACTGTAAGGTATTTATTAGAACGCTTCAATTCAATATTTTTAAACATAGGTACCTCAAGAGATTAAGGATGGTGCTCAGAAACGGTAATAAATAACACGATTATTTCCTTTGAACGAACTCAAAGGCTTCTCTTCGTGTTTTTTATTAGAAATCCACCGAAAAACTACTTTGTTATAGAATTAAGACAAGCTTTAATCTTCATATTTGAAATGGAAATCAGCTTCCAAATGTATATATAGAATGGAATGTGCTAAAATATTTTATCGACAGTAAATTTTAGTTTTAGTGTCTATTACGAGATTTACATCTAGTCGTACATAGTTTTGAATTCCCTATAAAAACATGAAATATATAAGATTTTTACAAGTGTTCTGCACCATTATGGTCCAGTTAAGTTACACAACGATCATATTTACTAAACATTTTTTTATAATCATTTTTCTTATTATCTTAGTGAAATAAACATATGTACTATATTATATTGATATTCTATATATCTTATCATCACGCCTTATCCCGCATAAAGCAGGATAGGCAGAGAGAGAGAGAGAGTTTAGATATTATTTTCCTATACTCCACTTTCTTTACGTTATTTTGCTGTAACAATAGCCTTCATAGTACAATATTTTTATTTTATGATTAAGTACTACAGTAAAAAATATAACTCAAAATCTTTCACTACAAATGTTATTTTATATGGAATATTATATGGGAAAGGGCTGTACCTGTCAAGGACGACCGGTTAAGCCATGGCGATTAAAACCCAAGACCATCATCTACTATACTACAGATAACATCATGCAGTAACCTTCCCTTGTGGTCACGTATACATGAAATATATCGTTACTAATGTATTAAATTATTGTAATATATAATAACTTTGAAGTTCTGATAGTGGTTATATCTCTGTACTACGATCAAAAGCCTTAATTTTTCATTATTACCGCCCTATTTATTATGATTTCTGTAATATCTTTGGAGATTCAGCTTTAAAATTTTCTTTAAAATATATATATATATATATACACACATATATATATATATATATATATATATATATATATATATATATATATATATATATATATATATATATATATATATATATATATATATATATATATATATATATATATATATATATATATATATATATATATATATATATATATAAAAATTGTATGATTATTAAATATTTTATATATTACATATAAAAGTAATAATTTTATTAATCTGACAAAACATCATTTTGAGATACAAAAATAATATGTAAATATAAAGAAGTTTCTACCTGATTATAGTTATATTTGTGAGAGCCTCGAACCGACATTATCTCTACATCGTCATATGATTAATGGTCAACAGAACGTCGCCTGGGATACCTTTCTTCTATATATAATAACAATGGACCACGTCGAAATACTTTCAAAACTTGTTTTTGATTCTGAATGACACTTAAAAATACTGTCAGTGTGTCACAGTACTATTATTTTATGACAAACACCCAGATTTAAAACAGTCATTTAAAACAAATCATATCTAAAATTGCTAATATTGGTAAATATTTACAACTTTCTAACAATATTTAATTTTTTTACAATTTTCCTATTAAAATAATAAATTACTACAATAATAATGGAGATATCCTTGTGTTTTTACTTATACTTAGATTCTTATCGAAAAATAATATTTCATAAGTGATTTCATAGCGAAATATCAATAATGTATATGAAAAATAATAATCAATGGTATCTAATATAGTAATAACATAGATAAACAGACGCTGTGTCAATATTCTCGCCAGTGTGGGCTAAGGTCGGTACTCATAGCTTGTTTGTACAACCGTCCGGTCCCTGTTTGCTTTGCCTCCTCGAAACTACTCAGAATATTTTGAACGAATCTTGAATCTTGAGTTTGTGACGAATTGTCCTTGAGTTTTTGTGAGAACGGTTAGAGATTTAATATTTTATGTTTAATATATAATTTTGTATTAAATATTATTCACTTACATATAATATAAGAAAAATTCTGTTTTTTTTTTAAAATAAGGCACTCGAAAATTAGATTCTTTATAGCGCTTTTTGACTTCACGTTCTCTTTTCCAGTTCGATTCGGGTACCCAAACGCTTAAACTATTGTTGAAACAAATGTTATTATTATTTTGTTACTAATATTATATTACTTAATTACTAATATTTAATGTTAGTATAGTCACAGAGATGACCATATGCATATGCTTATGTAAATGCTCGTATGAAACTTATAACAGGTGATATTTCTAACATATCGATGTTGGATAGGATTATTACGTGAAAATATAGTCAAATTGATACTTTTAACGTTCATTAAGTAAAGAAAAAGTCTCAAGTTTCATAATAACAACAAGATACAAAAAACTTATTAGGTGTACGATGGACACATATACCACTCACGACGCGGTCATGCGATACCTACTATTTTGACCACAGACCACGAAGTAGTTACAAAATAACGTATACACCAAATAGGTATTGCTACTACAAGCCTAATGGTTATAAAAACTGGATTAAGTAGCAGAGAAATGCTAAATCCTTGATAAGCATACATCATGTCAGCCCACGCTGTTAAGTACATGCTGTAGAGTTCGAAAATAAACTTAATTGTTATAGTTACAAGATTCATTTTACATAAATTCTTACTACATAGTGCAAGAATAAACATCAGTTAAGATTTCAATTGTATAAACATATATGGTCTGTTAAGGATTTATATTCGTGACCATGGGCACTGTGAATATAGTGTACGTATGTATGTGTGGATAAGTAAGTGAAAGTGGTAGGACATTATTTTATTGAAGCCGCTATGGTATAGTGATTCAACTCGCTGTCACTCTAAAAATTGATAAAAAACAGAGAACATACTAAACTTCCTTTGTCTAACTGCTTTTATACTAAAAATTATACTACTACATTTTTTGTATAATATTTTTTTGCTAATAAATGGTTAAGTAGCATTAAGTAAGCCAAGTTTTTAAAATAAAATTGATTTTTAAATGCAAGCAAACAGCTTTAAAAGTTATCCATTAATAACTATGAAAATACCATACAAATTATATAATATTACTTTTTTATAATCTATTGAGATATAAAATTAAGACTGTCGAGATTAAATTGTAAATAATTTTTTGACTTTTTTAATATCTTAAATAGGTATACCTATGTAATGTATCGGTTCAGCCAACAAACGTTTTTATTTTCACGCTTGACAGGTGTGCTAGAGAGGACCTAACAACGAAGTAAATATTCTTCGAAATTTTCTCCGAGAGCGGATTGAAGAGATTGAGAGAGAGAAAGAGAAAGTCCCTAGTGCGGGTCAAATCTACATTCACTGCATTTATTATCCTTGTGGCCACTGCGCTAGCAGCGCCACAACGTCATACATAATATAATAACAAGCTTATTTAAAAGACAACATGAAAAATTTCTAGTATGAAACTTAAAGTGAAATATAAAAATTAGTTCCCTCCCTAAGGACAGGTTTCATTTCATAATTATTGAAGTATGATTAATGTAACTGATCGTATCGTCTTCGCTATCTCATCGTTTAATTGAAAACAATAATTCTTTTGTTAAAATTCCGATAACATTATCGTTGTACAATTACGATGTGCTTGAGCAACGATGATCACGGGTTCGAATTTAACTCAAAGAAATCATGTTATGTCTTAATTTAATCTGGCTATTTTTTTGCTTTACACTGTAACTCACACGTGTCAGAGGAAACTGTAGAAACCTAGTGTTAAGACTCTCCGTTCCTCACTTTCCGCTTTTCAAGGCATTGCGTTTTGTCTTGTTATCAGAGTAATGAAAATGATAATGATAATGATTCAGCGTGAAAATTTGTCGGTTCGAATCCCACTCGGGGAGGGAAACACAAACAAATTTTCACGCTGACATGCAGACACTGAGCTTCTACACTACGATAGTCCTCATGTGTTTAATTGACAATGACAATTTAATTGACAATATTGAAACGACAATTTACTTCATAATATTGAAATGTTATTTAAGATTGAACACACATATTACATATAAATATTGTACAAATCACGGCGTTCAGTTCCTCCACTCGATACACAATCACTAGAAATCGAAGAGAATCGAATATATTGAATATAATCGAAATACATTAGTACTAGTCGTCTCTCCTTTCGTCTCTATTCTCCTTCTCTACCTCTATCCACTAAGCGAGATAAAACGCAAAACGTAACAAAAACCTAAGAATTCAGAGGCAGACAAAGGAATGCTGCATAGAATATTTAAGGTATGGAAATTTTCGACAGACAAACGCACGTTTTTGTATACATCAACATTAATACATCTCGAATCAATATCACGCGAGTTAAATTTAATTGGTTCGGAATCAGAGACAAAAAAGCGTTTTGCAATCACGCAATCGACCAATGTAATTTGAATAATTCGTCTACCTGTCCTTACTGATATAGTAATAATGGTATTGAATATATTTGAAAATGTTAGCTAATTTTAAGGTATTACAGAAAGCATCAAGTATTCCATGTATGTCAAGAAACATTAAAAAATGTTAAAGTAAAAAAAAATACAAAAAGGATTACAAATTTATATATTAGGATTAAATCTTGTGATCTATAATTTTGTTTAAGACATTTTATGTAGGTACCTAGGAGAAGAGCTTGAGAAAAAAATACTTCAAAATTTAATAATATTTAAATCTTATTGATTTTTTTACTATAACTAATCAATACTGTACTGCAATTTTGTTTTATATTAAAATAATATAAATATATGTATATATATGTATATATAACATTTGCATTAAGCAACGAGAGAACGCTTCACAGAACTTTCGTAAGGTAATAAGTTTTTAAATCACCAAACATATGTACACACGTAGCTAATTATTCAACCAACTCAGTCACGACTATTACAACAACTCATATGTACCCATCTACGGCAGAAACCAAAACGATTAGACTAATCAACGCTCTTCCCTAATGAACATCTATAAATATGAATAATTAAAATGTCAATACAATATTTATTTTGTTATATGATAAGTTACTTAATTGTATATAGTGTAGGAATTAGGAAGATACTTTTTGTTAATTGATCACGTTTAATCGTGAAATATGACAAGAGTTCTTTTAAACATTTTGTTTATATGTTAAAAAAATCTTAACTTAGATCTAAAATGATTACATTACACGCTGTAAGGCTAAAATATTTAAATTTGTGCCAAAATAAAACGGCGCAGGCGCCTGACTAGCAACAAGTAATATAAATAATTATACAACCTCGCGTGGAAATTCAAACATCCAATACGAAATCGGCCACAACTGAATCGAATATTATAGATTCTTGCCACCAATTTAGGTCGTGTAAGGAAATAAGTTGCACTTTATTATCGTATTGGACCAAGATGATAATTTCTAAAGATATCCGTAGGCGAAATGCTTGGGACCGAGTCCACCTGCCCACTTTGATTTATTATGGATTCAGTATTAATTTGATATCCCTTTGCCGGAGCCCCTTGAGCGATGTGGCCGAGCGAGGCCAACCCGGTCCCCATTATAAGTGCTCTTGGAATATCATAATTGTATGCATCCCGTAAGACAAAATAAATTAAAAATATACTTGCAGTAATATATACAAGTAGATATAAGTACATACGATGATGCTAAAGATTAGTATAGAGCAGTAAAAAACTTACAACAAAAAATTAAAATTTTATAATTTTCAACTTGTTATATAACTTTCATTGAACATTTCTTTTCTTTATGCCTGAAAATCTTTGGTCAGATCCGAGGCTGTATATATGTAACCTTATATTTCGTATATTAAAATAAATATCATAGGTTATGACCTGATGGTTATGATATAAAATACATTATGATTTTTAAAATCAAACCGGCAATCACTAAATAAAACCACACAAATTCGAACTAAAACACGAGAGCGTCAATAATTGCAGCAGATGATATTGAAAATGTTGCATAAAATACTAGTATGCCTTGATATTTTTATTGGCAAGCAAATCACTCTACTCGAACCCATCTGCCTCTATCAAATAGACAGGCAATTGCTACGTGCATTTTTGTAGCTGTGTTGGTATCAATACAGGTTTAGAGTGAATACTTTTGTATCGTTAAATGTTTACATGTCATCTGGTGGGAACCGCTCAACGCCTTATTAAAGTCGGATTTTTGTACGTCGTATTGATTGGATACAATCTCATCGGGATTTAAATTTATCTAACGGCGATTACTAAAATACTGTTTCTATAATCATATTAAAATTATAGATTTTGTAGTCAATATCTTAACTTTTTCGAACTAGATCCACCATGGCGCAGAGACACAGCGGCTGTCTGTAAACGCGAAAGTTTGTAGGTTCGATTCCCAATGGGGAAGTAGAAATTATTTTCGCTTTCTCCGCTCTGGTATCAAAAGCGCTTAGGCAAGGCGCGGTGTTGAGTTCCACATTTTACACATGCAATCTCTCGAAAGGCGAAAACTGGAGAATGGAGTGTTTTAACATTACTTTCCTACGGTATTAAAGCGTGAAGAAAAAAAACTTTTGAAAATAAACTTAATTTGAAACATAAATTGTAGGTTAGACTGATGTTCATTACATTTTAAATGAATATCAAAAATTGCTGTTCGAATATTCCGGTCATACTTCTGCTGATCGACATAAGATAAAAATGTGGTTTTGTCTTATTTATTTACGTAAAGCCAGTTAGTTCTCATTTCGGATCCAAAAGCCTTTCAGATCAATATGTTGTATAATTATAATTATACAAGATTTCCTATATTTCGTCAAGATTCTTATTTGAGTCGTGACGAAACATTTTTCGCAGAAATATGAAATTAGCAACATCGTCCTTGATGGGTCAAAGGCGGCACATGTATGTATGTATGTATTTTTTCTTCGTGGTATATTAATTACAGCTTGGTTGTATGATAACCTGATATTATGTTGGTCCTCGTTGCATCTTGAACATAAAGGTAATAATAACATAATTATTCTTGACAAAAAATATTATATATTACGCATCGTTGGTTATAGATTACTTTGAAAATAATACATTATATATTATTTATTATTTCTGAATTAAACATATTAGGTATTTTTTATTAAATCTTCACAATAAAATTGACTTTTTGTCATTACCTATTCAATAGGTCGAGAAAAAATAAACAGTTGGGCAATTTAATGGGCGATGTGTACTGTTCGACAAATAAACAAACTAAAGCAATATTTTTGGGCATAGACTTAAATTGCTTATGTAGAGTGTGTATTTAAGTTTATATTTTTTAAATTTATTTTTATATATATTATATTAAAATATATAATTGTGTGTTTTTGTATATATCAGTGATTATTGATTAATATTATTGTTCCTACAATATCTATTTTTAATATTATCCAAAACAAAGGAAAAAAGTAAATAATAAACAGAATTAAATTATTTTCAAAAGTTACTCATAAATTTTCATGCGAACCGTATCAGTCCCAACTTCCATTACCAAAGTACCAATAGAAACGGATGAGTCATCAGATTTTAAACTAATTACAGATCAAGAGGTAAAAACGCGTAGCTCAATGCGAGACGAATAACTCAGACGGACATTAAGTTTCATCAAAAATCACTAAGTTCGTGATTTTTGTATATACGGTTTCTATTTTTTATATTCTGATTGGAGATTTATTGTAGAACACTTTCATACTAAAGTCTCAAGATGTTATTAAGCTCTCCCAAGTATTTTTTCATATACATTCTTGGTTAATTAAGAAAGGGATACATGAACATATTGGCCATCATAGCGCAGAGGATTATGTCTGCTGTAAGCGCGATGGTTGTGTGTTTGACATTTTTCAAGAAAACGCATAATTTATCTCGAAATTATGCGTTTTCTTGAATTCCAAATGGAGATCATTTGGAATTAGGTATAAAGCAATAAATAGAGTGACTTGACACTTTGCCTACGCTGTTATAGGTGAGAAAAAGCATTAAGCTATGTATAACAATATACTAAACCGTATGACGCTTGCATAGCGATGTTAAAACGCTTCTCAAATTTAAAGAATATTTTCGGTTCATTTATAAACCAAAAATTTCCAATCGGGGTATGGATAATGTGCTTAAAATATACATAATATAATTTTATAACTAATTAAAAAAATTAAAAGCTATTTAGATAGCACATGTGTGTAGCATATTAAAGGAAAGTAATACCATTCGGAAGGATTAAAACTGAAAATTGATACGAGACGAGCTCCGGCCAGTTTTTATGATACAATAAAATCATTCGAGTCGCCCCAAAAGCCGTCGACCTGATCCTAAGCGAACGCTTAAAAATGTTATATTTTATAGGATTTATTCTGATATGTTATAATCGGATTACATTTATTTTGTATATTATTAAGTATGTGGACATTTTTCTAGGAGATTTTGAATTCTAATGAATTCGAGTTAAAGTTTGTTGATAAAAATATAAACAAAATTAGGATATTGCGTGTTGTTTGGCGGAGTTTAACGCCGTGTTAAATTTGTTGTACGTTATATTTCGTGCATGCGTACATTAGCTACGTAACTTTTTCAAATAAATCTATATTTTAATATTTAGTACAAAAAGTAGTCAAAACGTTTTACAAAAACTACGTGTTACAATCATACCTTTCCTTGTTACTGATTAATACACGAATCAAATTAAATTTATACTGTCGAAGCAGCACAAAGCTATCCTATTTGAATAATAGCTTGTAATAAAAAGTCCAATTAACTCTTTTTTGATTTACCAAAGAACGCTTAGACTTTTTATAGAAACTATAAATCTATATTTTATAGATGACCAGCTCAATAGATCTGTGGGAACGCTACAAATATTGTTCAATTTATATTTAATACCCGACCGAAGTAATTAAAAATGCTTTATGTAACTGAAATCAATTAATTTTATAATTCTTTTACTCTAGCATCGAGATTTTAATACAATTTTATTTTAACTTAAATATATCTATCTGAAAATTCAACACACGATTAGTTTAAGTACTATGAAATGTTAAGCTTGATTACTGGTAATGTCATTAATTTAAGAGCATTACTATTTATTTATACTTTTTCAATCAAGATAGATAAATTTCTCAGAACCTGTACTACGATTAAGAAACTTATAAATATTTCAATTCCAAGTAGTGGAGCGGATGCGGCCACAGTCGGCTTAACATCTGCAACTTGAGTTACACCGGCTGTCAGTTACGTGCATATAAAATGGGCCTTTATGTTTACTATGACCAGCCTTGTAGAAAATTAAATACAAATATGAAAATGGAACCAGCTTCCAAAACCTATAATTACGTGCCGTCAACGTATGATAATTATAGAGTAATGCAAATTATATGTTTAAATATATATAAATATGTATGACTCACCTATGGTCACGCAAGTGATCCTGTCTTCGAAATGCTTTCCCGCAAATATCACAAGAATATGGCCGCTCGTCTGTATGGGTTCTTTCGTGGATTAACAAATTATAGGATTTCGTGAACTGACGATTACAGAATTTACAAATAAATTGTTTCTTGGGTCTCGAAGCTCTTCCTGGAGCTCGCAACAACCGTCTGTCTAAATGAGGATGCATTTGATGAGGCCCTCCTCCTGCAGGAAATAAACCAGCACCGGGAAATGTAAAACTGTTAGCAGTAGTTGGTGACGGGCCTGGTGCTCCAAGAAATGCTCCAGGTGGACCGTAAATTGGTGGTTGGGAAGACCCATCTGACATTATACCTTCAATTGAGGGAGTTCTGTGATGAGGAAGCAACATTGCTGCTGCAGCTTCTCGCAATGCTACTTCTTTCCTTTTTTCAACCATCATAGCCATTAAATCAAAAGAATTCCTTTTAGAAAAGTTTCCCGGTGCTCTATCTGGAGACCCTTTCGCTGAGTCACTTCTATCTCTTTCTAGCATTCGCTCTCTTTCCATAATTTCCGAGGGTATAAGAGGAGGGTGCATCTCATTAGGATACATAACAGGATGCATAGCTCTTGTTGGTACTACAGGTACAAATGCTGATGATTCTCTGTGTGTGGGTGTCAAAAGAGACCCTGTAGTCATTTGACGATGGTAAGGTAAAGGTGGTGATTCAAAATTTCCATTTGGGTTCCGTCCATTAGAGACAGGTCGCTGAGTTCTTTCAGCAGAATTTGCGAGGAATTGATCATGTCTTGAACGCAGAGGTGCGTTAACAGGGCTTTCAGTAACTGGGCGAGGTGTAGACGCCCTTGATACAGCAGTTGCCCCGTTATCAGACATAACGAGAAGAGAATCTGAAAAAAGCAAAATGTAAAGATTATTTGCCTTATAATTTCAATATCACTTTATCTACTTAAAATTTGATTTATGCTAAAAACTTTTCGTTACTATTTTCGATTGACAGTGTTATTGCTACATTTTGCAAGCCTAAGTACTACAACAAAACTCACGTAACACAAATAATATAAACATTTATTTTTAAGCATTACACACAGACAAGCCTAAATCATTCAATATATTTTTGCACTTTTCAATTAGCTGAGATCTGTGTGAGTTTAGCATTTTATAAAGTGAAATATATAATTTTCTAATAGTAATATAGTATGTCAATTAATTTTGCTTTAAATATAATTCTTAGAATAAAAAGATTGTGCCATTCCTTAGTCACTGATTGTCGTTCTGTGAGGCTTTTAAAACGAAAAGCGCAGCTCTAAAGTTGATGCTTATCTTTATAGCTTTCACTTATGGATCGTAAGGAGGCCTGCATCGTACAGCCTGCGCAGCACTTGCCAGTAGGTACGCAAGTGTTGAGTATCGAGATTTATGGATCGAGATGAAATACTTAATTAAACAACACCACAATGTTTCTCTTTAATGATTAACAAAAAACTGATTACTTATCACGAAACCTGACCGTTATCAAGAGATTTTTTTAATATTTAAAGCTGATATTTTTATATTTAACTATCTTTATTTGTAGAGTATAAGATCGATATTTATGTTTCTATTCCGTCCATTCCTTTAATACAAAACGATAGTTTTGTTTTATTTACTTATTTTCATCATTATGTAAATTAAATATGTGCTTCATGCATCATTCAAAAATTTATTCAGAATAGTATAAATTTTTGGCTTCTGGTGATATCACAAATGTTAATGACAGCCGGGTTTGGACATGATGCCGATATAAATGTCTATACTTGATATGTTGCTTTCGATTGCCCGAAATACCTGTTATTTGTAAGAAAACTGATTCTCCGATAAATAATAATTAAGAGTATAATAAATTATTCTATCATACTTTAATAGAGGTTGTTATTTTTTAAGTTTTCAACGTTAAAAATGTTTTGGATATATATATATATATATATATATATATATATATATATATATATATATATATATATATATATATATATATATATATATATATATATATAATATATATATATATATATATATATATATATATATATATATATATATATATATATATATATATATATATATATATATATATATATATATATATATATATATATATATATATATATATATATATTATTTATATATATATATATATATATATATATATATATATATATATATATATATATATATATATATATATATATATATATATATATATATATATATATATATATATATATATATATATATATATATATATATATATATATATATATATATATATATTGCTATAGTGGCACTGTGGTGTAGCGTCTGATTGTAGTAAACACGGTAATTATTAGTTCAACTTCCATTTGAAGAAATTAATTATTTCTTATGCAATGACGAAGCACAGCGTTGTGTTCTGTTATTTAAATACGATGATATCTAAACCTAAACACAACATAAACTCTTACCTATTTTTATTTTTCCTATTGAGTGACTAGAAAATAATATTACATGTATGTTTACATAACACTAATAACATTTTCAAGATTGCTATTCTGAGATTTACGACGACTGTGATGACTACCAACTGAAATAAGTGTTGTTGAGGACAATAAAACATTCATTCGCTATTTACTGCCCATAAGATATTTTATTTCCACATCCTGTCCTACTAAGGTGTTTTTACACAATTTTATTTTTTTAGCTTCGTGTTTTATATTATAATTAGCACGATACAGAGAGAATCTAGTGTTAAGACATTCTTATCTCCGTATACTAGTCTCTACATTACTAGTTCCTATAACACTCTCTGTAGACTACCTGCTTAGACGCCTTTTTACTAAAATGTAACAAAAGAAATATATCTTAACCTATATACTTCTTATTATTAAAATTTAATAGTAACAGCAAAAAGCAATTTACTGTAGTGGCTATAAATTACTGAAACAAAAAATATAAATTTTAGAATCAATTTATTCAAGCAAGATCGAAAAGAAGGCAAGCGCCGGGCCCACATTTCACTGCATGTTGCCCGTTCTACCGTAAAAGCCTTCTGAATCATCTTCCCTTTCACTCGCAGGCTTTTTGTGTTTTGTTTCACTCACACTAAGGCAACGCCTGATCGAGTTTCTACCATCTTACTTGCTCCGAAGCTGTAAAACTACTTTTATCTCTTTTGGTTTGAGAATTTAGATATGAATATGTATGAAAGCACTGCAGTAAGTAATGCTCTCGGTTGTAATACTTTTCATTACAATAGCATAAAATTGTAAAGGATATTTAAAATGTATAAATTACAAGACATCTGTGGGAAGAGATAGGTTTTGATGTGCATTTATATTCTTAGTATATTCTTGAAACATTATATTTTTATATGTTAACAAAAATTGAGAAATAAAAATTGAACTTTTTAACGTTTTGAGTGATATTTTTTTAGCAAGCTGTGTTCAAAGGACTAGATCATTATCAGACGTAATGTTTAAATTTGAATTTGAATAAAACCATCTCATACCCTCTGGAACAACTAAATTAGAACCATAATAGACCAATTGGGCTAAGCTCTTACTCTTGAGACTGGGCTGGACTGGACTCTTAGCAAAAGTTGTTGAAGGCGATAAGTATTCACTGACGATATATATGAAACATTTCATCTATTTATATCTCTATGTAACTTAAAGTACAAAAATCATCAAGTCCAAGAACAAAGTGGTGTATAAAAACTAGTGAATCAATATTTTTTTATTAATTTTAATGAATGTAATCATTTTCATTCATTATACCATAAGCTAGTGATTTCTAAAGCTATGATAAAATCAAAAAAGAAAACTTAATGTCGTATGGATTCGACAAACAGATTCCTGTTCTCATATATTAAAAATTCTAATTAATTTAAATAAATGGATCGAGATCTTCCACAAATATAGTATGTCCAGTTAATTCTCACTGAATGTTTCATTGCGATCTTGATATTATGTAAGCAGATGAGTACAGTATTATCGCCCAATAAATTATATGGTCGAAGAACTTCTTTAGTAGCCCGCCACATTATACATACAAAATTTTGTATGAGAATATATCATGCGCTTAGCGTGCACTTGCTCTGTGTTCTTGTGAAAGTTTAATAATAATGGATAGCAGTATGACGATATGTGTAACACATTCATTGCTTTCAATCACACGTATGTTTTGAATAATTTCGATTAATTTTAATTAAAAATCGATTATCTTCTCACATACTGAACGATTCTGTTCCCGAATCAATTACAATTTTAACTCTATATTCTTAGAAATATTTCTTATTTCTTAAAAGACAAAAGCTTTTAACTTTACTTACAGCATCTCTAAACAATATATACATATATGAGATAGAATCAACAAGAACAGAGTGTATAGATGTTTGTTTTTCATTCCAGCACTATCAGCGATCTGGGCCAGTTCGATCTGGATGCACTAAATCAACGCTACACGAACCTGTCTTAGGATTTAGTTCGTTAATCCTTTGCGGTACGGGGTTGATGACTTCAGGGCCTGTATCACACGGTTTTTTTTAATTAGAACTGATCATTTTGTATCATTTTTGTTTTATTAAATAAGCTCTAAGGGCGGAATTTTGCATTGTCTTTCTTACTTAATAATTTGAGCTTTAGATGCTGGCTTTTATAAAATCAAGCCAATGCTTGAACATATTTCCTTAATGAGTTGTATTGTCACATATATATAATAAAAATATACCTTGTATTTCTATTATATTTTTTCCTATATGAAGATTATAGAGAGAATAAAATGTCAAGATTATTTTCCATTTTAAATTATTAATTTATTAAACATTGAATGATGTATTTATACGTAAATTATCAAGTGATAATATTTGTTTCAGTACTTACTACTCCTGAATTTTACGGTGAAAAATTACAATTATTTTTCACCGTTTAGCATTATAATTTAAAAATATAGAAAGTATAGCAGCAAACAAATTAATAATCTTAGCTTATTATGTTATATGGAAACTTGTTTTTTTTGTTATTTTAAATTAATTATTTGACCTTTGTTATTGCAAAAACGTAAACAAAGTGGTTAAATTAATGAAGCTATCATTTTAAAAAGCAAGGCTGATTGAGTCAGTAGATAAGTTTGTAATAATTCATCAAAAAATTAACCATACGCTGATTACATAAATAAGATATGAAACTACGAAAGGCAATTATCTGCGCGGTAATATTATGTATATTAAAAAAATATACGAGCTTTCCTTGATAGAGATATGTATTGCTTAAATGCTATATATGTAAGGTATAAAAAATATACTTTATTGAGTACAAGTTTAGTTAGTAGGTATATAAGAGTAAATGTATAAATAGAGTCCTAGTGCTGGTGTGTGAAAATATTTGTTTTTTAAATTTAATTTGCTAGCAATTGTCCAATAATATACGGAAATTATTAAAAACCAATTAATTTTTAATAGTTTTATAATATCATATATTACTATATGTTGTATATACTACATATAGAGAAGAATAGCTTCACGCTTTTTGCCGCATTTTGCAGGGTAGGCAGAGGGAATTGCAGGAACCATATTAACCTAGTGTTAAGACATTCCGTTGAATATAGTCCCTGCTTTCTCCATCCTCGCTTTCCGCCTTTTTTGAGGCATTGCGTGTTGAGTGGCGGAACTCAACGCCGCGCTTTGCCTAGTTTCCAGAGCGAAGAAAATGGAAATAGAAAAATCCATCTTCCCCTAGTGGGAATCGAACCCTCAAACCGTCGCGTTTACAGGCAGGTGCTAACGCCTCTGCGCCACGACGCCTATATTAAATTACTATTACCCTATGTTTATTTTTTTTAGTTAGTCACGTATAATCAATCAACAAGTAGAGCTAATAAATAGTGTCAAATAAACAACATTCCATTTAAAACATACGCGGATAATATCAAAAGGAATTTACAATATTTCTTGGAAAAAGTAAATCAGCTATTAAAGGGCCGTAGCGTAAATTTTTAATTATCTGATAAAACAATCTGTGATGTACAAATATTAAATTGCTATATTGGTTATAATTAGGTTTATTGTTATTGTGGAGGCACTCTTTTTCGGTACCGCAAGGTTTCTATTGTTAATGATAAGTGTTGATAACGATTAGATTGTATTATCACTTGATGATACAGATTAACTACCTTATACAAACCTGTGTAGCTCTACTTTGTTGTATAATTTCATATGGGCAGTAATGCGTGCGCATCAAAAGATGCAACTAATTCAATAACGTATATTATTATTAATAAGTTTTTTTATAATTTTTAACAAATAAAATGAACGTAATTTTAGGCTGATCAATATGTAAACTCTACTTTTCGGATATAAAGTGCAGTAAGCAGTATATTATTTATATTTTATTTAATTGTATCATGAGAAGTTACAAATTCAAATTCAAGCTCTGCTTGAACATTTTTAAAAATATGTTAATAATATACTACAGAAAAACTAAACGAGGTACGCATTAAATTTTGAATTGGATGTAAAAAAACTTTATGTCTAATATATTAATATTAGAAAGAAATTTTATTTGAGCAAAATATATTATGTTAGTAATTAATAAAAAATATAGATATACTACTGTATAAATCTAGTATAATGTTATAGATGTTAGATGTTAATTAGTAAAGCGGCTGTCATGTCATTTTTTATCTTGACACTCAAATCAAGAAGTCAATCAGGTAAGTTTTCATTAATTTTATAAGATTATAATCAAATACAGTCATTAGTGTCGCAGAACATAGATATTGTAATGCAATCGATAACCGCGAAACCGAAAACGGCATCGATTTAAAATATTATGAAGCTGCTACAACTATACATAGTAATTACAAGTATATATTTAAATAAATGTAGGTATATATAGTAATTACCAACTAATATTGCTACTAACAACATATATTTTAAATGTATGGAAAATCTAATAAATCAGATTATTTTTAATCAAAAAAACTTTTTTGTTAGAACCTATATAATAATTTAATCAAAACACTCAAAAAATATTTTTATATACACACACATATAAATATTTAATTAAATATACATAAACATAGATACGTATATTATGGTATATGAGAAGGTTTCCCATATGTAAAATCAGAGGTTAAACGAATGGTTACTTCTATTAAATGATAATGTGCTAAAGTTTCGTCAGGATCAGCTACTCTTCAATAAATAACAGTAACATTATTGAAAGGGATTTATAACAAAACGGGTGTTTGACTCTACATTAAACAAAGAAGGCTTACCACAAAAAGTAGTTATAATAATCTTCTTATGAAAGTAACAATAGGATATGCTATGGCTATTGTGTTCTGGCCACAAACTAAATAGTCTTGGGACTTTTCTCCACGTGCTTTTTTAATACAATACATCTCGTAGAGCAAGTGTACATGATGGGGTTTAATAAAAAAAAATTCTTCTATTTAAGAGCTATTTTATAAATTTGCTTGGGTGTAACTGAGTGATTATGTATGTTTAAAATATTCATATATAATTTCATAATCGCTTATATGGTTTATTTCAAATATTTATGCTAAATTTTATAACGAATGCGTTTTGATATCATCGCTTTTGTAGTGCAGTTAAGAAGATTTCTGACTTTGCACATGATGAATATGGGTTCAAAATGTACCATAAGATAATGTAACATAGGATAAAGAAAAAAAATCTCTATGTCTTACACTATAGGGTGCAATATTTTTTAAACAGTAAAATAATAGTGTGTGAATAGTTCATATACAAATATCTTTGCCAATCGCACATAAAGTAGTTTTTGTATATTAAATGGAAAAAATATAATATTTGTAAAACAATCTGACGTTTACAATTGTCAATATCATCTTTACAAGCGTTACTAGATATGTATAGTAGTGCGCTATATACTTATAAAATATATATATATATATATATATATATATATATATATATATATATATATATATATATATATATATATATATATATATATATATATATATATATATATATATATATATATATATATATATATATATATATATATATATATATATATATATATATATATATATTATATATATATATATATATATATATATATATATATATATATATATATATATATATATATATATATATATATATATATATATATATATATATATATATATATATATATATATATATATATATATATATATATATATATATATATATATATATATATATATTAACTTATTATAAAACGTGCCAGTTGCTAAATTTACTACATAATATATACAAGTAGCATTTAATTAATATAAATAACTTAAGCTTCTTTTATTGTTTTACTTTTCTCGAAACAAAGCTACTGATAAACGTAATTACTTAAAACAGTGGCACCGTTGTGAAGTTTAACAATGGCGTTAACTTGAAACCGTTACATCAAAATATTTGTATCGTTTTGTAAACAACATAAGCTTCATTATTAAATACTATATTCGTCCCCATAACGTGGTTAATAAAACAGGTAGCGTAAAGAGCACCCTGCCTACTCAATTTATTCCACATCCGCTGTATTGAATTACTAATTCTATAAAAAAATCGAACTCACAAGTAGACGGGTCGTCCGATCGGTCGTCCGACGTGTGGCACGACGCCCCCAACCCTCAAATCAGGTAGTTGGCAAAGTTTACAAACTTAGGGACCGCATCGGAGAATGATAGATCATTGCTATTTTTTGTTACATTTCACAGTCTAACCACATTGACAGGTGAATAGTAGCACAACAGAGCAGCACAGAAGAGTTTATTAGCACTAAAATATAGTTATTTCACGTTTAATATATAAAAACACTTAAGTCATTGCAATAGTTTTAATTCACACTGTAATCCGTTGTTGTGTCACTTGGTATATCAGATTATCTATAGAAGGCTGCGCGTGCGCAGACGGCGCGCTATGTGGGAGTTGGGCACGTACTACTGTACTCGAGTCGACAGAGGCAGTAGCGCTCCCGTAGCCGTCCCCACTCCCCCCGCCCGTTGAAGCCTCCATATAGTTTTTACTTTGGAAGCGATAAAAAAGGGATATCGATTGTTTATTTTTCATGTTAGTAGCTTATAAGTCGTGTAAATTAACGCCCTCATACGTTTCGTCTGTATGAATTTCGTTCTTACTTGCTAATTGATAATATAAACTGAATATAAAATAAATATAAATTTAGTTTTTTGTTTGATATTTAAAATATTTTGAGGTAGACAAAGTGTAGAAATAAAATAATAAAGATCATTTTAATACTTTATTACAACGAATTCTATACATGCAGTCACATATAATATCTTTAAAAATCATCGAATAAGAATTTTATAATACTTAACTAAAACACTTGTCCATAGTAAATTTATATTTAAAATACATACATCTATATTAATTAAAAATATGAAATTTACTCAAAAAGCTTAAATGTATCAATTGAAGTAAAAATCAATATATTATCTACAATAATATAATTAATAAACGACGATTAACATAACATATAATTTACTATGCTTAAAAAAATTAATGCTATGATAAAAATCATAATTTAAAAGGTGTGTGATACAGATATATGTAGATTACAATGATAAATTTAATATATATTTTATATTGAAACATATTTTTTTGATCTGGAATACTTATATGAACACATTACAATAATATTTCTATATCTATAATTAAAATTTAAAATTTTAAGTAAGATCTACCTAACAACGTGCACTTACATAGTTTGTATATCTATTCGATATTTCTTCAAACACTCACTAGTACAAGGCTACGACTATAAGCTTTAACAAAATCAGTTTATAATCAAGTCTTTTTATTCATTTTTTATATAATTTAAATATATTTGAGCTTTTACATTATCTATGTACATTCAAACAATATTATGGGTTACATTTATCTTATTTACCAATTTAATGCACGATTTAAGTCACTATTATGGACCACATTCTACTTCGAGAATTTTATTTCCTCACAATCATTATAACATATTCTATTAATTTCTAAACGTTGAATGACAATGAAAAAGCGTGATAAAACATTATTTTTATTTACATTTATATAAATATCGGAAAAAAATATTTCACTTATAAAGGACACAAGATTTTTTCAAACTAACTGACTTAGTGTGTATTTTGTGTATTTTACTGAATTTCAAAATATTATTGACATTTATGTTCAATTTTTGTCTTTGGTTTTACTTTTCTTATACGTTGTTTTACGTAGATTGCTTGAGATTTTTTTCCTTTTTAAATTAAACGGACAGCATTACGTGTAATTCAGTTCAGTTATATACTTATAGCAAGTTGAATTCAAAAATTAAATTTGTATACGATATTACATTGTCTTATAACCCCATGAATAACTATATCATTTTTGTATATAAAAGACGATGTATCCACTTTTTGAATTTACTTAGTCACGTCAATAATATAAATACATTATTCAGATAATCTGATTTGGCATGTTCGTATTTATTTAATACTTTATTAATTTTATTTTATTCTAAAATGACATATATATCCACGTTATCATACATTTTTCTTAAAATCTTAGTTTTTAACATATAATATTTAAACAACATTCACAAATATCGTCTCATAAATCGATATACATATATTTCTCATATTTATTTGCTTATGCAATTACAATTTATAGGATTTTGTCCCTACATCACTATTTCTACAATAATATATCTAATTCCATATACATTTATTATTTACTCTACTGATAGTTTATTTTATTTTAAAGTGTCTCATTAATATTTTTTATTTCAAAAAACTTCATATCGTCTTCATTTATTTACCTGAGTCTTTTTTTTCAGTCAAGTATTATAGGTATAGCATATCTTGACTTTGATATTAATATTTTATTAAATATCTATTTTAGAATTATTTCAATTAAAGCTACGTTTAATAAAACAATTTCGATGTTTATTTATGGAAATAATTGTTATTAAAATAAAATATTCTGAAAATAATAATAAATATTAATCTTTATAATAGATTTTGGATATAATATCTCAAAGGTAATATTTTCTTTATTATTTTTATATTTGAATGGATTTTGCGGGACGGGAATAAACGTTTAATAATTTGATATATTTTTTGTAATACCTAATTTTATAAATATGTTTTTTATTTTTTTTTAATAATCTGTTTAATATATATATTTGGCCTCATAATATTTATTATATAATCTGTATCTGATCGCAAAGAAAGGAAATAAACAATAAAAAAAATAAAAAAAGAATAATTTAATATTAGTTATACAAATTCGAATGAATCCGAGGTGAAATGTTTTCGTCAACCGGCCTTCATCCAGCGATCTATCGAGTATTCCAGAGCTGCCATCCATCTGAAATATAGAACATTATTATATACTCTAATTTTTAGTAAATAAAACAGTTAAGCTTATTTAAAGAAAATTGATATATGAATAAATTAAATAAATAAATAAAACTGAGAATTTATTATATTAAATAGAATAAATTATCGTATTATCTACAAAAATATATAATCAGTCTATTTAGATTATCAAATAAACAAAATAAAATAATATTTCTAAGGATTCAGCAAAATATCGAAACAATAATATAACATTATTTAATTTAAATGAAATTTTTAGTTGTCATCTTCTCTAAGTTCTATACACAATATAATCTATATTTAAAGCAATATTTAAACAATGTAGGCAAATATAACTTAGTGACAAAACATTCAGATTACTATTTTAAAATTATTCTAAAATAATTAAAAAATATTTTATTATATAATTATTTTACTGTATAAAAGTAAATACCTTTTCTTATCCATTTCAGATTCAGTGTGGAAATAGAAATGTCTTTGCTTAGGCTCTGTAGGCATAACTTCGAAGGCGTATTTCTTGCCGCCCGGCGAGCACGTCTGTATTCTGTAGCCGTGGAGACACGCCATACCTGCAATTATGGACATTATAAAGGATGAAATTGTTTGAAATTGTTGTACATTTTGGTATTTGAGCCGTGACTTGTAATCGTTGGGTATTCAAATGATATTTATATTGTTTTCTTTCATCTGTTTCTATATTAATTTCCGCTACTCGATAAGTCTCGATTGTCTTCTTTTTCTACCTTTCATTATGAGGTATATACCTTGCATTATTTCTTCTTCGTTTAGAATATTTTTTAGAAGAAAAATTAAACATACACCTGTCACAGCAATAATGTGGCTAATAATTATATATATTATGTTATAGATTATAAGTACTTAGTATTGCGTATATTCTTTATATATTATTAGGTAGTATATAAAGTATTAAAGTCCATCTTAGAACCAAAAAAACTTTCTGAAAACAAATTTTATTCGATTAAGACTTTTTAAAATATACGTAATCTATATATTTAGTCTGTGTGATTTCGAGAGAACTGTGTTTTGTCATACTGATATTTAACACGATACTATAACTATCGGATTTTAAATTAATTGCGCTATTATTAATAATTCCAGTTCCCTCTGCCTATCCTGCAATATGCGGGATAAAGCGTGAAGCTAAAAAAAACGAAAAAATAATACGAAAGTAGATAAATTTGTATTTACTTTTTCCTTAAAAAGTCTTTCTCTAATTTCCGAACAAATTCAAGATGCATGTCTTAAGTAAAAAATCAACATTGGTCTTCTCCGATTGGGGAAACTAATAAGTACCTAGTAAAAATTACAAGTGGGCATCAAATTTAGAACTATCACATTTACAATCAATCTCAGTGGACTGCGTCACTATGGAGTCCACTATATTTGAAAACTGTAACCTAAAAATTACTTTTCTAATCATCATATATAATAAAAACTTGAACTCACATCTTACATGAAAATGCTAAATTAATACAATTAAATATTTTTATAGTTTTTAAATTGTTAAACCACACTGAGGATAGAAAAAATAAAAAAAAAACTTGTAAAAATTTGAACGCAGCGGGACTCGAACCCGCGCCCTCTTGCGAACCATGCTTGCACGGTTCAAATGTTTACATGTTTTCTTTAAGTATTTTTAATATAATTATTTTATTTCAATTATTATTATTTTATTATGACTAATTTATGATATTTGTAGTTCAACGTTAAAAATGTGAGTAGATTTTTAGATTCTCATTAAGTGAGAATCAAACTCACAACCTTGGCGTTTTAAGTTAAAAACTAAGCCGGTGTATAAGGACTATTATCTGAAATTCCGCAAAAATCATTCTAATTTTTTTATGATGGTTAAGTCACTTATCATAACTGACTTTAATGTCATATCTACCATAACTGATAGAATATATGTAATCTTGTACATATTTACATAATTTTCTAAGTATTTTTTTTAACTGATAACAATGTTTTTATCATCAACATATTTTTAACAACAGCATATTGATGGAAAGCAAAGAACTACACAACTACTAAAAATTGTGCAAAGTCTAGTAGTTTCAGAATTATTTTCACTATATAGAATTTGATAGAGAAAGAGAACTTAAAAGCTAATTTCGTTCCTTACTTTATTTAATCGGGTCACACAAATTAAAATATTCAATATAAATTGAACAAATGTCGACTTCTCATAATTAAGCATGCAAAAGTATCGAAATATACATACATACGTTTGCATATACGTGTTTCTTTCTACTGAAATTACTAGTTAACGTTAAATATCATAAATTTAAAGATAAATTAAAAAAGTCAAAGGGTGACCAGACAATATTCCACTGTGCCATGCTGGACTTTACTGTAATGTCAGCGGAATCGCAAAATAACGTATTACGTACCAAATGCATTTTTGCTATTGCCATCATTGTAAAAGTATAAACAGGCGTCTTTTAGCACGCAGTATCGTTTGGCCCAAGACTTCCATTTCGAGCCTAATTTCATGAGGTATCCGAAGCAGTCTGGTCTAGGTATCGATGACGGTGGAAGCTTCATATGTCTCATAGTAACTTCTAACCACCCATCTCTCTGTAAATTTAATTAAGTTTTAGTTACTGTTTTATAAAAATATAAAATATTACTATTTTAAAAATTAGGTAACGAATGATATCATTCGAATTTGTTTTTATGTCATTAGTTTACTTAATACTTATGGGTTAGTTAGTAATTATATTATCAAAGGTAATAAACATAAATAGAAAAAATATTTTTTTTCCATATTTTGTAAAAAAAACAGTAAATACGCCATCTAAGGGTTATATGTAGAACTAATTTTAACTACAGTTGCATGTAGAGCATAGAAATATATAGATTGCAGTTATATTTATTTAACTTGATCTTATTTATATATATATATATATATATATATATATATATATATATATATATATATATATATATATATATATATATATATATATATATATATATATATATATATATATATATATATATATATATATATATATATATATAGAATTATAATAACTTTGACCTCAGCGCCATCTAGTAATATTTTTTAACACTTCAAAGTACCTTCTATTTAAAAATTTAAAAATCAGACGGGTGTGTGATTTTATGAAGCGACTATAGAGACTATAGAGCGTAAACAAGCGCTTATTAACTAAGCCACCAGTGGAAATTTGTTTGAAGGCCACCTTTATAGCAACGATAATAAAAAATGCAGCTTAATAAGGGAAATCTACATATTTCCGTTTCATTATAATCCTATTCTGCAGAGAAAAATAAAATATAATGCTGTTTAATCTCACTTTTTATACTCATATAATACGTTTACTATTTCATAGTTTAAATACCATAATAAAATTCACGAGACTGAGATAATTTTATTTACACAAGCTAATTAGCTAGTATTGAAGTAAAATTGTCATATACAGAGGTACGTAGTGCGTAATTTGTAGCTACTGACGAGGTACAACTGTCATTTTATTATATATTATTTGTCTAAATTATATTTAATTGTGATAAATTATGTTTATTTAATACTAGTAAAGTTGAAAGAGATTATGCATTATATTAATTCATAGTGAAATAGCAAATCCAAAAGGTGTCCACATAAATAACGTAAAACGTAAGCCTCATTACAAGTCAAAATCCAATTTAGAAATTAAATAGTTATAATTTTTCTATGAAATATTTTAATTTTCCACAGTGAAAATAATTTAAACAAGGAATCAGATACGGTTATTGTAGAAATATAATCAGAAAAATATTTATGGATTTTGTCTATCTTTCACAAAAGCATCATTATTTCAAAAAAAAATTGATCGAAATTGTAAAAAAAAATATTTTTGAATTTAGTAAATACACTAAAGTATCGTAAAATGATCTCAATTAAATGAAAAATCTACATTTTGCTATGATTCTTAAATAATTTTTTAACCAACAACTTCACTATAATTGACTTTTAAAACGAGTGATAAATTAAAACAATTTCTTCACTAAATTTAAAAACAAACCTGATTGCTAGCATCGATAGCATGAGCGAGCACAGCACGCCATCTAGCCGCTGCCTCGGCAGTATCGGCCGCGAGTTGCAGTCGCGCCCCACCGCCGCGTTGCAGCCGGAATGCGTGGGGACGACCGCAACGTTCCTCCTCTGTTAACTGGTAGTTGATTAGCATCAGTGCGCCAACTGGGTGGATGCTCTGTTGAATAAATAATAATAATAAATATTAATTGAGATTTATTAATAAATATTTAAAATAATAGGATAAACCGTAAAGATGAAAAAATCCTGCCATGGCAAGGTAGGTAAAAGGCATCGATGGAACCTTGGAAACTTACTGTAAGGATAATCTTAGTTAAAACACTCGACATTTAATGTCTTTCGAGGCATTGCGTGATGAGTAGCGGAATTCAACGCCGTACTTACCCAATTTCCAGATCGAAGAAAATGGAAATAAAATATGCAATTTTTACCGATTGGCAATTAAATCCACAATTCGTCGCATTTACAGGCAGACTTTGCGTTTTTATTATTAACCCTTTATTATTAGCCCCTTATTGTGTAATTTTACTTATTAGTACCACATTAAGTTCCACCACTAAAAATGCAATGTCTTAACCGTTTGGTGGAGAACGGAGAATGGAATCTCTTAACAACATGGACTATCTCTCCGTTGTATGCAAAAAGTGAAGCTGTATTGTTTTTTCTTTCTGATCATTATAGACTTGTACTCTGTATGCAGTGGCGAAGCTAGGTAATTTAAGACTGTTAAGTTAAGGCGAGATGCACATTAAGAGGTCTCTAGCACTGCGACTGCGACGAAAATCGTACTAATGATCGCTAATGGGTTATTTTTTTGCAAAGTAAAGTCGGTAGTTTACAGCACGCTCCATGACTGCATTATTTATTGAAACATAAATAATTTGTACGAAGGTGTCCCATGTTCCAATTCTAATGGTTTAGGACAGATAAATTCAAGTTCGCATGTCGATAGCAGGTATATCATCAAGGACTAATTCAAACTTGGACGTCGAGGGAGCATAGAGCAACGCCGTATAGCCGTTTGTACAAGGCAAGCAATGGATGGTCTCTCAAGTCGTCTAGTTTATTTACTTGCAAAAAAAAATGTACAAAATTTTCGTTCTCTTATTTCTTATAGCCGCTACAAATCTATTAAAATATAAATATGCAATACAATGTAAAAAAAACATTACAACAAGTGAACACAAAAATGTTTTAATTCATATGTACGAGATTAAAATATTTTTACTAAATACGATCGAAGCTCTTTGTAGATTTTGCTACTGCTACGCTATCGGAGGTCTGTCTGTAATACATTTTTTATAAGTTATTTTGTTTTAAATTTATATAAGGCAAGATTCTTAAATAATTAATCTAAATTATGTCATAAAGTATATGATAATCAAACATAGACATACATAAAAACAAAATTATATATTATCAATATTATAAAGAAAGCCAAGGACTCTCATATACGTAAGCCTTAAAAATATTTACTTTTCTTTTGATTGTAAGAAAATATTTTAACAACAGTTACTGGTGCAATGGTATAAAGTTTATCTTAGTGTCTATATGATAAATTAAACGTTTTTAAGCTAAGCAAATACATCGTCAGGTACAATTTACGATACCTCATTTTGAACTAGATAATGATTATGTTATCTACATGTACATATATATATAATACTTAAAGCTATCATAAACCAAACTATTTTTGTAAAAATATATTGTAAGTACCTCGCTGGGGATTAAATTTCAAGTATTACATATTTATGAAAGTCTTGTATATTTTAAAGAAGACAAGAAAGTTTTAAGAATTTAGTCTTATGTACTTCACTTTTTTATACACAAGATCGTAAAAAATCTTCAGTTAAGTCAGGAATTAATTACAAAATTTTACTAACAATCCTGTAGTTAGTAAAGGTTAGTATGCCAAAGTGGAATATTGTCTGCAGCTGAAATTCTTAAGGATTCGATGCCAACTTGAAGTAATGGTTATTAATTTAAGCTATATAATTTTTTAAACTAGGTTCATTTTCCCACTCTTAAACGTGGCATTAGTAACCGCCACTCCATGAAAAAAACTTTACTGAAAATAGCTCAAATTTCTATTATCTCTAACAACACTATCATATCAATACTTACAGAATCCGTCTTATAATAATACAAGCAGTTATCCCTCTTCAGTACGAACCAACGTCGCGTCCAATGCAACGTGTGCGTGCGCGTCAACGCCGCCCGCCATAGGTAGCCGGAATAGAGGGCGGCGGGTCCTCCTTCATGGGCTAAAGACGCTACTACTTCACATGTTCTTGCTACCTGTAATAATTAATAGTTAATATTTTTAATTAACATTTTTCGTTCCTTTTTGTTCATAATTATTAATATTTGTAGAAGACCTTCGTGGCGCAAAGACACAGCGTTTTCCTGAAAATACGACAGTTTATGGGTTCGAACTCTTTATCGAGGATAATGTATTATTTTAATTTTTTCACTCTGTCAATAAAGCAAGGTACTACACTTAACGCCTCGAAAGGCAGGAAGAACGGAGTGTCTTAACACCAGGTTCCTTCATCCTACGGTTCTCTCTGCTTATCCGGCTAGAGCGATGATATAAAAAAATAATGTAATTCGTTTATTATTATATCCTTAGTTCTGTATACTATCTAATTATATAAATATGATTCATATTACTGATAAGAACATATAGTATAAGTTAAAAGGGTACGGACCAACTGTTTGTTGTTGTATCATATTTTAATAAAAAAAATCGTGAAGAAAAAGAAAAGTTTATTCGATGGTCTCGGTAATTTTCAGAATTACTGACTTACCGCACATAACACGGTAGGCAGAGGAAACCGCAGGGACCGAGGGAACCTAGTGTAGATACTCCGTACCTGTTTTCTGCTTTTTTGAAGCAATGCATGTTAAGTGGCGGAACTAAACGCCATGCTTTGCCAAGTTTCCAGAGCGAAGAAAATGGAGAATGAAAAAATCCATCTTCCCCGAGCGAGAACCAAATCCACAAACCGTTTTACAGTCAAACGCTGCGGTTAAGTGCGAATGTTACTCATGTAGAGTACTGCTAAGGATTCTATCATTTTATGAGTGGAGTCAACGTTAAGCACAACATTATAACATTTTCGTAATTGTACTTTAATGGGATTTACTCGAACATTAAGCATAAACCTTTAAATTGAACCGTTTGAGTTTTTGTGAACTTTAAGACATTTTAAGTTGAATATTTGATATTAATTTCAGCTTGATAGCTGCTCATAATATTGAGAAAAAAATGACAGAGAGGTCAAAAATAACAGACAGTCGGACAACAAAGTTATCCTATAAGGATCTGATTAGTGCCTTCCGTTGGTTCCATACCTCAATAGATACGGAACCTTAATATTTATTACGTGTGATATTTCATTTATCATATATAAAATGTAGGCAACGGCATTGCATTATAAGGCTAATAATAATTAAATGTAATCAAGTAATTAATATAATTTTTAACTTACATCTAATTCCAAAATTTCAGAACCGGAATGTGCTATTTTCACAACTTCTGAATGAGTTTTATCGAGGACATTGATACCTGCAAAAAATATAAATCAAATCGAAAATCTTTCACCAAGTACAACATATATATATATATATATATATATATATATATATATATATATATATATATATATATATATATATATATATATATATATATATATATATATATATATATATATATATATATATATATATATATATATGTATATATATATATATATATATATATATATATATATATATATATATATATATATATATATATATATATATATATATATATATATATATATAATATATATATATATATATATATATATATATATATATATATATATATATATATATATATATATATATATATATATATATATATATATATATATATATATATATATATATATATATATATATATATATATATATATATATATATATATATATATATATATATATATGTATATATATATATATACATACATATGTTTTATATTTATGTAATAATAAAACGATCCGTAAACAGCGGAAGTAACAAATATAGTTAAAAATATGTCTAAGATTTACTAAAGCCCATTAATAACAGCACAATAAATATAAATTGTAATTACTGCGGTGAATTTTAAGCTGTCCAATATAGATAAATACTTTGTAGACTATTCATAAACGTTACGACATTACTAGCTTCTCCCTCAGTTGATATAGGCATTTGTTCTAATGTGAATCATGGAAAACAATGATTTTTACTTTAGAATCGGTATGCTGTGTACACAGTAGTTTATATATTATATTTATATATTTAAATACTAAGCTACCAACATAAATTGTATAATCTTTTTAGTCATATTTATCCGTTATAATTAATGGTTAAAAATATTTAATTATTATAATTGACTCAAATATTTGATATGTAATATTAATAATCATTTAACTCAGGCTTAGTCTCAATGAATTAAATAAATTCCTTTGTCCAGTACTTTTTTGTAAATGGAAAAGAATATCTATAAAATAATTATTACCATTTACAGCTATTATAATATCTCCAACTTCAAGTCCGGAAGTCTCGGCCGGAGTGTCGGGTTCGATAGCTGACACCACGACTGGTTTACTTCCATGTATTCTGAATCCAAATTCTTCATTGCCACGTCGAACTACCACTGTTTTATCGCTTTCTGGTATGTAAAAAAATAAATTTAATATTAAAATAATTTATTTTGTTTATTACTTAATAAGTCGTCGTTTGCATATATTTAAGGTTATGCAGTAAACTTTACAGTGAAGTAATTTTTAAGATCATCTTAAAAATTTGGAAACATTAAAATTAAATGGAAGGAATTCTCTCAGTACATACGAAGTGGTTTAGACACTAACTTCCATTTGTCAACCTTGCTAAAGCAGGGCACAGCGTGAAGCCTTAAAATAAGTCAATTAATTAAATATATGTATAAAATGAATTGAAATAAATAGTTATAATGTAAAATAAAAAAACCGATATTGCTCTAATTTAGTTTATATTGCAGAAGACGAATGAAAGAAAAATGAATACTGTGGAGAAGCTGACCGAATCTGCAACGAAGAGATTCACAGAACGATATTGATACCAGCGAGGATGTCACAGTGAGAATGAAGAAGAATATTCTCAGATGATTTGGGCATGCGGATAGAATAAATGAAGAAAGAATGTTTTAAAAAAAAGGAATATAAAGAAGAAATTGACCACTTAGTAAAAGAGGAGAGGAAGGTCTCGGTTAACTTTCGAAAAAAAAATGTCGAAGATAACAGAGGAAGATCACGTAAAAAGCATGAGGCCTTATGAGAGATTAATTAAAATGGACAAAGTGAAGAGCTATGCAAGAACCGCAGCGTTTGGTGTTTTTTCTAAATACCTCCTACGGACCGAGAGTAAATTTATGTATGTATGTAATAAAGTTTATCGTGTTCGCTCTAATATACTCATATGACTTTTATGAAAGACAATAATATACAAGACCCACTATTAATATGAATGAAACCGTTTATTAAGAATGATCTTAGTGAATAGTACGTAAAGATTAATAAAAAAACAATGCTTCATCAACGAAGCTATGAAAACTAACCGCAATAATACCAATACGCGTTCAGGAATGTAAATGTACTGCCGTCCCTGACCCATTATTTGCTTATCTATGTAGTACAGCGTAAAAGCTCGTGTATAAACCGAGAAATTGTGACCGTGACACATATACAAACAGTCGATATGTGAAGGATACAGGTTGAGTTCGCCATAAGACTTTCTAAATACTTTGGCATAATTCCAAACGTTATCGACATTACTCTGTTCCATTCAGAAAATGGTCAAATATCTTCTTCTCATTCCGGAGCTGCAATATATCTGTGTAGCTGTGATCTATATTTTTCTTTAAATAGCTAAGATGAAAATAGATTGTAGCGTTTAATAATATTTATAATGTATTTATATTAATACAGCAATGTTTTATGGAAATCATAATTTTTAAGTTATAAGTGGTTAGTGGGAGTCATATAATGTAGGATCAATAGTTATTATTTTAAAGTTTCAGATTATAATAAGAAATAACATATACATATGCCGTATTATAATTGTAACAAAATAATATAGTAAAACTGTTACCACAAGGTTCCAAAGCTACAAGTTTATTTGCTTGCGTTTGCCGACACCAGAGCACCAGCATCAGTTTAAATATTTCTTCTAATTTTTGCCTTAAATTCCCAGCGGGAGTGTTTGAACTGAGATTGACTAAAAGAAAATATTTACCAAAACTGTATTATAATATATATGGCAAATAATGATCTATATCGCAACATTTTATCAAATAATCAAACAAACTTACAGCTTTGTCGCATTTTTTCAAACGCACTCTTTGAACTGAGGCTTCTGAACTCTTTCACTTATAGCAAAACGCGCATGCACTTTAGTAATTGTCTCGTAAATACTATAACGTGGGCCAAATCTCGACGTCAAATCGATAGAATAAAGTAGGTACATGTAAGAACAGGGACAGTATCGTCTGGCCGTAGTCGCGTGTCTGCCACAACTAAGGTATGACGTACGGCGCTTATATAAAATTAAATATAGTTTTCGGATCGGTCAGTAACAGTTGGTTCTATCGGTACATTTTTAATAGACAATTTTAAATAAGTGACTCACTTTGAATTTTTTATTTACTAGAATAGAATCGCTGATGGCTCTGTCGTCGATGATGATGCTAGCGTTTTTTATAATTTAGTATAAAAATGTCAATGGCGCAGAAAAGCTTGCGTAATAGAACAATAATTTTGTTGCCAATACATAAGATACAAAAATTCGAGGGCTCTTTTCAATATATAAAGTGTAAGGGCTATTTTAGTAATGAGAGGTAAAAATAGTATACACGTCACAGTTAGGAGTATATCGGTCAAAGCACACGGCGTTAGGAATTGTGACGCAACTGTTAATGGTCGCATTAATATTATATTGAACGACGTAAATATTGTATAACTTGCATTATTTACAGATAAATGTTTATTTTCAAAATCACACATAAAATGCTTAAAAAGAATAGCTAAAAAAGGTTGATTACACAAATGTATTTTAAACATATCTTTTGCTATTTTAACTCGCATAATCTAATAACGAAATAAATCATAAAATAAAAACAAATAAAAATACTACTTATATTTATTTATTACATATTTAAATAATTTACATTAATAAAAACATATGGAGGTACGTCATGGCGCAGCTCAGAGCTGGCTCGGCTGCGTGTAAAGCGACGGCAAAAGCGACGGGGATGATGGATTTTTCTATTTGGAGATGGGGATGGAGAAAGCAGGGATTAAGCAACGGAATGTCTTAACTAGGTTGCTATGGCTCCTGCAGTTCCCTCTGCCTACCCTGCCATGTGCAGGATAAAGTGTGAAGCTAAATAAAAACATATACTAACCAAAACTGTTATCAGCCTGGCGCTTATTCAATTCGATGCAAGCCCGGCGATGCACGAGGCGATGCGTGAGCGCTACATAGCGCTTGTTGAATTCCGTTTCAGATTCCGTGGGATCCTCTTCTATTCTATCCATGACATCTGTTAAATTATGTTTAGTATATTAGAAGCTGAATTAATAAGACTAAAGGTCGTAATAAATCATATTATAAATATATGAGTGTCCGAAAATAGAATAAATATATTGTAAAGTAAATATTATTATAAATGAAAATGCCCTCATAAGATCAACATATATTAAAATCTTATGTATTTTTCACTTAAAATATATTTTTTAAATTAATGATGTGGATAATCGCTAACCTGAGGCGGGATAGTGAAATTTTCACTGTACTAATTGTCTATATAATAAGTAATTGAAGAATATATATTATATTGGTGATTGTATATCGCATTTATAGCAGTTGTAGTTAAATTTAAAAAGTAACAGTTTCCTGTCAAAAGTAATCAAAACCACAAATCATAATACACGTATTATGTGAAATGAAATTAAAGAGAATTTTTTAGTTATATTTATTATATAAATAGACTTTCTCTTATATTAGCAACAATTTTTTAAAATATTGTAAATATCCAACCTGGTGGTATTCTTGTCCAGTTATCATCGTTTTCAGATAGTAGGATCCAATTGCCGCACCACCATGGCGTCGCGTATACTCCTTTTTCATCTTCTGTATCTGAGCCACCTGAATTTGCTTCGTGCTCTGTTGACAAATTTTCTTTATACAAGAATCTATTATCTATATGCTATGAAGTTTACATAGAGATTACTAAAAAAAACACCTACTCATAATACTAAAGCAATATTAAATTAAAATCATTGCTAAAATATTTTTACAGGAGGCTTATATTATTTTTACAATAATTGCTTCAAATTAACTTTTATATTTATTTAATTATCTATTTATATTAATATAAATAAACGATAAAAATATAAACATTTTGTTAAAAAGTAAAAAGTAAAAGTGAGGAATCACTTTACGCACGCAGTTACCTCTGCCTACCCTGCAATATGCGGGACAAAGCGTGAAGCAAAAAACAAAGTTAGTCACCATCTGGATCAGCATCATCAGCTATATCTAGTTTGTCAAGAGAGTTGCCGGCTGATCGTGCAATACGCGTGTCTTGAGGTTTCTCGATACCGACGTAATCTTCTTTGCCCCGTTCTTCTGACTGTAGAAATAATATTTCTTTTCAGATTCTAATATCGATTTTATATATTTTTATAAAAAAATATCAAGTGGACAAGAAAGTGTGTAAAAGCTTTTAAATATTTATAATACTTTTATCATTACCTTGGCTCGAACATCTTGACGATGTCGATAATGTCTCGATTTATCTTCAGAACGATATCTTTTGTCTAATTTCTTATATAATCTCACGCCACTTGTATGCTTTTTTGTGACACTACCAGATGGTGAATCAGCAAACCCCGCCGGTGCAGGAACAATATCTGGTGTTGCGTCTACATAGGAATCCTTAAAGCAAATATAATAATTACCCTTTTTAAATATTGTGTACTATTCGCCATATTATATATATCACATAAACAACATTTATCAACAGTTTGGAAATGGCCTTAATATTACTTATTATACCTTTTTTAGCTAGAAAAATGAGTGCATTGGTTGCTGTCACTGACATTTAATGAGTATAAAATTAGCGTAATATATAATTGATTAAAAAAGTTAGTGGCAATACAAAGTAAAAAGCTCTACACTGTAAAATCCAAAAGTTTTGTGTAAATATGATTTGTATATGAGTTCTGTGTAAAATTGTGAAAATACCTCAGTATGGGTCGACGTCCTGGACGCACGATCTGTGACGTCATTCTGGGCAGTCACAATATGCACCTCTTTTCCACAATGCAAGCAATGCGCCTTTGCCTCACATTCGCCTGCCAAATGCTCTGTATGCTCCGAGTAGAACACTGAGTCAGAACCTGGAGACACTGAGCGTAAGGATTCTGCTGATGCCGCTGCGAATTTACCATCTGTCGTGAACAGTCGCCTATTGAAACTGAACTTTTTGAAGCTTTTATTGCCAATTGCTTATTGTTAATATACCAATACCAAAAGACTGGTGTTATACCTTCTCAAAGTGAAATAAAACTTAAAAATATTATTGAAATAAATATAAGGCAAGAAAAAAACAATAAACAACTATAATAATGATATAAATACCTTTCTCGGGCTTTTTGTGATGTCTCGGTGATGTTGTGGGGCTCTTTACGTATCGTAATGGGGTTAATCTCGATCCTGCACTGTTCAATGTTCTAGCTGTTTCAATGTCCTCTGCTTCTAATGAGCTAAGACAAGGGACAGTAGGTATTGATTGTTTTCGTCGAGGTAAGCTTCCCGGTAATGATATGCTTTCGTTTGAACCACTTTTCCTTCTTGGTCTACAGCTAAAATTTATTAATAAATATATTACAAATTATATTTTCTTTATAAGAAGTATGTGAAAATACACATAGTGATGTTGTCCAATTGTAAATGCAATTAATCGTTAAAAAAGATTCTGAACTACAATTGATATAAGTTAAAATATATTCATACCTATATCCAGAGTGGTTATTAGAAGTGGGAGATTTAGTTGAATTTATATTACTGGCGGTCTTTCTTCGAGGACTATCTCGCAATCGCCTGTGTTTTCTAGGCGAAACGTTTCCGTTGCCAACACCTATAATAATTAATTTTTGAATTATTTAATAGTAATAATAAAAAAAAAATTAAACTACTTTAACATAGTCAGTTTGAAATCAATTCAATTCACCTTCTTTTCTATATTGTTCGCTAGAATCATCAGATGTTGGGATATTTAAATGCAATTTGACATTTGATCTATAACCACCGTCTATGGTTTTGCTTTGTGTAGGACTCTTGGCTTTCAGTTTAGTTCTTTTCACATGTCTCTCTCTCTCAATAGGTCTTTTAATTTCGTTCTCTTTATCCTTAACCATTTTTTCTTTTACCATTTTTTCAACATCTCCAGGTTCTCGAGGGGAAGATTGAATGCTTTTGGTTTTTTCAATAAAATGCGTTTTCTTTTTTCGGACTTCAGGTATTTTTTCCTCTAATGGCGATTTTGTTTTTGCTGCATTTCTCTCAGAACGTTGAATGTTATCAAGATCTTTGGGTTTTTTACTCCAGTCGTCTTGTGAAGTAGATATAGATTCATCATAAGACTTTGAAAATTCCAAAGTGAAAGCTTTCTTTTTTCGTCTTTTTTCTTCAGATGCCCACGTCTTCGGTCTACTCGTCGATCTATATTTTTGACTATGTTTGTAAGCTGTAAAAATGTAAATAAAATTAGAAATTGAGATTTTGCTTCAGAAAAATATACTACAATATAATCTTACTTAGACCTCCATCATCGCCATCATCGACAGGACTTTCATAATACCCTGATGAAGAATAGTGCACGCTTCTCTCATCATCAGACAAAGAACCCTGTTTAAAATATTTTTTAAATTAAATTAAACTTGAAATATAATAAATTAAAATTAATGTATACATGAAATATTATAAAATTAGAAACAAAAACAAAAAAAAGAAAATTTATACTAGTAAAGAACTATTACGCCAAAGTGTGGTCTTCTGCCTCTCAACATGCATTACCTCGAAGAGCTGCCACGATACATTCGATAAACATGACCCGAAATCCCTTAATTAGAAATTGTATACTGTATGAGTAAATAACTGTTCACCAACGCGATAGAAGATGTCTTTAAAACCCTGGACTGGATTGAACGAGGCGTCAACGTCAATGGAGAGTATATCTCTCATCTTCGTTTTGCCGACGATATAGTCATCTTTGCAGAGACGCTGGAAGAGCTGATCCGAATGCTGAACGACCTAAATGAGTCCTCCCGACGTGTGGGTCTTGGTATGAACTTGGACAAAACAAAAGTTATGTTCAACAGAAATGTCATGCCGAGACCAGTACGAGTCGACGGCGTTCTTCTCGAAGTTGTACAGGACTACATTTGCCTAGGCCAGATAATACAACTTGGCCGAAACAACTTTGAAAAGGAAGCTGATAGGAGGATTCAGTTGGGTTGGGCGGCATTTGGCAAGCTCCGTCGAGTCCTTACGTCGACAATTCCGCAAAGCCTGAAGACCAAGGTCTTCGAGCAATGCGTCCTACCGGTGATGACATACGCTGCCGAGACGTGGACTGACAAAGGGGCTGGTCCACAGATTTAAAGTTGCTCAGCGGGCTATGGAGCGAGCTATGCTTGGAGTCTCTCTCAAGGATAAAATCAGAAATGAGGTTATCCGTGAGAGAACGAAAGTAACCGACATAGCTTGCAAAATTAGCAAACTGAAGTGGCAATGGGCCGGCCACGTCTGCCGCAGAACCGATGGCCGTTGGAGCAGACGAGTCCTGGAGTGGAGACCGCGTCTTGGCAAACGTAGTGTAGGACGCCCTCCGGCCCGCTGGACCGACGACATACGCAGGGTTGCCGGAGCAGGCTGGATGAGGGTTGCGGAGGACCGGAATGTTTGGCGCAAACTTGGGGAGGCCTATGTCCAGCAGTGGACAGCGATTGGCTGACGATGATGATGATGAGTAAATACGTACCACCATCTTTGGAACTAGTTGTTCTTTCTTTTCAGAGAGTTTTTTATCTTCTTTTTGTTTTATTTCTTTCTTTTCTATTTTTTCTGGTAGTTCTTTTATTTTATCAATTACAGATTTATCATTTGATTCAGTCATATTAGGATTTGAACCACCAATACTATAGCTACCACTTGAACTGCTTTTCCCGCTTATACCTTCCCGAGAACCAGTACTCTGCAAAATTATATTTTAATGTAAGTAACAGATAAAATAGATAATGACTCCCTAAAACTGATTAGTAGAACTTACTGATTTAGTAGGCACTTCATCTTTAATTTTCACTAATTCAGTCTTAATTTTTCTACTATCCATAGGTGTTATGTCTGCCTTAACTTCGAAACGTTCAACTGATGGCTTTTGTATTCTTTCGGGTAAAGGTAACGGAGGAGATGACAAATTAGGAACAATGAAATCTTCCCTTATTTCTAAAGGAGGTGAAAAACTTGGCACTATTAAGTCTTCGGCTACATTATCAGTTTTAGTAGAAGAGTATAAACTAGACGCGCTTTCAAACGATGATCCTTCTTGTGCTTTATTATTACTTTCAGAGTCTGTAAGAAATAAATTAATTATGATTACTTAAATTATATTTAAAATGGCAAAATTTATATAACATTTTTATATTTATTTTTAGACGTTTATATTTTTCACTGGTTTACATAAATATAGTACTAAGTAGTATAATAAACTTACTGTGGTTTTGATTTTTACTGTTACTCTTCTTAGAACTATCCGAATTAGCTGTAACATAATCTTCCGTTGTAGTAGTACTTTCTGATACATCAGTTGTGTTAATTTTTCCTGAATCAGTGCGAGCTAGACTTGTCTCACTGCTCGCTGCTTTGGGTAGTATTTGATCTGACGGAGTTGTTACTGCTTGGTTCGGTATTGTTCCATTTGGTTCTTTCTGTTGCGCTTTTCTTTGTAACTCTTGTCTTCTTGAAGGACTTAGGGCTCTCTCTCGTTTCTTATTAATAAAACTGGGTGTTCTTTTAAAAGGAACATCCGATAAATCTAAGCTAGGATGGGTAATTGCTATGGCGGGTGTATGATTTGGTTTCATTTGAGATGGGGATAGGGATTTAGATATAGTAGGCTGTTTTGTAATTGGTAAAGATATGTTAGGAACAACGGCCGGTGGGGATAAAGATTGTCGTGTTTGTTGTGAACTTGAACTTGATGTATCTAGCTTATTACGTGGTGAAGTAGGTGATTGACTCTGAAATAAAATAATGATATTATAAGGCTATTTTATTTTAATATGATTATGAAATCATTTACCTGTTTTAAGCGTTCAACTTAATGAAACATTCTTATGTCAAAAATAAAAGAAAAATAAATAAATTGCAAAATATTTTTTTTTATGAAAATGTCTTACTTGAGATGCATCAAATTCTTCATCTAAAGCGTCAGTATCTAAAGACGATCTTTGTTGATGTTGCAATAATAATAATTGTTTTCTTCTTGATGTTGGAGTTAATAATGCCAATGCACCAGGAGATGTTGCCAACGAACTTAAATCCGAAGAACTGGATAATAAACATAAATAAGATCAATTTCCGTTATAAATGGGAACATGAAAACAAATTATGACTCGGAAAAATTAGAAAGATAGAATACCGCAGGTAGGGTAGGTTACATTTAGACAGCTAACGTGATGATATCTTTAAAAAAAAATAATTTCCCAAGAATATGTTTTTAAATAAAGACCAGTATCAGTTTTAAAGAATAGCGCGTTTAAACAAAATATTTTCAGCTAGTTAGAAAAGACAGATAAAATAAAAATACATAAAGAACATATAAAAATTTGAACGCAGTGGGACTCTTACGAACCGCGCCTTCTCATCGCTAGGAGCGCTTGCACGGTTCGTAAGAGGGCGCGGGTTCGAGTCCCGCTGCGTTCAATTTTTTATGTATTCTTTAAGTATTTTTTCTATATTTAGTGTGGATTAAATACTTTAAAAATGACAAAAATAAGAAAGATAAAATTAAATTAAAATTTACCTTATGACGGTACCGTTGTCGGTTCCAGAGTCCACTTGTAATACTGTGGTTTGCGACTCATTCCACATTCCATCAGAATGATCTCTAAGAAGAACATAAAAATTTCGATATAAATTGCAAATAATTTTATTTAGAATTACTCACTTTTCGAAAGGCAAAAAGGTAACCACCAGCTCACTAAAGTTAATGCCTGATGAACAGATGCAAAAAGTCATATTATGAAAAATAATAGAAAATAACAAACCTGCTATGGTCTACAGTGAGGGATTCACTTGAAGCGCATGGTGAAGTCTTTTCTAATGGCGCAAGAATCGTCGTTATGTTGTTTGAAATTATCGCTCTTTTAGTCTTTTGTCCACAGTCCACTTCTATGTCACAACTTACTGGGTCAGGTGACGCTGGACTTGACTTAGCAGTACTAAAAGTTTATTAATTAATTAGTTAAGTGACGATTACTATCTTTCATGGATGAATGTTAAGGACTTTCAAGTTGTTGAAAGTAAATGTTAATCTCATTTGAACGACTAAATCAAGACGTAATTAATTTAACACAAAATAAATTATACATCGAAATTTTAAAACCTTGTTAGGATTAGTTGATTTTTTTTTCATTAGTTAATTTGGAAATATAATTAAGCGCATAATATATACAATCCTTAATAAATATAACACAAGTAGTTTCAATTATTTATGATCTCACTTTATTTATATAGAAATATATACAAGGTGCAAAAGCATAGTGATATTTATCTAAATCATTATACGAAGCGATATCAAAAATTGTAATGTTAAATCTATTATTAATAAACCAGCTCCTATAATACTTTTAAGCTTATTGCAAATACTTACCTTTCTAGTGGAACTCCATTAACGCGTTCAGTTTTTTCCTCAAAACTAACACTCCGAATTCTAAATGGTTCATGCTTGTAACTAATGTACTTTTCATGAAAATCTTCGTATGGAGCATTACCATCTGAAGAACTACGAAGAGAATTTATGGATGAGTGAAAGCGTAAGCAATAATTAAAAGATAGGATTCAGAAGACAAAAATGCTATATTTAGCTTCACGCTTTATTTGCCTTGTAGAAGGAAAGACGAGGAGAACTTAATATCAGGGACCTCTGTTCTCCACTTTTCCTCTAAATTCGAGACAAGACATGTAAATTCGCAAAAATCAACGCTGCGCTTGTGTTGTATTTTTTTTTGGTATAATATTGTTACCACGTATCGCCAATTAACAAATATATATGTATGTTTGTAATCTTTTATTGTAATCTTTAATTATATTTTGATATCGTTTATTTATTCAAAAATATTAGTATTATTTAACATTAGGAAAAAAGATAGAAGCTAAATTATTTCAACTAGCAAAAGCTCATAACCGGTCGGTGGGCGATGATTTATGTGAAAGTGCCTCTAAGACTAATTGTATTGTTAGATAATCTACTAAGAAATGTGAGTAAAATGCTTAAAGAAAATATATAAAAATTTAAACGTAGCGGGGCTCAAATCCATGCCCTCTTGCGAACCGTGCAAGCGGTCTCGTCACTAAGCCATACGTTCTTCAAGCACTTGCACGATTCGCAAGGGGCGCGGGTTCGAGTTCCGCTGCGTTCAAATTTTTATGTTTTATTTTTAAGTATTTTTTCTATCCTCAGTGAGGATTAACACTATAAATATCATATAAATAAATGTGAGTAAGTTGATGAAATGACTTCTTGTTTTGCTTATGAAGTATTAATGACGGACCAAAGTGTAGGGAGGAAAATGTAAACAATAGAACATTTTTGTAAGAAATAAGTTATTTGATTTATTATCTACTTCCATAGTGTGTAACTTTAAAAAAAGTGACTTATTTTACAGTAATACAAGAAAAAATTGATATATCTAACAATTAACTTAAATAAGTAAATTCTTTGTCAAATATTCAACTTATTCACGTAAAATACTGCTAATAAAATTATACCTGAAAGAGCCATCTGGTTCAAATCCAAATATTCCTTCATCTTTGATCGGCGTTTGATTATAGTTTTGAGTAATATATTGTCGATACATCGCTTCCCTTTCACGATCTTCCTTAGTCATATTTTCTTGACTTGTTGACATAATTATTGGAGCGTCTTTCACTCCATCTCCGGTTGAAAGTTCAGTTTTCCTCCTGTCCATCATACATATTTCAGGATGTATAAACCTCGTAAGTTTTTGTAACAACTTTTAGAAGTTAATACATTAAAAATAATATTATTATCACAAGTTATAAGATTATCTACTTACGCATCTAAAAGAATTTCGCCTTCGGACATCGTCTTTTGCAAAATTCTCTTGTTTTTTCTTCGTAATGTTGTAAATGGTATTGCTTCATCATCAGGCCTTGGTTCAAAGTCAATAATAATTTCCTTTTCATTCTTTTCGCTGTCATCCGTTGTAGTAGCTGACGTTTCTGTTGATGGTTCAGATTGAAATGTTGATGTCTTTGATAAGTTGTGGGAGTTAATAGTTTTTTGTGAAGCGTCACTTGTACTTTTCGATAAAATTGATCTTAAAGATCTATCCCCTTTTGCTTGTTTAGCGATTTCTTGTTGTAAATATTCTAAATTTCTTCGATTTAATGCCATACTCTTTTCTAAAGTTTCTATATCATCGTCTATTGTATCGTCCCTATCGCTTTCATGTATAAATTGAAAATTTTGTTGAAAATATTCTTGTGCTTGCTTTTGGTAAGCACTAAGTTCTGATTTATCAATTTGTGATGAAGCAACAGACTTGACTGATGACGAAGTAACATCATCAGAATCTCCTCTCATTAAAGGTGATGGCGGTCTCATCGATGTTGGTGATCGAGGTGATCTAGGAGGCTCTTCTGATTGTGTTCTATGAAGTTTTTCATGCTCTGTTCCAATTATACTGTGAAAAAAAATTGTATTCTATGTAAAATATGTTACCATTATATGTATATATTTTAAATAATAAATATTATTACAAGACTTCATTGTACTTTTACATACATCTAGTTATATAGTAAATATCAACGTTTCCTCAATTTCGTTCAAAAAGGATTTTATTACTTTACCTTTCAATAGCGACAGCGACTTCATTTTGTTCCCTCCCAACTAAGCGATCTCCACCTACTTCCGAGAAGGATTTAGTTAATCTTCTTGGTCCTACAGTATATCCGTTTGTTTGAACACCTGCTGCCACCATTTTTACCTACAAGGCATATTTGGAAATATACATATTTTTACGATATTATATTACATTTTTTTTTGTTTTATATGTATTTACGATGAATGACGACGAAAGTATATTAAAAAACAGTTCCATTTTATATTTTATATACTAACATAATAAAAGACAATGTGTAGGAATTAATAATACGCAAAATTCTTAGAAAAAATTAAATTTGAAAATTTGTATAGTTTTAGAAATATTTTTTCTTCAATTTTTTAATTAAAGATTTTACCCTTTTGATTGTGCGAGGACTTAACGACAGATAGTTAGGTGGATGCGGTTTCCTTCCCAAACAAACTTCAGTTTGCGTTGCTTGAGTTCTCATTACACCTTTTTTTATAGAATCTGAAAAGAAGCTCAGTAATTAAAACGTAAAAAGTGTACCACTTTTATATTTCTTGTTTATAGAAGAGTCGTGATACATTTTTATATAATTTCGTATAGGATTAAAATAGTTATTTACTGTGTTTTTCTTTTTACTATGTAAAAATAAATAAAACATAGATTTGTTTTACCTAATACTACAACTTTAGTTCCGTCTACTTGCGGGCGTACTGGTATACCGTGGGCCGGCATCGGCGTTATAGGAGGATAGTGAATCGGTGCCGGTGCCTGAGCTATGTATTGAGGGTAGGGCGGAAACGGCTGGAACATTACTGGTAGAGTAGCGTATGGCTTGTTTTCTGGCTGTTCATGAAATAAATAAAATCTTTAAGTAGTAACGTTATATTATATTCAACGAAATGTCATTTTAATAACTGACTTAGATGTTGGAATGGTATGGGATATTAAATTATATCAAAATAATAACATATCTCACTTATTTTTAAAATATTTAAATTAATTTTTCGTGTTTTATATTAGTAGGTAGTAATTTGTGTCATTGTGGTTGAATTAAAATATCGACACTTCGTTCTATTTCCCGCATAAAGTAAGATTGAAAGACGGAATGTAATGTCAAGACATTCCCATCTCCGCAGTCCGCTAATCGAATCATCGACGTTCAACGTTCGCTTTCAATGAAAATGAAAAAAGTCAATTCTCTTTGAGTGGGAATGGAACTCATAACCATCGTGTTACAGTCTGGCAACGCAAATTGAAATCAATATATTCAAATGAAATTCTCCTACAATTAACATACATAGACCTGTCAAACAATTCCAATTATTCAACCTAACCTTAACTACTCGTCCGTCGATAAGCCTTTCGCAGTCCCTTCTAAACCGGTTGCCGCTTACAGCCGCCGGCATTACGGAGTCATCAAATGTGGTCAATGTATGAGAACGAGCGAAAGATACGTGTTTTGTCCTGGAAAAGAGGAATTACTTTGAAATAATTGATAGAACATATATAAAAACGAACATTTAAGTATAGTTGGCAAATTCGCGAGGCATTTTTATATTATTTAAAGTATCAGGACCAGATTTTCAAGTATTAAAAGTTTTCTACCTCTAGGTAGGTATATAAGTTATTTTCATGTATATAGTTTTAAATTATTAATTATGTAAGTCCAGATAGTTATTCTAGGTCCAGTAACTATTACATAGATAGTTATTGAACCTATTAATACAAGATTCTTATTCTAGAAATAGTTTTCGTTATAAATTTCTAAGCTAGGTCTAATTGTCTATTACCTGTGTGGTGGTATGGTGAGAGGCGGTGGTGGAGGTGGCGGAGGTATCGGAGTGTGGGCGGGGCAGCTATTAAAACATATACCATTAATAAGGGTTAGTGATAACGATGACTATTTAGTGATAAAAGTTCTGGCTCGTTTAAAATTATATGCGTATACGTTTGATAATTTTAGGTAAGAAATAAAAATAATTTGCGATTATTTTTATGATTTTTAATCCACACTGAGGATAGAAAAAATACTTAAAGAAAACATATAAAAATTTGAACGCGTTTAAATTTTATATGTTTTCTTTAAGTATAATTTGCGATTGTTTACCGAGAAATGAATATGAAAATTATTTTTTAATTATGTTATTTAAAATTAAAATATTTTTAAAAGAGCCAACGTATATTAAATGCATCTACACGTCCATATTATTTGTATGGAATAAATCTTTATTTTATTTTATTAGATAGACACAGTTTAAGGATAGGAAGTGTTCCTATTAAATTAGTATAAAACAAATTTCGTTTTGAACAGTTCCAGAACTGCTTCACTTTAAATCTATAATATTATAAATTTCAAAATTCTAATAAAAAATACACTTCTGTTGTTCACTTTTCAGTTCAGTTCATTTCAGATTTCAATATAACTAATAGAAAACAAGATAAGAGAATTCTATGCATACGTATATGAGGATGTCAGCGAAGGAAAACAAGATGGATATTGATTTTTATATTTATTTTGGTAACTCAGTTTTTGATAAATAAAGGTAAGGTGTGAAATGATGATTGCATGTAACAGTTTTTTGTAAAAAGGAGGCGAGTTTAATCAAAACCAGGTATGCGGGTAAAACTAAAACCACCCTACTGCTTACGTGTTTCAAATTTTCTCATGCATTCTGTAGTTTCATTTACACAACACAATATATAGAAACAAAGCTTCCTTTATATCAGCGAATAAGTTAAACAATGAAATAAAAATATGTTTTTTTTATCAATATGTTATTTTTAAGCGTGTTCTTAGATTCTCTAAAGAAAGTAACAAAAGATTGTTTTCCTCTACAGGGAAGTACTAGCTTCTATAATACAATATACATTTATATATGGACTAATAGGCTAAAAGTACATAAATGTTTTTATTGTCATTTTTCTACCTTTATTATTATTCCGTAGGTATATACCAGGCAATGCAAAAGGAATCTGGGATCACATGCTTTGTCATATTTAGCCTTTTATGACATTACGTGTCAAGTGTTTAAACTCAACACAAGAAAATCACAATAATTTATTCTTTCCGATTTGTACTCGAAACTACGTCCAAGATATTTACAAACAAACGCTGTTTTACTGCAAAATGTCGGCCGATTTAATTTAATTTTATAATTATTTTTTTTAATTAATTTCGTTTGCTACGTAAATTAAGTTGCTACTTCCTAAACTAAGTTGCTACTTACTCCTTGGTACATATATAAATTATAAAGTCTGAAAATTATTATTAAAGACTTGTATAATGACTACATTTTACCTGTGGTCACTCCCTTGAGTTTTAATATGATTCGTTATTAAGAATTGTATATGACGAACTTGTAAATGCATTCACTTACTTACATATTCTGTTAACACAGGAACAAATCACACAGTCCATTGAAACAATATATGTGACATAATTACAGGCTATAGCTTTTCTATTGATGGGTTTTCCAGCAAAAAAGTTTTCAATTCGAACCAGTTGTTCCTGGTATAAGTGCGCTCATTGAAATAAACTCATAAGGTAAAGGCTTCTTAAGTATTATTAGCTTTTATTACTGATAACTGAAATTATATAGACAACTAATCCCAATATTTAAATATATTATAATCTACAAAAAAAGCATATAGTCATAGATATTACGCATATACTTTTACTAAAAATTCCATAATTATCCGTCCTAATGCCGGAATCTTCGCACTGTGGGAAGATGAACTCAGAGCAGTGCCTGGGACTTGCGACCCAAGTTTAAGATTGACACTTCTAAAGCCCAAACCTACTGGCAAAGTTAATTCGAAATAAATTTCTAATATTTTCAAATGCCTTTTATGGTGTACTTTCAAAGCAATAACGTCGTAACTTTTGTGACAATTTTTACTCTTTTAGAAGCAAACGACACATGACTGTCGAAATGTTAGCTATTTTCTTCACTAGGTTAATTAGGACATACACACACGACACGACGATTTCGACAATTCCAATATTCATTAGAACTCCGACTGCTCTTTTTGAGTAGTTAAGTATGAGAAATAATTCATTACCCTCAATAAGTATAGAATCAACAACTCCAAATTTTCCTATTGCTTTTAAATTTATATTACTAAGTAACTTGTATGAAGTTGTTGTCAGGGGACAGTCGTGGCGCAGAGGCGCAACGTCTGCCTGTAACGCGACGGTTACTGGGTTCGATTCCCAGTCGGGGAGGATGGATTTTTCTATTTCCATTTTCTTCGCTCTGGCATCTAAGGCAAAGCGTGGCGTTGAGTTCCGCCAATCAACACGCAATGCCTCGAAAACGGCGGAAAGCGGGGACGGAGTAAGCAGGGACTAATTAACGGAATGTCTTAACACTAGGTGCATATGGTTCCTGCAGTTCTCTCTGCCTACCCTGCCATGTGCGGGATAAAAGCGTGAAGCTAAAAAAAAAACCTTGTAAAAAATAACCAAGTACACTTATACAGATTTAAGTTGTATAATACTAATTGGGACATCAGATTAGCGCGTGATGTAATTAGTAGCTAATGATTGTAATCCAATAGCGATTGACCGTTAATCAAAGATTAATTGTCAATGAAGATTATGTTACAATAATTTTCTTTACTTTGTATATATTTAAATATATAGATATATATATATATATATATATATATATATATATATATATATATATATATATATATATATATATATATATATATATATATATATATATATATATATATATATATATATATAATATATATATATATATATATATGATTTAATTTAACTTAAAATTATTGGTATTGATGTTCTAAAATTTTATGAACTGGATCTCCGACTATTTTAGTATATATTAAAACATTATACTATTTCTGTCATGCTTTTTTATTAATAAATAAATACTATTTTTTAGTATTACGTCATATTTTTACCTATAAATGTTTCTATTATCTAAACAATTTTAATGAGGCATTAAAAGGAAACAATAATACTAAAAAAGAATCATTTTACGCAAATAGGATTATTGTATAGTAATATATTGCGCTATATCATATTTTAGTAGTCAATTACGATATAATGGAGTTAGAAAGAAAAATCGCTGGCATCATATGAAGTATTAAGTAGATACGTTTTCGGTTTCTTCATAACAAATTTATATAACGAAATGGCATTTACGTGATATATTAAATGATCCTTTGAATTTTGTTCGTTAGTTGCCTGTTATAACATTGAATCAATCGACTGTTTTGCTCATTATTTTTCTTATTTTTTTAAAGCGCTTTAAGACTCTTATTAATATCGATTTTTCTTACGTTCTTTGAACCATTCTTCTTAGAAGCTTAGTTTGGTGTATATCTGTATGTACATAATACCAGTTTTCTCCATAACTTTTACAATATTCAAAGAACACAGAAAAGAATCTCAATAAATCAAGATATATGTACGACGTTACATATTGTATAAAATCTGCTACTATGATACTAGGAAAAACTCGTTACTTGAAAGGTTTTGTAAGTAAAGAAAATCCATTATAAACTTATATTTGTAGTTTCAAGCTAAGTACATTTTAGTTGGCAGATTTTTGTTTGTCAGCTGTTATAATAGTTATAGTTGCAAAATACAAATTTGAAAGCAGCCCTCAGCACGTGATTCTGACTTGCACATTACCATTGTTTTTAGATATATGCCTATTAAAATTATAAACGGAAATTTTGCTTGGCTTGGATGACACAGACAATGAAAAAGGGTCCTTTTAACTTTGTACATAAAATGTAAAATTCTCTAAATTTTATTAATTAAATAAGCGTAGAGCGTAGGGTTTCAAGTTAGCAAAGGAGAAATACATAAAAGAAAATACTTAAATAGTAAAATGTTAAATATTACCGCCGATCATGACATTCCACGAAGAAATTGTTAATATAGAGTAATGAATATCTTGATGACTAAAGTTGACAAAGAACGAAATCCTACGAGAGACGTAAATTAAATCCTTTATAAAAGTTGTCTTTTTTGTTAACATTTTTAAATATTAAATAACTTTTTAATTTTATACTTTAAAAAAGCTTGTATGACTATCTAAGAAGGACATTCCAAAATAAATCTTATTTTTTTGGGGCAAAAGTCTAGAGTGTAGCTTTATAACAGTGGGAAGTTCTGACGTTGCAGTGTCCTATTTCTGAGCTTATTCACAATAGGAGGGATAATTACTCCTTTTGTGTCTCAGTTCATTTTAATTTACGTAAACATTTTCTTTTCTGGCACGTCTCTAATAATAAAGAAAATCTTTTAATTTTTGCTCAAAACATCAGCTGTTACTAAGCTTTGCTTTTATATTAGTATAGTCGAAGAATCATTTTTCATAATAGCACGATGAAATGAAAAGCGTATCGGTTAAGCGTGAATTGCATCGCATATATATATATATATATATATATATATATATATATATATATATATATATATATATATATATATATATATATATATATATATATATATATATATATATATATATATATATATATATATATATATATATATATATATATATATATATATATATATATATATATATATATATATATATATATATATGCGATTCGCTTATATACGCTCCTAGGGACTTAACTTGGAAATTTATTATTAATTTCATTCGGGAAAAATTATCTTAAAAACGAAAACAGACGATATACTAAGCGATTCTATATATATTACGTTCTTTTCTATTTAAGTGCGTAATAAAAATAATATAATCTCTCTCATATTTGCTACGAGATTGTAGATTTTCCTCTAAACGAGTTGAACTGGGTTAGTAATTAGATACAATTTTCAAAGTACAAGTCAAGTTCATAGTCGTTAAGTCGTATTGAAGATGTCCGTACATAATTACAAAAGACACACATACACACATTTAAGGCGGGTTAAACTTAACATTTTTCAGTCAGTTAAAAATTCGTGTATATATACAATACACAATAATTTATTTTCTATATAATAATATTTTCTAATTATATCAAAACAGAAATATTTAATAATTAATATGCCATATATCAATCATATGCACTTCACACACAACATATAAAATGTGATATATAAAATATGACCATTAGAACCAACATAGTATTAGTTCGTGTTTTTATTTATATTTTCATGTAAAAGATTTATATTTTTATATTATGTAACTTGTAATTACAACAGATAATAAAGAAAATGAAATAAGTAACACTACCGCCTTGTAATGGGTGTATCCTAATTGCAAACAGCCGGCAAGCATGTAATTGCTCTGACCTCTGACCCCATTTATTATGCTGAGATATTACAGTACAAGATTAGTAAAGTATTTATAATAATATACAAGGAGAAATTTAATTTAAAGTAAAATAAGTGATTATTTTATCTTCTATTTGTCAATGTTCTGACTACGTTAATATTGTTAAGGTAATATACATTTTAGTCGACAGAGTCATCTTAGTCTATATATGATTATCATTCAATTCTCCACTCTCCGCTTAAATGAAAATATTGTGTGTTATAAGGCGGAACTTATTTCTTGAGCATATTCTTAACAAATAGTAAAAAAGGGCTATTAAGGAAAATTAACTATACTGCAGTTATTTATAGGGTGTGGCGGTAACGGCGACCTTAATTTCAAGAATAGTGTTAACTAGCCTTTATAAATTTGTTAAAATTATAAAAGAAGTAAAATTTTAAAACATAAAAAATATTTTTTTCAAACAGAGCCAGAGCGGGACAGAGATATATCTCTTTTTCTTTTGGTTATTTATTAGAATGATAGGTGACAGAATGACAACGTTTAATAGTATTTTTGTAGTACGACATCTATAAGTCATTCGTATTTAATGATGTCTACCTCACGCGTTACACAGTACGTATAAACATGGTGAAATGGAAAAATGATGCTGTACCTAAACTATTAATAATTATTAAATAGTTTTTTTTATATAGCCTCGAAATATTTTTCTCTATAAGTAGTTTTGATAATGGCCGCCGTGTCAGATACACCTGTATATATAAAATTTTGTTAGAAAAATTCTTTTTTAATCACCTTATAAAACTATTTCAATAAAACACAAAAATAGCCATCTACATGAAGAGAACACGTGTAATTTTACGCTCTCTTTGAATATAACGTTAAACTTAGTGACATTTATTTTATACGATATTTCTGTCATAGTTATACTATATTGACCTTTAAAGGTAATATTATATAATATAGTAATATTCTGTATTTTACCATATTTAAAATATGGCTTCTGTAACAAAGTGACCTTTAAAATCTGTACGCAACGTTTAACTTTAAATGAGACGACTAAAATGCAGGGGATTGGAACGTGCCTTACGGAGTGTAAGCTCTCTATGTCTTCCCTACTTAAGCTGACATATATTGGACATAGTATGAAATATGAAATATACAGGTTAACAGTGAAAAATATTTATCGGTAGTTGATATTAAGTTCGTTGCAATGCTTTATAAATAAAAAAAATAATAAAAAATATTATTAAATATATTTTAATTTCACTAACACGAATGATAAGCATATCAAATGTTACAATACCTTTAAACTTCTACTCACGGTATTATTGATGGGGGTCTCGGTAAAGAGCCTCCTCGGCTAACTGACGCGATTTGGTCCACATTATAGTTTTGGGGCCAACCCGCGTTATCTTCTATTACCGATCTGGAAAATTAAAAAAATATTATAAAAAAAAAAACAAAAAAAAAAAACAAAAAAAAAAAAAAAAAAAAAAAACAACAAACAAAAAAAAAAAAAAAAAAAAAAAAAAAAAAAAACAAAAAAAAAAACCAAAAAAAAATGAAAAAAATAAAAAAACAAAAGACAACAAAAAAAAAATAAAAAACACAAAAAAACATAAACATGCGATTTTTTCAAGATCCGTAATCCCAATATGTTGTCAGTCTTAGCTAGTACAACGGTATTCATGGCTCAAAATTGAACAGAAGAGATAACGACTTGTCTGTCAATTACAACTAAGCAAGAGCCAGGAGGGAGGACTTACCAGAATCGATTAAAAGATAAACATTTTATATAAAAAAGACAGCTGACGCCCAATACCTGTGATCCCAATATTTACATGGAGAAAGTGTGTTCCCAGCTTCATAACACGTGGAGCATAATAATGCTTTTCATTCTGCCTTAATAACATTTTTGGATTGGATAAACCTTAGCACAAAATTAAAGAGGGTATCTGGTACTCCAGATATGTCGACATTTATTGTAGGCAATTTTTTAATAACTGCATAATTTGTAAGACACGTAAAGTCCGCTGGCGCAAAGCAATTTTAACTATATCCTATTAAAGAAAGAACCTAGTACTTTTCTAACGATACATATTGAATTGAACTGGATAAACTCTCTGTTTACAAAGGCAAAATGTGAATATGTATATATTATAGACGGCTTCAAAATTTCCCTATTAAGCTATTTACGATAAAACCTCCACACTTCCGCTGCAAGCCACTTAAAAACGGTAGTGTCTCTTTTTGTGGAGCGCCAAGACAGATAACATAAGCGACCAAGATACGCTTTTAAGGGCATGAATTCGTGAATTTTGTAACCCGCATGGCCTTCATCAGCATTTTCATTGCGCACCTGGGGTAAGTAGGGCCATGTCCAAGTCGAACTGTAATGTGCGAGTATTAAAATGGACTAACAATTATTCGTAACTATGAAACAAAAACTGGCCAAAAGGGAATTAGACGCTCTACAATTTAGCAATAAATTGTACAAAAAATAAGACTACAAATGTCAGTCCTTCTAAAATGCCTTAACAGGTAGAGCATGTGCGTTCCATTGGAAACTTTTTCACTGGTTTAACGAACTCTGATTATTTTAAGATTAAAGACAAACTAATCGGTATATTCCTAAACGAATGCTCAGCATAAAGGTTTAATTGACAAGCAAGTTCGATAAGATAATCTCACAGCATTCGAAGATTTCATAACGGGTGAAATCGTTCTTTTTTACAGTTATCCTAGATAACAAAACTAGTCTAATCTCAAATACCCCGATGCCTACGAAAATGGAAGTGTTTGCCAAAGATCGTATTAATAAAAAAGTTGTTGGTCAAAGGTAGACAAAGAAAGCCGCTCATTATCAGTTGCTCTTTAACACCTAATTCTTTCCCATATAGCCTTTTTGGCGGAGAAAAATATAATGGACTTTAGTAAAATACGGTGAATTTCCCGGTACTTTGGTAATATATGAGCGAGTGTGAATGTGTGTTTGTACCAAAGGTGTGCAGGCGAGGGCTAGCACCCCGTGTATGTGTCCCGCTAGAGGGTGCAGCAGTGGCTACACCCTCAATTGGGTATGTGTTTTTTGTGTTGTTTCACTAGAGGTGTGGCAGCAGTGGCGACACCCTCTAATTGGTGTATGTGTTGTGTGAGTGTTTCCAGTCTAGAGGTGTGCAGCAGTGGCTGGCCCCTCTGTGTGATGTTATGCCCCACATACAGCGATGGCTACAGTCTTTTGTTTTCCATGAGCCTCTACCAGAGGTGTGCCGCGCTGGCTATCACCCCCTCTACGTGGAATGACATAACATTTTTTTACGATATTGTCCAAGATACTAAAGAGCAAATTGACGGAACCGCGAATAAATCTATTCTGTTTGATCAAAGGTATGTCAGTAAAGATAATGATATTTCTTGAATACAAGGTAGGCAGTATATAATGATTTTCGAGTATTTTCGGGCATGTCGAGCACGACCTGCTGCAGAATGGCCGTGTCCGGCGTGAGCAATCAAAATCGTTATTTGTCCATTGTCCGCCATTTAATGAAACAGTAGCATAGCCGAAATTGCATGAATATGGATCTATTCCTTCAGAATCATACGCATCATGACGGAAACTAATGAATGTGGTGTTTTTTTTCCAGGCGCCCCTCCAAATACGCTAATTAAAAAAGCCAACGGACGACTACGGCGGCATTGGGGTGGCGACCACGTGTTTGTCAAAGTGGTTTTGTATATAGTGTTTGAGATCAGTGAGAGTGAATAAGTACTTAGTAAGTAATTGTAGTGAGAGTAATTAGCAATGGGATTTGATAGAATTCCATGTGTACGAATTACTTTGAAAGTGTGTGATATGCTGTGTGAATATAATGCATAAATGGCACCTGGGGTTTTATTGACGATCAGGAGTGAGGCGCGACAATGGTACGCGTCTATGGCGTGTGGTATATACCCGCTCACCCACTATTCTACCCCCGATTTCAACTCCGACATATCATAATCACGTTTCTCGCGTGAAGGTATCAAAAGCGATAGTGTTGAGATTACAGTTCTTAACACTATCGCTTTTTCTACCTTCACGCCATCTCATTTTCCGCCCAATTCTAATCATTGCATATTTTCTGCGTTTAACATCGAATATTATTTATTTCTGGTTTTCAATTGTTAATTATTATTAGGTTAGAAAAGGCTTAAAAAAAGATGACATTTTAATGTTTTTTTTTAATTAATACAATTCAGAGAACGTGCTATGTTATGGCAGTTATAAATAGTCAGTTACTTGTCGTTCGTTAACTTTCATCGAATCATCCACAGAATTTAATTACTAATTTTAACTATAAATTAAAAAACGGCAGTTCCCTCATTTTCACTGGCTCACACCTATTGGTTGTGTTTTGGGGTTGCTATCAGGATTTCAGATAAGTATGCGTTAGGTAATATCAGATTACAAGCCAATTTGGGATGATCCTACATAATTAAGTGAAAGTTGCATCAGACCTTTGCATCTCGTCTCTACGCGGTGTAGAAGAGGACTTGCGAACGCGTTGGGACTGCAAACTCAAGTGTAGGTTTTACATGTATGCTAATTACCCTCACCTCTACTGATCTAAGCTTTTCTCCTATCTAAATTTTTGAAACATACTTTCCTAATTATTTTTATTGCCTATAATTTTAGACCAACTTCGCTTGTTAGACTACGTGGGACACGTACAGACAAAGTCCATGTGTTCTAAAATTTTCATAAACCTAAAGCTACAATAAATTCTCTAAGACTAATAAGCGAGTAATTTCTACGTTGTTACGTATTTAATGATTGTTATAAATACACCCGACATCCATCAACATAATGAGCAATAAGAAAATGAGCAATTCCTACCTCGTGTATTCTATAAGTAATAGCGTAGACGTATCGCTGGCGACAAAAAACCCCCCCCAGTTTTAAATAAAATAAATATAATTCGTCTACGACCTCGTATTAAATACAATCCAACCTAGCTCAATTAAATACCACGTACAAATGTTATGTAAACTTTCCCACTAAACTCTCCCAATAAAGGAATATAGACCGCATGACAGTACGTTTGTATAAGAACGTGACTGTGAAAAGAATGTTTGTTGAAGGGACGTCACTGTGTCAACCCTCCCGTTAATCCCTTTGATCCATCCGTCACTACCGAGGGTACTTGGGAATATCTTGATATATTTTTTATAAGGTCATACATATATAATTTGACACGATATAAGTTTTTCTTATGTTTATTTAACTTTTATAGATAAATTTTATTTTGTAATAAAACAAAAAAGCAGAACGGAGTGTCTTAGTTCTATTGATTATTTATTAAATGTTTGCATGATTGATTGTAACTAGGTAACCAACAAAAGAATATTTATGTACTTTCACAATGTATTATATACGAATTAGTATTAGCGAACAGAACCTAGTTAACCTCCCTTCTTATAAGGTATTCATTACTGTACCTTGCCAAGATAGGGAAACTAAGAAAATCCACAACTATCGTTTATAGTCAAATGTTGTATCTCTGTGCCATGAGAGCCCCAAGGGAATGTTGTATTTGAAATACTTTTATTTATAAGCTCTTTTCAATAAAAGTTACTTACGTTGAACGATGTCAACTAACGTAACGCTGCGGCGTTACGTTAGTTGACACCGTTCACCGTATATAGAAAACTTTAAAAAATAATATCTATATTTATATGTTATACACGTATAGTACTTTGGCATGTCTACATAATATATCTAATACTTATATAAAATTTACGATCGTATCAATGTTACGAGCTTTTCATACTTATAAGCTTTAAAGGATCACAAAGCTATCATCTGTCTAGCAACTAAGTATTATTGTGCAATTTTGTTAGATTGATAGCATGTGAAGTAAAATTTAGCAATTATGTTATTAATGGGAAATATAACTAAAATAAATATATAAATTACCCTTTACTTATACCGTATATAGCCAAAAAAAACAAACAACCACCCAACATCATCTTGAGTAGAAAAATTGAACACCGAACCTTTAGTCTATTTACTATTATCACTCATAATAAAAAATGTGGATTGTCGGCGCGCAGATGCGTAGCGTCAGCCTGTAATCGCGATGGTTCATGGGTGCTATTCACACTCGGGAAGGTGGATTTTTTCATTTCTACAACGCTGGCAAGTAGGCAAAGCGCGGCGTTTTGTTACTCAACATTAAAAAAGGTAAAAAATGTAGAACGGAGTGTGTTAGCACTAGGTTCCCATGGTTACAGCTCTTCTTACCCTGCTTATATGTGCGGGATAAAGCTTAAAGCCATAAAAAACTTAACAGATTACTTTATCACGCCTCCAACTATTGAATTTACTGTTAAATACTATTTCAATATGTTACGATTGCCACATTTTAATACAAAAATAAATTTAATAAAACATTTTTTACATATAAAAATGATAGATAAAAAGTTAATATTAATAAATTAAAAAACCAAATAACCTACTTTCAACCCTGACCAAGTCAGGAGCAGTTTATAGAGTCAAAGTTCATACATACCTTGGATACCGCTGTATGGGCGCATAATCGGTGTTGAGATTCTCATCTGAGGGCACTCGACGACGGACACAGACGGATAGAAACGATGTTCTGTAAATAAGATTTTATTGTTATTATTATAACTGAAACTTACTTAGCTTAGCTTCGTCATCAGGCAGATAAACAATAAAATTTTCGATTAACAATTCTTACTTAGCAGATAAATGCATGCCTAAACTAACAGCCTGTATCTGGTAGACAGCGTTAACTACCAGCTTGCTATCTGAAAGTTTATCGGTAACCAGTGAACTGGTCCTTAAGACGGAAAGTCGTAGAGAAATACGCTTTGCCCAACAACGTAATAATTATATCACTTTAAAATAATATCGTGCACAAAATTAATATTCTAATAGTATGCTGATTCAAATTCGGTCAAATTCCTTCGTCCTCATAAATTCTTAAGAAATTTTGCTTTAATTTTATTTTGCTTTTGCTATAAATTTAAAAAATTCCACAATAGATATTATTATTCTGAAAACTCTAAATATAAACATATCCATACGAATAAAAAAATATATGGTGATTGTACGTGTTATAGTCCAAGAAAATTACTTGAAATAATAGTTTATATATGTATAATATATAACAGTAAGTCTTGAAACTCCTATTTTTTTTATAATATAAATATTAGTTTTAGTTAAGTGGTTAATTTTAACCGTTTACCAGTTTTAAAAATAAAACTAAAGTCAGGTAAAATTTTCATATGTATATAGCTTGACAAGAGTATTCCGACTGAAAATTTATGCGTTGATTAGAATGGTTGGAGTGCGGCTTTGGATTTCGCCACTCAAAATGAAATCTACAAAGGAATTTTCAGTGAGTAATGAGCAAATTGTTTATTCTGCGATAACTCATACAATGCAAGTTGGTGGAAAGCTAAATGTACTTTTAGAAACATAATAAAAGAATTAATGTAAACAACAGTTATGGGTTCAATTCTTATTTTGGGAACTTGTGTACTGGAGTCGCTTTAATAAAGAGATCTATGTGAAAGTAAACAATTGAAACTCCATTAGCATAAACATATAAGAATAATATTAATTATACAAATAATTGAGGTGATAATACTAAATATATTAATCCTTGGAACTGCCAAAGATATTCAAGTTATTGCTAACTATAATCTGATATTTCAAAGTTTCAAAATTCGTGGCTGCAGTACCGATCATTATCCCCAACGGATCACTCGTAAAATGTACAGACGTTACGATGTATACTTGATAAATTTAATATTGCTGAACTTTAACCTGTAGTTTTATCTAGAATACAGATATTTTCAAATCCAGGTACATTTTGTTCTTTATATTCACATAAAATGAATTATATCACTTTTGGCTTAAACTATCTCTTTTATGTCTTTACGAAAGCGTATCAATTTGAATAATATGACGTTATAAAACATAAAAAGCGAAGCTCCAAAAGATAAGCTTCTTGTACTAGATTGGTAGAAGTCGCATATATATGTATGTATAAGTACTTTGAATATCTGAGATTTTGTGGAAATGCATTTCATGCAAGAGTCAGGGACAAAATTGGTACTGTTTGATAGTATAATAATCCTAAATAAACTTCACATTAGATCCCCAGAGAAGGACATAGAAAGTATAGTGGTCGAGGCAAAATAATTGCGTGTATAGGGATCGTAGTGCTTCGCGCTTTGTTATGGTGTTTCCCACAATATTACGATCTTTCTTGTTGATCATCATTTGTCATAACTTATTAGCGAACATAGTATGTATTGCCTTTTGGTACTCTAAAAACAAATTATTAAACTAGAAGTATATTAAATAGTTTAAAATATAGAAAATTTTCTCGCCCAACAAAGATTAGGATTGTATCTATATAAACAAATATAAAATTTGTAAAATTCAGGAAATACTAATTTGAATCTTAATATATCAGATGGGTTATTTATGGAATGCAAACGGTGACACTGGAGTGCTGCATTATGTGGAATAGTACAAAAAGGGCGAGCAGTACGTAGATCTATTATTATTAAATTGGAAGTAAAAATAAATCAATATTATAAAACCCCTGTGCTTACAAAATATATAAATAATCATCCAACACTGTTCTTATTAAAAAATACTTCATTAAAAACTAAAATATTTCCATAAACAAATTTAATGTCCAAAGGAATATTTTATACATTTTAATCAACCGTAATACTTAAGGAAGTGAAATGACTTAATAAATTTGACTATCACTCGCACCCCGGCAGTCTAATTCCATTATGGAGGGACAGAATAATAAAACATACAATTTGTTACCTTAAAACCACCCCGAGACCGTTCATTGAGAAAAATTACTTAGTGGTCAGATATACAGTGCGTTGAGGGTTATTTATTCTTATTTCATTAGCAAAATGATATGTGATAGACGAATTCTTAGATGATTCGTGTAAATTGTATATTTAAATAATTATATTAAATTATATAATTTTTAATAAATTCGTTATGCAGAGGCGTAGCGTTAGCTGCAAACGACTGGTGGCGAGGGTTTGTGGGTTCGATTCTCACTAGAGAGTGATTATTCCATTTCCATTTTCGTCGCTCTGGCAAGTGCGGACCTGAGTTCTCAACACGCAATGCCTCTAATTGTTTTCTACATAAAAAAGCTTATATATTATATTGCATATAGTTACATCACCTAAAGGTTTGAAGAGAGAACTTGGTAAACATTAATTTTTGCATTGGAACCTGCCGTGAAGACAGTATTTTCCACTTTTTACACCTTTTCGCGTACTTAAGAGACAATGCCACGATTTGTCTTATCTAACTTATCTTACTGTTTATCTTATATTAGTCACAGTTATTCCTCTATTTAGGAATTTGACTCATAATATACATTATCATCAGACATTAACAATTCAATCAGAAACGCTTCAAAGGGTTTAGAAGTTTTACTTCTACTTTGTAAAATATTGTATAATACTGTCCTAAAATTACATCAAATTTTATAACGAGCGGCGGTAATTTTGTCAGTACAGAAACAACAACGTAGTACGTCGAGAAAATTTCATTAAGCTTAATATTGTAATATTAATATGCGATATTAGTAGAGAACATGATGTAGGCTATAGTCTATTGTACGTTATTTTGTATCTTATTGTTAGATTGAAATATAACAGAGATCTAATAAGTTTTAAGTGTTAATCCACTCAAACGATAGGAAAGAATTCTTAAAGATAATATTTAGCAAAATTTTACCGCAGTGAGATTTGAACCCGAGCCTCTTGGACCATACAACTATTTTTCAGTTTAAGTCCTGCTGCGTTCAAAATTTTATATAATTTCTTTAATTACTTTAAAATTACATATATATATATATATATATATATATATATATATATATATATATATATATATATATATATATATATATATATATATATATATATATATATACATATATATATATATATATATATATATATATATATATATATATATATATATATATATATATATATATATATATATATATATATATATATATATATATATATATATATATATATATATATATATATACAAGGCAATATGGTTATCACATGAAAATTTGATATCCATATTGTAGAATGCATAATAAATACATCCGCCATTTTAAATCAGAATAACGTCATTAACTGTATCATGTATTGTAATACAATAAATGAATATATTTGTAAAATTTCATCTAAAATTGAAACCCAGGAAGTAGGTCAAATTTTACATGCTAGTTGTAAATGCATAATAGTGTATATTTCCTATAGCCATGTATAATACCTGATTCCTAACTAATAGTGTCAAGTACTTTAAAACATTAAGTTATATTTGTTTCTATATTAAACGAACTGTTGAAATAATAAAATCATATAATTAAGATAACATTACAGAAATAATGAGACCATCACTATATTTATTGCCTCAATCCATCTTCGTTTAGAAACAACAACGATTTTAAAGTTAAATCGACTAGATAATAGATAAAACAAGACAGAATACAGTAGAGATGCGAGTTGAAAACCATTTAATTCGACCCCTTCCCTTATCTCGCTCTCAATGGTCCAATCCATCACTGCTCGACAAATAAAACGTTGTCTGAACAGAAACGATTTATTGCTAACTAGAGGCTAATAATTTTCATCTCCAGCATCCAAAACTGGCAAGCGAACTGAGCCTTGAATATCTTATGCACGAATGGATCGTTCATGCCTCTCATGAGGATATCAAAATTGAAAGAATGAAGCCCCAAATAACATTGTGTCCGTAACTTTTTATTACGTAACTTCATCACGCGTACTTTGTGGGTATCCACAGGAACCGATACATACTAAAAATACTTTGTAAGTAGACAACAAAATATTTTATTCAGGGAATTGGGAAAGACTTTGAGCAACTTTTGTAATATACAGTATAAATTTGATATTTAAGATGTTGTTTTTGTTGCAATTTTATACATTCTGCATACTTTTTGGCCTTGTCATAATAACATAATGAAGTAGTGTTCATGGCCCTAAGAACATGATTAGACTATTTAATAATATTTTCTCCACTTTTTATTTTGTATGAAAGAGAGAATATTATGAAATATAGTAAAGTGTTACTAATATAAATGGAATGAAATATATTAAAAAAGATACAGAAAAGGAAAGATATTTAAGAAATGTTTATAATTCGAACATGTACAAGATATAAACTCACGCCCCTTGAAAGCAATTCTAGCTAATTTCTAATCTAATTCTAGATTAGCGGCACGTTCTGTTCGAATAAACTTTAAGTGTAGAAATATTATAACAAAAAAAGTAATAAATTTCGGCGTAATATTATAATTGTACTACTTTATTGGGTAGTGCGCTTTAACTTATCATTATGATATAATATTTTTATTTCAATTTTTTAGGGTATATGATAGTAACACTATATCAGAAACTACAAAAATAAAGCACCAAAAGCAATGAAATTTAATTGATTTTTTTTCACACCTAATCCCGCACATCGTAAGGTAGGCAGGGGGAGCCGCAGAAACTGTAGGAACATAGTGATATATTTTCCTTGCTTTCAGTTTTTTTTCGAGGCATCTGGTAAATGGCGAAAAAAATGAAAATAAAAAATCCATCTTCCCCGAGTGGGAATCGAACCGACACGTGAGGCATCTGCGCCACGACGGTCCACGACTTTAATTGTTCTTACCGATTTATTTTAAACCATTATCTATTATCATTAAATTTAAAATTAGTACCATTTATAAGTTACCTAAGTAATAAATTCCAATTTTGTAATCAAATTTATTTACGACGAATATTATAGAAAGCAATTTAGTATAGGATTAATACGCTTAATTTTGTTCTGTCAACTCATAATACAGATACTGAGGGAATCCATCATGTTATTTAATTTAACTTCCACGAATAAGACGGTTGAATTCTTCAATATTAATTCTTATGGGAGAAAATGTGGGCGTAAATTTATAAGGTAAATAGATGATGTATAATATTTTATATCGAATTGCAAGTTTTGCGTGTTGGGTGATAGAAATTTATTATAATATACATATTAAAACAGTTTCCTAATCGTTTCAACGATATGTTTTAAAGCTTTTTCCTTTTTTCTACTTATAGCAGGGAAAGTAAGAAGCAAAAATAAACTTAAAACATGCCGGTTCCTTTTTAACAATCAATTTTATTCTCTTTGCATATTTAGTGGTGGAACCCAACGCCGCTAGTTACTATGCTTACGGTCCTTGAACTCACTACCATATCTAAAAGTCAGATGCTGCCTGACAGCACCACTCTGGACTGCTAAATACTTAAGTGCTTATATTAGCTAAGTGAAAAAGACCAAGTAATATTTTGCTATAATATAATAAATTCGAGCACGCTCAAGGGAATATTTGCAACGAAAACAATATCATTCTTCAATGTAATATATTACAGATAATACCATTACATTAGATCCCTTAAACTAATCAAAGTAGTAGCTGACCCTACATATTGACTCCATTACATAACTAATTTATTGGATAACATAAATCGCTTAAATTGAATAAATAAAATGTCAAAGGACTCGAATAGATATATGGAATTTGATAAGTTTATAAGATTAATAAAACGTAAAACTTTGATTTTGAAAAAAGACTAATGACTTTTATTTTTAATTGTTTTCTTTTAATGTCACGCTTTATCCCGCAGGATAGGCAGAGGGAACTGCAGGAACCATATGAGCCTAGTGTTAAGACATTCCGTTGCTTAGTCCCTGCTTTCTCCGTCCCCGCTTTAATTAAATAACTAATTGTTTTAACGTAAAAATACTTTGCGGTAATAATAAAACCGGTGCGAGTTCCCTTGTGACTCTTACAAAGTTCGCAAGAGGGTGCAGGTTCAAATCCCGCTGCGTTCAAAATTATTATATCGTTTAAGTGTTTTTTTTTATTCTATCTTTAAAAATCAGTCGTGGCATAGAGTTTTGCTATAAACGAAAAAATTAAATATTTTTTCGTTTTGTTAAGTAGACAAAATGTGGTGTTTACCGCCACAAGATCTCCCAAAAACGACACGGAAAATGGGGTTCACGATATTTATATGGAGGGTTTTTTACTTTAATTAAACAATATTGATTTTAAGGTGCATATTCTAATAAACTCGACCGAAACTGAATAACTGAACTTGAATGAATAGTGTTACAGTCCGTAAGGTGGCAAGGTTAATAAATTCTACGCCAACGAACTCGTTAATAACTTGCGTCTAAGTCATAAGTTATTATATATAAAATTAATATCATTTTATTAATACTCACGTGATGATTACATGATTTTATGATGTCATTAATCCTTTACGATTATATCACGTATTACTCGAAAGCTTATAGTATTATATAGTTTTCTATTTCAATAATATAAAAAAAATACAATTAATTAAATTCATTACCTATTGGCTCTCGAACATGGACTCTCGATGTGGTATTGGGACAGACATCCGAGGAATCTGTCCTTCTTGGACTTTTCCAGTTCCAGCAAGTCCAGTTGTTTGTTGTTGATACAGTATTGCTCTCGGAACTCCTGTTGGATGAAAAAAGGTATATAATCAATATACATACGTTATTTCCATATATCGACAAATATTGTTAGGATAGAAAAAAAAATATAACATATATTTTGTTCGAAATTTACAAGGCAATACAAGACATAAATTAAAAAATAGTAATCATAAGTTTTCTATTTAAACATACGCTCACTTTTTTCAATCATTATTCACCATCTTACTTAGTGATTGACAGTAAAAAGCTGTTTTGTAAAGTTTGGCATGTAGATTCATTAGGGACGCATGGGATCTTTACAAAGAATATATCTCAATTCCTACTAAAACAAAATCTCTACAAAGTTACAAGTTAAATCACGTACAATATACACATAACCTATAACTAGCATAGTAAATAACAACTTGCACTAAAGTCAAATACGTCACAAACGCACAATTACTGCTTTATTACTTTTTGTACCTATTATTTTTCATTCTCATTCATATAAAGTTATATGATCTCGACATTATCATCACATGATATATAGTGCTATCCTTTTTTGGCTTTCTGCACTGTTTATGAGCATCATCCATCAACCCCGTTAGTACAGCCTGATATAACATACATTACTCTTTGTTGGCGTGATTGAGACTGTTTTCTTTATAGCATTCAATTTTGCAAAACATAATTTATCTTAATTTATTGTAAGTGGAAATTTATACTAGATTATTACTTCACGTGTTTTTATGGAATAGTTGAATCTGCTAATAATGATACTGTTAATTTTATTAACGCCTTCTAACTAATTAAGCAACCCTAAATGTTTTCCCTTTGAATTTTGGAATTGAAAATCAAACAGATAACCATCGCTACTTGTAACAGTTTACTATCTATATCAAAATGCGAATATATTATATAAAAAAACTATATAACAAGATTAATTTATTCAATAAAATGCAACAATGGTGAATAAGTTTAACAAAAAAGTAGTGTGTTATGACGATACAATTCAAGAGCATATTTTATTTTAACTCTTGTATTAATAAACAAGTTTACTTAAGCGTTTATAGAAAGTTATTTAATTAATAAGTAGTTATTATATAACTAATATTTTGACGTAAAGGGACTTGGCTTCCATATTTTTGATTTTGTCAGACCATTTTTTAAGTAAAAGGTCTCGTTGAGATTTTTTCCCCGGTTTTTCTCAGACCTGAGGTATTCATTTTATAGTGAACACGTTAAAAAATTAAGCTTTTATCGTTTTATTTTGAATAAAATTATTTGGCTTTGAAAGATAAAAAATATTATTTTAATAAAACACTATTTAAAATAAATTATATACTTTTCAATATGATTAATTACTTTAGTAATTATATAAAATTAAATTATTAAGTGGTAAGTAACCTGTTTGGAGTACATCGTTGTTTTGCTGGTTGGCCGCTCGTCGGTGGCCCTCTGCCGCTTTCTGCCCGCGTTTTCATCCTCTGATTCGTAGCCCTTCGCTGAATGTGCTATGTCCGCCTAGAAACGGAAAAGTGGTTAAATATTTGCTCTAAATAAAAAGTAGCAAAATAGTAGTCTTTCTCGAAGTATTATTATTTATTACAATGCATTTTACGAAAAATATATAAGAACGGGCATAATTCATAAAATATTATTTTTTTAATTTTTAAATTAATATCACTTGATAGAATAAATACTGCACTTATAAATATTGAAACAAATTAATAATATAGTAAAACAAAAGAACTAATTCATTCACCCGAAGCTATGGACTGTAAACAAAGTTTGCTGAGCTTTCATTAATAAGCTTATTTTAAACAGCACTTTAGTGACGCGAAATTTTATTATTTTTAACGTTAACTCGGTATCTAGTAAATGGCTTATTGTTAGAAAAATATCACTATGGTATAAATTAATCTATAATCTTATTAATATTATGCTTTATAGGTTTGGTTAAGTGCTTGAATTTTAAAAACAACATAATTTTTTGAATATTTTATTAATTAGAATTTCTATTACTCTCTGTCTACTAATAATACATTTCAGTATTTTATTACATTAATTTAATTATTTATCCGTACAATACAGTCAGATGTAGTATGTAACTCTTAGTTAATTTCGAAGAATATGTGATTATTATTATGATTGTCATATACTTAAATTAAATATACTGTAATAATTTCATTCGTGTTTTATTTTACTTATTTATTACTGTAGATAATTTTCACATAACACGTAACGGAGTTTGTTTGAGATGAAAAAGATGATAAATTTATTTTTCATTCGACATTTCATGTGTCATTTAAAAAAATAAATATTTTACTAATCTAAAATAATAAAGATGATTTTTCTATTATATATAGTAACATTTATTATTTATGTTTCAAGTAACTTCAAATGAGTCCTCTTATTTAATTTTGTTGACTATAACCGGGACCTCCCTTTGGAATAACAAACAAATTCTTCAAGATCAAATAAAAAATAAACGAGTCCTCGGAGTCTTGTAATAGGATAATCTTTCTTTCGTTTGAAGTCAAATTAATAAACTGGCCTGTTAATCTCACGAATTTGTAATTCATTCTAATTGTAGAGCTTTTATTAAATCAACTTTTAATTAGGTAATAGTTTGACTGTATACATGACTATTGCTATGCTTAAACGCTTGTATATTACAAGTGATATAGCAGAACTCAACGGTACTGAATTGTATATGTATAGTGACAAAAGCTATCTTAATATTGTAATAGAATATAATAAATAAATAAAGCAGAAAAATTAAATAAGACTTATTGCTTAAACAATTAATAAACACTCTAAAAATGTAATGAAATTCAATTATACAGAAAAGCTCTACCTTTTCTGAGCATTCCCAGCAGTGAATATTACTCAATTTTACCGCAATTCAAAATCACCACAAAGCCTTTCATCTCGTTTTAATTAACAACATTAAAACTAATTTTCCTGCTCGGGGTTCATAAAGGGGTGATTCTATAATATATTAATTATTATGACCGATCCTACTAATTTACTTAATATTTTAAGAATTATATTAAGAAGTACATATATATTTATTACGACTTATATATTTAAAATCTTTGTCAACTAAAACTTCTTAAATAAAAGAGGAAGGTGAAAATATTGACGACACGTTGCTTAATAGGTGGAGCTTATACTGTTATTTTACGGGCTAAATACAACTGAAGAGTCTTGCAAATACCATTTAAGCTCATAGCTCATAGCTCATTTACTTGTGTTATTTACCAACATACAGACATAAAATATTCACACACATATAATCACATACTTCACATCATAATATATTAAATAATATATCTTAAGACATTTTCTCTTTTGAGAAACATAACCCGGTATTCTATTACAAAAACGACCCTCTTACTACATTGGACAAAGTTGCTCAAAGTGCAGCCTAACTTTAAGCCTGGCTTTTAAAGGGCCGTCCACTCTTTAGTTCTCATGAGAACTAAAACATTACTTTCCCCTTAGTTCTTGACGACGATATTAATTAGACTTAAGTAAGAGAAGTTTCTTGATGTGTAAATCGTGTGTGGTAGATACAGTATACTTACAAGTTTTTATAACAATTTTGTTCTTTACATTTATAATAAAATTGTTACTTTTATTTTTTAAGGTACGTTAAGTTGGTGTTGCGAAATATCTCTTTAAGTTTAAAGTTTGACATAAAACAATAATTTCCCAACTTTACCATTTCAAAGTAAAAATTACCATGAAATCTATTTAAGTAACGATTTGAACAAAATCATCAAAAGCTTAATAAAGACCCAAGGTAAATCGAATTTGAATAGAGCCTTCAATCAACGTTTTATAAAAGATTTGTTATTCTTACCTGTGTGGAAACCGACACGCCCGAGCCGTCCGCTCCGCCACCTGAGTAGAAAATAAAGCATTTTAAAATTCACATTATACACGCTCACTTTGAATATCGTTTGCGTTTGCACGTTTAAGCTCGTAGGATCTTCACTCATTACCACATCATGATGAAATGACGACACAGTAATTCTCGTACGTCGCCTCTATTTGATATTTAGTATTTAATGAAAACTGCTAAAAATGTTTTTTTTATCAAGCATATATTATACTATAAGGTTTTTTTTTGCTTCACGCTTTATCCGGCATATTGTAGGATAGGCAGAGGGTACTGCAGGAACCATATGAACCTAGTGCTAAAACACTATATCGCTGAGTCCCTGCTTTCTCCGTCCCAGCTTTCCGCCTTTTTGAGACATTGCGTGTTGAGTGGCGGAACTCAATGCCGCACTTTTCCTAGTTTCCAGAGCAAAGAAAATGGAAATAGAAAAATCCATATTTCCCTAGTGAGAATCGAACCCTCAAACCGTCGCTTTCACTATATGTTATTTGAAAGAATTGCCATTGTAAATTACCAATATTTAAGAATTTATAAAAAAATCAAATATTTACATTAAAAAGCAGTATCCAGGAGATATATTGTGATATATTATAGAAGTTCTATCATATTGATTCTGAACACACTACACAGGGGGATTAGAGTGCAGGCAGAATTTCTAATGGTTCTGTTCTTATTATTAATTTAGCTTACAAAAACAATTGTTGGAAGATATTAAAGATTGAATAAAATCATTCATTTTAAGATAATCACTTTGTAGGGACCCGTCGTGTCGTCTGCTGTAAACGCCACAATTCGTGGGTTCGATTCCCACTCATGGAAGATGTATTTTTTCATTGTCATTTTCCTAACTCTGGTAACTAGGCAAAGCACGGCGTTCAGTTCCACCACTCAACACGACACTAACTAGCACTAGGTTCTTTGGGTTCCTACGGTTCTTTCAGGCAGAGGAACCTGGCTATATGAAAAAATAATCTGTTGTGCTGCCTATACTTGAAATATACAAAGAAATAATATTTTTTACTATAGAAAAAGCAGCCCAGTGAAATGTGTTAATACTGTAAAATGAAGAATGGCATAATAATTTGTTAAACAGTATTAGAAGCTGCCATAAAATTAAAGACAACATTATTGTTCTCGTTCTGAGATAGATTGTGCGGGTGTGTCGTTAATCTTTTGAGTTTACACAGGAAGGTTATTCAAAGAACGTGAATATAGACGCAAAAATATGAATTTAATATTTAAATTGAAATAACTCTTTAATCTTTACTAAAGAGCTTACTTTCTGATAACAATGCACTATACGGTAGTAATGTAAAAATAATACATAATTATAAATATTAGTAAAATTGCACTTAGTATTTTCAACCCTACGAAAGATATCAAACTTTTTCAGACATTTTCAGATTAGACGCTGTACTGTAAAATTTTGGATTAGCAAACTAGAATTACTAAAACAATCTTATTCTTTACAAGTTTTAATTGTTAATTCAATAAAATTGATAAATAAATTCAACAACATATAATTTAAATTAGTTAATAAATTACATCAACGAGTAACTGCCTAACCTGCCTGACTAATTATTGACTCAATATGACAAATGATTTTAAAATCGACATTTCACACACCTTTAAGCTTTACTAGAAGCTTTGGTTTGTTGTATGTTAGACTTTAGTGAGGACTTCTTAGTAGTTACTTAAAATAAAGCTCTGTACCATCTTGTGTAAGTTTTGGTGACTAAGCCATGGAGATGGATCGGACTACCGGATTACGTAAGCTTCTCAGTTAAAGCTTTCAGTGGTAATGGCTTGGTATAGCATGCTCTCATCTAGACAAGTATTGTTCTAATAATGTTGAAGTAGATTAATAGTGAATTGAGTTATGATTTTGAATCTTTTACTTTATAAAATAGCTCAGATCAATTGAATTGAATTATGGTGTTTTGAGCATGTCAGTTAAATATAAATGACTTTGCCATGTTGTTTAGTGCAGAACGAAGGATACTGATACACAAAAACAGATTATTTGTTGAAAAAAAAATAAGCAGCCTTCAACAATAATAAATATATATATATATATATATATATATATATATATATATATATATATATATATATATATATATATATATATATATATATATATATATATATATATATATATATATATATATATATATATATATATATATATATATATATATATATATATATATATATATATATATATATATATATATATATATATATATATATATATATATATATATATATATATATATATATATATATATATATATATATATATATATATATATATATATATATTTACAATATATACATTAAATATTACTGAGAATATTTCATAGAAATATTTCACAATATGATAATTCACGCATTCAATTATAATTAATAAAAATAATTAATTGAAGGAATTAATTATTTTATTTATTAATTAGAAAAAAAATATAAAAGAATCAATAAAAATATTAACAAATAACAAATATTTCGGGGACATGGTGTTTTACGAGGAAGGACAGAATTTTAAAGTCTTAAATTTAGTTGGGGGAAAAGAAATGTGGAACACATTACTGCAAGGGGTTGTGTGCAAATGCTTGCTTATAAAAGACTATTAAGAATATTATTATTTCAAATTTCAATCTGTCGTAAATTAAAAAGGCGTTGGAGCTGTAGCATTTGTAGCTACTCCACGGTAAAACAGCCAGACGCAGTTATACACACACTATTATATTAAAAATATATTGTTTTTTTTCCCATTAAAATAATAAAAAAATATATATTTCTGCCTAGTTGACAATGATTCTAAATAGACAATAATCAGGTAAAAGATAGTCACCAAGCTTGTAAAAAAATGAATATGATGATACTTCTTTATACCGTGTATCTTTATGTGCGGTGGTTCTTTATACATTGTTCGACTTGATATAAAACTATAAATAAAAAAATATAAATAATTTTATGCATTATTAAGTATTTTAATTGTCATTAGTTGACAGATTACAATAGCCTAGAGTAACTGTACTTTAGTTACCTTTGGCTACCCGTTTTATAATAACTAAGTTAACAAAAAATAAAATAAACTTTTAAAATAATGGAAATATTTTAATATTTCGAGCTAATTTTATTAAAACTTTTTTTTTTTTGACTGTGGGAACCTAGTGTTAAGACACTCCGTTGCTTAGTCCCTGCTTTCCCCGTCCCCGCTTTCCGCCTTTTTTGAGGCATTGCGTGTTGAGTGGAGGAACTTAACGCCACGCTTTGCCTAGTTTGTCAGAGCGAAGAAAATGGAAATAGAAAAATCCATCTTCTCCGACTGGGGATCGAACCCAGAAACCGTCGCGTTACAGGCACACGTTGCGCCTCTGCGCCACGACGGTCCTTTTACGGATTAGAACTTTTATGCGTGCTATTTTACTATGTAGCTAAAACTTAAGCTTGACAAGCTACAATATGATGGCGTGCATAAGTTACGAAGCGAAGTTGCTTTTCCTTTGAATTTATATACACTGACATAAAAATATAAAGCATGTATTCACCGAATATTTCTTATTATTCTATAAACATAAACAAAAAGCCTGCTTATTCGTATAGTTAAAAACAACATTACAGTGCGAAAACTTTGACAAACAGAAACATGTAAAAAATATCTAATAAATACTATTAGAAAACAGAAAAATAAAACTTTATGATCCGAAATTAAGTGACAAACAGAATAATAGCAAAAAATGTTACGCTTGGTAATGTAAGACTCATAATTGGAATAAATATTTATCAAAACAAAATTGACGTCACCGCGGGCTGTTTATTAGGTAACATGTAAACACGCGGAGATGGTAGTGTAGATTTACAACAACTAGTATATTTTACTGCAGAAATAAATATAAATTACTAACACATATTAAAGATATACGACAAGGCGACCTTATCGCCTCAAAGAAATCCCTTCCAGGCAACCTTTGGATGTTTGTATGAGGATGGACAGTGCATTATATATATATGTGTATAAAAAATAAATAAAAAAATAAAAAAGCCTTTTATTTCCTAATTAAATAAATATTACATTTGACTAAAAAACTATTTGAACCCCTCTCAGGTGAAGGCCTCTTCCAAGGATTGCCATTCGTTTCGATTTTGGGCTATTTGCCTCCATTGTGGCCCAGCTATTTTTCTGATATCGTCCTCCCAGCGCGCTTATGGTCTCCCTTTGTAGCGTTTACCTGGTGGACCCTGCCAAGATGTTACCGTCTTTGTCCATCTCTCATCCTTTAGCCTCGCCACATGTCCGGCTCATTTCCATTTTAATTTCTACGCTTGGTTAAGAGCGTCAATTGCTTTTGTTTGTGCTCTTATATCTCTGTGTTTTTTTTTTGTAGTCTTTTAATGTTCATCATACTACGGTCCATACCCCTTTGGCATGTTGTTGAAAATATTATACTTAATATAATAATAAAATAAATGGTAGAAAACCAATCGTTCCAGCATTTAATGCGCTAACACAATTTTATTTTTGCGAATAAAAATAAACATTAATATGTAAAAAAATATGAATAAACATAAGATTTCTTAAAAGTGTATAGTACATATATTTGACCTCCCATTTTAAAATCGTTAACCCCGCCAAAATCTGTTCCTTCTTTTTTAAATGTATTGTGTATGTACATAAACTGCCAGATATTTGAACAACCAGCACGTCACATTTAAAAAAGAAAAATATTATTATGAAACTAAAAATAGTAATTTTTATCACAACGAATATTTTATTATGAGTAATAAGCATATAAATTTATGTATCGTACGAAACGTTACATGTGTTGTTTAAATAACAACAATAAATTTAAAATTTAAAAGAGTTTTTGTTTCTCTTTTTTGTTATGTTTTACGTTCCCTCTTAATGTTTCTCTCAATAAAGAAGATATATATCGTTAGTGCTCATAGCAATGTTAAGACGTGGTTCTCCATCTCGCCTTTCGAGACATTACAACATGAGTTATGAAACTCACCATTCAAAATCATTTAAAATCAGAAAAATTTTGAAGCGAACCCACTACCGTCACATTAACAGTCAGATGTTGTACCGCTGCGCAACAATAGTCTCTTTTCTCTTCCTTGATAGTAATTTGTATCTGTCTACCAATTCTTTATTAATATATTTTTATTAAATTTGTTATATTTCACAACAGAAAGTAAACTAAATTCAACTACCGTAGTAACTTGATATATTTTATTCACGAAATCATATCATATATACAAAAACAAACAATACCAAAACATTACACAAGCATATTTCGATAAAGCCAATTTCTACCTCTATTATATTTCATATAAAAACATTTCTTCTTGTTCTATCAAAATAAACGTCAATTTAGTATTCGTGAACATCAGTGCCGTTATCATATCGTTAATATTTATAGAAGGGCCCTGTAGAGCGTATATTAAATCTCTCACATGCTTCGGGTCCCATTTTCTCTAAAAATCGGTACGAAATTTTTATCGCTCCGTAGCTTTTCCGGAATGAGGCTATTATTGGATGATTTATTACGTGGATGATGTCGTTCAGGATTTTTAAACTAGCCGCGATTACTGGTTAGATGAGGCTAGGGTATTTATAGTAAAATATAATATACAACGTCATTAAACTGTACATTAGAGGACCGTCGTGGCGCAGAGGCGTAAGCGTCTGCCTATAAACGCGACGATTAAGGGTTCGATTCCCACTCGGAGAAGATAGATTTTTCTATTTGCATTTTCTTCGCTCTGGAAACTAGGCAAAGCGCGACGTTAAGTTCCGACACTCAACATGCAATGCCTAGAAAAAGGCGAATAGCGGGGACGGAGAAAGCAGGGACTAAGTTATCTTAATTTTAGTATAATTGATATAAAGAGTCTATTACGAAAGTATAACGCGTCAAATATACGTTTTCGATTCACTGTTCTCTCTCAGCGTTGCACTCTAAATCCTTTTACAATTTAATTAAAAATATATGTATATTTAAAAACATTGTGGCCTAGCCTATTAGTGGAGGGTTCAGTTTTCACTTTGGGTGTGATAACTGTATTTCACATATTTTCAATTTTTTTACAGGACTGAACATAACGTTGACTTCATTAATTTAAAGTTTGTAACGAGAAATTGAGGCTGAATACGGAGATCGTCATCGTCGTCGTCATAAAAATAATTTTATAAGTTTAACGATTATTTTTAAAAGAAACAGAAATCAAATTAAATGAACAATTTAAAACCAAAGTCGTGAGGTAAGTGGATGATATTTGCAAACTCTATTTAAATTAAAGCTCTTCGCTAAGCGAGGTAATAAATCCAATAAGAAGATTCATATAAGAGTAACAAATGACTTTATACAAAGTTGTTAATATCTATGACATATTTTTAGTTCATCTTGCTTAATAATTTTCAATGATTGGTTGGTGGTTTATTGATTTCAGCAATACTGGGATTAAATCACATGTATGGGAATGTACTACGTGAAAATTGACATAATGTAAATTTACTCACTAAATGTTATATAAATAGGCGTCGTGGCGCAGTCACCGCGCCTACCTGTAAACTGAAGTTCGTTCGACTCGGAGAGAATAATATATTTTCGCTTTCTTCGCTCAATACACGTCACATCGAAAAGTGGAATGTAAGGAATGGACTGTCTTAACACTAGGTACTCTTAAATCATAATAATTTATAATATATAATTACTAATACTAATTGAGTTTCGCTATTTAAATATACTATTACTGTATGTACAATTTTAGTAACATAATTTCAAAAAAATATATAATAAATATCATAATCAATATAATAAATAATAAAATATTCTGTTTATTCCAATATAGGTGTCCATATTATACATAATATGTAGAAATAAGTATATTCTAGTACTTTAATCTCACATAAGCTTTTAACGCCGAAACTGACAACGTCATAAAAAAGTTTGCTTGACTCAAGAAATGGTCTCAGAATATGATAATATATTCCGGAGTACTTCGGAAAGGCCTTAGTTAAAGTAGGGCCGTTTAGTAGGATCTTAATCGAAATCGTGACTTCATGAGAAAAATTTAAATTATATTTTGATATATGATAGTTATATGTGCATTTGGAGAATTAATTTAAGTATTTCATTTAGAAGAAAAGCAAGCGATGGCCAGTTAAGCTAATATTAAAATTAATAACAACATTTAATGTTATTGAACGTAATACATTATAGCACAAAATATAATAGTTTATTCTATTAAATTTAAAGGTCTTTAATCTCTAGAGATTATGCCAGACCCATCGTATCAAATAAGAAACGAAAACAGCTTCTGTAGTAAATGGATTTGCTAGTATGCTAAGTGTATTTAATACACTTAGTTTTTTAAAATTAAAATGATTTTTTTATACAAATATGCTTATCAAGCTCTCAGTTCATGCACATTCTACCAAGATATGATGTACGTCACCTACTGGGCCATAAATACAGCAATTTGCTTTAGTGGACTTTTTATTAGATGTTTAAATTTATTAAGTGGAATGTGGCCAGACCGAAGTCTATGTGCCATTATAACTAATTCTCTATGTATTTTACTCTTTGCCAACCAGGGTATACGAGGGGGCTTCTTCTGTATTAGTAGTACTATACCAGATGCCTTTAACTTTCGAAACTTTACCAAAGTGATGAGGATGATGAAGATGATGGATTTAAATTTCAAAGCAGGGAATGGAGTGTTTTAATATCAAGTTCCTATAATTCCTGCGATTACCTCTGCGTACCCTGTCATGAGTAAGATAAAAGCGTAAAGCTATAAAAAAGGAACACATAATCGTATATATCTCATATATGTGATTATATTAATATCTCCGAATCGAATCTTAAACCAACGTTCATCAGATGGCATATTGCTTCACGATCGTGACATTTTCTATGTGGTACTTTAAAGATAGATTTTTAAAAGGTTTGTAGGGTCTCGAATAGGTAAGGTTCATTAGCGCGACCTATTTATTGTGCGGCATTTACACTACAGCCACTTTTTTAACCTCATTTTGTTTTAGAACTCGAAAAAGTATATTTGAATATTTCATTCTTAACCCCAATGTGTCTTTGTAACATTTATTAAGAGACACTGCGTACTGTGCATGACAGCTCTATACATTATTTTAATATATTTTTTCCATTTTGCGGCGTTTTAAATATTTTTTATATTGTTTGTTTCTTCGTGGAAAGCAACATTATGATATGTCCAAAAAAAATGTGGACGGAAAGAGAAGAACAGAGAAGTTTTCTTACACTTGGTTTTTCCTACTTACGCTGCTAAAAGCCAATTATTTATTTCATTTATATTTATTTACAATAGAACCGTAGCGTGGATAAGATATGTTGAACTGCACAGGACAGTTTAAATTGCACTTGAAGATATTTACGAGTATAATACAAGAATGAAATTGGTTTATATGGACTTAGACAACAAGCAACTTAAATAAAGTAAATACCGCGGCCTTGTCTACAAAGCGGAGACATGAAAATGATTTAGACTATTACCACTATACATACCTTCTGGGGTTATAGTAAGGGAATCGAACTTAAATCAGTCCGACGCTTTCCCATTATACCGGCGACTGATGTGATATTGGTAATTGACAAACATTTTATATAAGAACTTGTTATAATTCCGAATTGGGGGGAGGCTTAAATAAGAAAGTATTATTGTTAATTACTACTCCAGGTCATCATATTACAGTATGTCTGACTCTAAGCGAAATTGTTATGAGTTCAATTTCCAATTCCTCCATCGAGTCACTCATCTCTAATTTAGATAAAATGTGAAGACCAGAGTTTCTTGATAGATCATCTGTGCCGTATCTGCTTGTGGGATAAAGTGTCAAGTTAAAATAAATAATATGTTTACTAAATTAAGTTCATAAGAGCTATACCTCGCCCCTTTAAACCTTAAATGTTCGACATATCAATGTATTGTTAATAACAAAAATATATTTTATACTATAATATAACTGTACTTTCTAGATAAATCATTAATCTACTAATTGTGGAAAATCTCCAACACAAAATAAAATGATGAAATTAACCTACAAAAACAGGAAAAACGTGTAGAGTAATATATTTATTTAATTTTTTTTTTTACATAATACAGTTAATCTAACTTCCATCAAATCGGTCCCTATTCAAAATCAATGAGCCCAGCCACACTGAACGAGATACAAATTGCAAAATGGAACCTACGCACGGATATTGTAGCTCTTCCAAGCGATTACTTTCTCTGTCGCTGTCTTAACAGTTAACATATATTTGTACGTAGATTAGCAAAGGAATTCTGTATAAATTTGCATGAATTACTCTATAATAGACATTTTTAAGGTTTCTATATGTATAAGAAATATTTATATAAGGAACAATAATTTGTTTACAGTTTTTGTATAGAACCTTATCGGATATTATTCATACGATAGAATGTAACAATTTAAATTTAGAATAAAATATAATAAAAATCAATCAATGAAATATGAACTATAAGAGTTTGTTTGTATATAATGTGTAGAACTATAAGAGTTTGTCAAAAGAAAAAAACCTATAGATAAACAGAAAATGTTATTTAGTACAAAAATTAAATAGGTTATATTTAAGTAATAATAAGTAATTATAATAATATTTTTCTCTAATAATATTTTTTTACACATTTCTATGTAAAAGTTGCCAGAGCAAGACTATAAATTGCGAAACGTCGTCCCCATACGGATATTGTAGCTCTTCCGTACGATTAGTTCAGCTCTCGCTTGTAGGTTAATGCATATGCAACAGAACTGCCGCGTTCAATTGAATTACTTTGATATGTTCTGAAAACATTAGATTTATTTGTTTCTCATCTGTGAAATAAAGGAATAAGTATATTATTAATTAAATGATTTATTTACATATAATAAGCTAAGTAGGAAAAATAGGTGGCTATTTTGAGAACTTTTCTAATAAAACAAATTGATTTTCATTCTAAAAAATCTCATAGTTCCACTATGTATACATGTAGAAGACTTGCAGCATCGCCCACAAGAATGATAAATAAATTTTCGTTAATTTCGCTTAGAAATTTATTTTATGTGAAGCGACTTGTAATATGATTAATTTATCATTTAAATTACGTAATTTCCATCTAGATTTTTTATGATTTTAAATTTAAAAAGTGACCTATTTTCAGAGCTTTCTCATTGTTCAAGCTTGAGTCATAGTCATTTTTTTTAAGTTGTAATAGAACAAGCGTTTGTCTTTCATCTCACCTAATGAAAAGTGTAGATGCAGATTAAGGTAGTACAAGATCGTCTAAAAGAAACCTGTTCACTCTACTCTTAAAGGTTCCATCTCTTAAGCATTATTTCCCCTAGTCCGTTTTTATAGTATTTTACATAAAATAGATTATTATATTTTAAACCAATTTCATTTAAATAATAATAATAATATTTTGATGCAAATTTGCAGTCTCTTCAATCCCAGATTCGGGAAGAAAAGAAATAACTTATAAAGAATTATACAAGTAAGTTGTTTCTGCCTACCCTGCTACATGTATGCTTGATACGGCGTTAAACCGAAAAATAAATCAGCCCATTGAGCACTAAAAATATATTGACTGAACTGGCTTATTTTACATTGGCCAAACTAAGAGAATCATCGGTGTTATGATGAAAGAATACATCTCAGTTATCAAGAAAGGCCGTGTATTGAAGTCTGCTGTGTATAGGCAGTTAATGAACAAATTATAACATGTTTGATAGACCTCATATACTTATCGAATAATTAATACCCACCATTATAACATGTTTGATAGACCTCATATACCTATCGAAATTAGATATATACCCAGAATGATCCGCGAGGCTATTGAAATATAAAAATATCCTAATTTTAGTACAGAAGACAGTAGGAAGCTTTTCACTATGTGAGATCTATTTACAAAAACTTTAAAATGCCAAACAAACCACACCAGCGGACAAGATACAGTCAGCTCATTCTGTAGTAATCCAAGGCAGTACGTGAGGCAACTCAGAAATCGTTGGCGATAGTTTTATATAATAATTATATCAAACGACAGATAAATGCCATCTCAATCTACCCGTGACTAAGTGTTTAAAACGTCGGATTTCCAAAAAATGTTAATATACGCGAATAGTCTGTTTAAATTATTTTATTTAAAATATATAAAAATCGCGGATATTAGAGATGCTATTACAAAAGATCTTATAACATTGAATGAAGCTCTTCAATTTGTAAATGGTATTTCCAATAACATCTTTATTCATGATTTATACAAAATTGATAAATGAGGTAGACAAAGCGTAAGTCTTGGGTTATTAATGATACCTAAATTCGAGGCGATGTCTATAACAGTTTCAATCTTAAATAATTATTACTTGTTATTTTGTTGTGCTAAAGTTTAAATTATTTCAAAAACAAATATGTCGAAAATTATGTATATATGCTTAAAGTATGAATATTTTTATATTGCTTTATTTGTATCTTCAATTATGTAATTAACTAATGAGCCTATGTGTAAAAATAGAAGAAATAAAGGCAAAAAAGTAAATAATGATGGCAAAACAAATCATAAATCAAAAATAAACTAAAAATACACTTAAAAATATTGTCATGTCGTTCCTCTTTCCGTGGATTTGATGTGCTCAACAATAGAACATTATTGTATCTAGTTAGCGAGAAAATATACAAATCAATGGCAGCCAGATAGTAATAACACTCGCTAACATATTAACTGATTGTTACGTTAAAATGTAAGAGGTTTCACATGTAGAAGTAATTTAATTTGTATATTAATGTTTATAGACCGTGGTCATATAGAAATAACCTAGGCCTTTTCATGAAATTATAAAAACATTATAAGTGTCGTAAGTCACTCTTATGGCACGCTTAGTAGTTGACATTAAAACTATAAACAAAATACAATAAATCTTCTTCAATAAGTGGAAAAAAAGGTTTTGAATTTAAATGAGTAAAGTCTTCATTCTTTATAACATTAGTACTGATTAAACAAATAAAATAAACAACCCTCATTCATTTATTCTAGAAACTTTGTTTTCTTCTCAAACTGTACTTAGCAATAAGCGACCAAATCGATCAAGCGAGTTGGAGGAGGCGCAAATGTCTTACGAATCCAGAATTCATTTGGTTGCAAATTGCTAAAGTCAATGTCGATATAACATGGGGAGCAGTAGATTAGTTTGGAATTATGTAATTTAATTGTAAATTTACCAAGCTAAACAGATTGATTATTTTAAATTAATTAATATATTTAAACAGATATGTAAAAAAACTCTTCTATAAGAAATTGTGTTTATGTGGAATTGAGTAGGAAAGCGGAGAGTCTTAACACTGAGTTTTCTTTACTCCGCTGTTAGTTTGACACATGATATATGGTACGACATGTAATAAGTTTGTTATACTCCTAGAGGCCTAAAGTCATCGAACCACGATATTATTGTAAAAAATGTCAAATAGATGATTGCATATATTCACATGAGCCAATGTAATTTCAATTGTCAGAAATAATCAGATAATAAAGAAGATACCAATCTGGACCGAATACACTATTGCTTCATTAAAGTTAATATTGACGAAGCTCACAATATGTACAATATAAGCTCTTAAGCAAACATTGTACTCCAGTGCATATTAATATCACGTTGTTTTCAATTCTGCACCAATGTAGATAGAACCACCCTAATAACATGTTGAGATTTATGTGTGTGTATTCAACGACAATAATGTACATTAAAAAAACTGAATCGTATTGTCCTAATATTTTTTAACACATACCATAAATAGTTTATAGTATAAAATACCCCAAATATAGAAAGCAGGGAACAGGGTATCCTAACACTAGGTTCCTATGGTGCTTGCGATTTCCTCTGCCTACCTTGCCATGTGTGTGTGTGGGATAAAAGCGTGAAGCTATAAAAAAAGAAAAAAGAAATAATAATATTGTAAGAAAGAAATAAAAAGGCAACTCTATTTAATACAATTTTTTCAGAACCAATGAATAACTGAAGTACATTTTATATGTGACAATGAAGAAATGACCCGGACGTTTTACGTTTTGCCTTTTATTACACTTTTACAGTTTCCCGTAAAATCTTTATTGGTGTAAACGTCCTTAAACTGTTGGAAACAAAATTTGTTATGATTAAAAACCCTTCAATAAAAGAATGTTGTAAGAAATTAAAAATACTAAGGTTGTTTCAGGCTGTCATAGTGCTAAGGTATATCATTTTGCTATAAAATAGATGGTCTAATAAAAAGATTTAAAAGATTTAAGGCTAATCTCTGGTCAACTTTTCTGGTTAAGGTCTGTTCCATCTATACAAATTATGTCTATAATAATATATGTACATAGCTCACAATTTGTACATTAACATTTTTTTTTCATTATAGCTGTGCTAAGAAACCTATTTACACAGACTCATTTACGTTCCTCATTTTTCATCTTCGTTTTTAGTATCATTTATCAAATACAGATTAAGTATTTCGTTAAAATTAGGTATAGTATGGTATATTTATATATTTTAACCTAGTTACATAATGTATATATATATATATATATATATATATATATATATATATATATATATATATATATATATATATATATATATATATATATATATATATATATATATATATATATATATATATATATATATATATATATATATATATATATATATATATATATATATATATATATATATATATATATATATATATATATATATATATATATTTTTTACCTTCACGCTTTATCCCGCACATGTCAGGGTAGGCAGAGGGAACTGCAGGTACCGTGGGAACCTAGTGTTAAGACACTCCGTTGCTTAGTCCCTGCTTACTCCGTCCCTGCTTTCCGCCTCTTTAGAGGCATTGCGTGTTGGGTGGCGGAACTCAACGCCGCGCTTTGCCTAGTTTGCCAGAGCGAAGAAAATGGAAATAAGAAAATCCATCTTCTCCGACTGGGGATTGAACCCAGAAACTGTCGCGTTACAGGCAGACATTGCGCCTCTGTGCCACGACGGTCCTCAAATTTTTCTATTTATTCTAATTTACTCTTTCCTATTAAATAATTTAAAAATTATTTTCATTTTTGAGCTCATGCTTAATTTTATTTCAAATCAGTTACTTTTTATTTAAAAATGCATTATTAATATATTAATACATTTTTTTACAAATTTACATTTTTTTTCATAGTAGCATAGAGAGTAAAACGTATAGAATTAAGACTAAGAACTGAAAGCTGGTACTGCAACTGGACTTTTACTAGAAAACTGAAATATAAACATTTTATAAGCTCAAGTTCGAGAGTAATAAATATTTTGAGAAGATATTACAATAATGTCACGTAATATTTAATATCCTAACTTCTCCCATACATTTAATTTGGACGAAATTCCTCATCTATTATAATCAGTTTAACCAGCTACGATGTCGTATATTCCATGTTTATTGACAATCTCCTCTATGAAGTTTGATTTAAATTAGTTTCGTGTATGATGACTTGAGTAAATATTTAACTTACATGCTAATAATTTTCGTGTATAATGTATATGTAGACTGTTAAGGTAGTTTACGAGCAAGACATATTTTTTCGTCATAATTAATTTTTTTATTAAATAATGCAGGGCTGTAGTCATCCTGTAAAATTGAAGTAATTACTAGAAGAAAAGGAATTTACTAAAATACCTAATTAAAAATTACTACAGTACACATAATAGTTATTGTTCTAATTTTATATAAAACGATACAATATTTTCCGTTACAAAGCTGCCACTGTTGCCTGTGTCCGATCTAACAAAGCGAGAAAAGCCCGATAGAATTCAATTTGCGGGATCTTGGCTACTACAAATATTTGCTTCGCAAACAACTGGAGAAGACGCAAATTGGGTATTGGATGGCCAATTGTTATATGTATCTCTCCATTTAATTACTTAATTTTAACAGCTTGTGTTCTTAAATATTTTTATATATTTTTTTATACATTTTAGATTTTCTCCGTTTTCCGTATAAAATCTAGGCACTGCTGAACAAACCATTTTATTTTATAGAAGCGGGGAAAGGAAAATAATACATTCAATCGAGTGTGGATCGAACCACAAAAGCCTGTGTACATGATAGGTATGTAAGCTTTGGTTATATGTAAATAACAATAACTTGCATATTTTTAACTATATTTATAATTTAAAACTATCTCTCTTCTAGCTTGCTGACGTGTAATATACAAGAAATTCCGGCATTGACAAATCTATATCTGTCAGGATATTATTTGATGAAGACGCGTAAAACTAATTAATATTTTTTATTAAAATAAACTTGTTAATAAAGCCCAAACTAAAATAATAAAAAATATTATAATATGCAGTTCCCTTTGCCTACCCTGCAATAAGCACGATAAAGCGTGAAGCTAAAAAAACATAGTGTATAATATAAATCTTTTACTGTTTCAATTTTTTTCTACATATGTATACTACTACATATGAATGCTATATTTAATATTTTTTTATGTTGCCAAATATTTTTATTTAATAATTGAATTATATTAACAATTTTAAATTGTTCATTAAAATATATATATTTCAACTAAATAAAAACCATTACATCGATATTACTTCTTATTTTTTGTTTCTAACTAGCTAGTTTCAGGAAAATTGCTAACTCCTTTATTTATTTCTCAACTAGTTTGTTAAGTATTCAGTGAAACCGTGAGTAAAATGGACCAAAATTTTTGCTCAATTTAGCAGTTTATGGATCAGCTTCGGTACTTTACTAGGGATTTATTTTACTGCAATATTTTCAATAAAAGCATTTAAGGAACTGTTTTGCTGTTGAATAGCATCGTCTATAAACGTGGAATGTTATGATTGTCTTTTACTCGTAGTTGTATATTAAAAATAAACAAAGAAATGTCTAATTTCTTTATTGTTATATGAGGACCATCGTGACGTAGAGGCGCCACGTCTGCCTGTAACGCGAAGGTTTCTGGGTTCGATCCCCAGTCAGGGAAGATGGATTTTTCTATTTCCTTTTTTTTTCGCTCTGGAAATTAGGCAAAGCGCGGCGTTGAGTTCCGCCACTCAACACGCAATGCCTCGAAAAAGGCAGACAGCAGAGACGGATAAAGCAAGGACTAAGCAACGGAGTGTCTGAACACTAGGTTCCCACGGTTCCTGCAGTTCCCTCTGCCTACCCTGCTATGTGAGGGATAAAGCTAAAAAATAAAAAAATGCAAGAAATGATATTTTACACGATATATAAATAAAAAAATGTCTAAAAATTGTAAATAAATTAATAATATGATTTGATTGAAAATAAATGAATATCACAAAAAACCATAACAAATAAATAACAATTAATTAACTACTCACTTCTTACTAATCCATTCCAAGTATTTATGGTACTTTTTGTTGACCTACAGTCATGACCTAGATACAAAACTCTTAGTGCGCAAAAGTGACTTATTTTTGAATATACTTATTATGAATTAAGTAGATAATGTACGGAAATTTGTTCTTTTTGTACAGAAGCGTATTTGGTGATATACCAAGGTAATTTTAGGCAACTGATTTCGATTTCAAAAAACATCAATAAATATACTAATACTGGATCTTAATAATGTTCTATAATTGTTAATAAAATTATAGAACTGTAATAAGAACTGTAATTTACACAAATACCGTCCTATCCACACACGCTATAGAAATTTACGGAAAATCCAACGGTTTTAATGGCTGTAACACCCGCGAAGTCACAAATGGTTCAAGTTACGAAGTTAAAATATAGTGAAAGTGGATAGCAGCGTAATTGTCGAAGCACTCTAACATATATGGTGGTGTGGACTTGGCTTGATTAAACTGTAAAAACAAGTTCCTAGTATTTTTTAGTTTACTAATTTAATCTAGGTTATTTATTTTACTTATATAAGAAGTAAGTTAGTAGTTATAAATTAATGGTAGAAATCAATCAGCCGCGCTTTGAACGCACAACCATCACGTTTATAGTCAAATAGCCTCAGATGAAAACAATTTAAAATAAAATTACAAACAAAAACTAAACTGGTAAAAAATACGTGTAAAATGATGAATGCACATATTATATTAGTATGTACACATGGACATATTAATATTATATATATATATATATATATATATATATATATATATATATATATATATATATATATATATATATATATATATATATATATATATATATATATATATATATATATATATATATATATATATATATATATATATATATATATATATATATATAAATATATATATATATATATATATATATATATATATATATATATATATATATATATATATATATATATATATATATATATATATATATATATATATATATATATATATATATATATATATATATATATATATATATATATATATATATATATATATATATATATATATATATATATATATATATATATATATATATATATGTTTCGATGGTGTGAATGCGATAGTGAGTAGACTAAATGGAAAAAATATATGGTCTAGTGTTGCGTTTCATACTTATAGTCTTAGAGAAATTAAGGAATTCCATATTAGGATACTATTCCATATTTGGTGACTTTCCTCTATATATATATATATATATATATATATATATATATATATATAATATATATATATATATATATATATATATATATATATATATATATATATATATATATATATATATATATATATATATATATATATATATATATATATAGAGGAAAGTCACCAAATATGGAATAGTATCCTAATATGGAATTCCTTAATTTCTCTAAGACTATAAGTATGAAACGCAACACTAGACCATATATTTTTTCCATTTAGTCTACTCACTATCGCATTCACACCATCGAAACAGTTGCGAATGTTTCACGTGTGGTAAGTGTGTTTTGATTTGTTATGTGCAATAAATTTTAAAAGTAAGTAATAAATAAGTATTACCAACTATTATGTTTGTATATATAAGTGTCAAAATATATTTAGTGTATCGATATAAGGTTTATTTCACCATTTTTTGATCTTTTGTCACTAAAATGTTGTAACTTGACAAAATATTTTGAAGAGTTTGAAATAGTATAAAAATCCAAATATGGACAGTCGTCGGTGTCTAATTATGGAATAGTCCATGATTCGATTTTAATATTTTATATCATAGATATTTGATATTATTTCTTTATACAATATATGGAATGACTGTTTTTAAAATGTTCACTTCACAATCAACCAAACGAAAAACCTGGAGTGAAGAAAAAATTACACAAGCTACAAAATTCGTCCGGGAAAAGAAAATGGGGTACATATTTGAAAGCGGCATAGTATTTTCAAGTGGCTAGGAGAACTTTATTACATCTCTGCCAAAAAGATGAACAGTCTCCAGAAGTAGCAGCGGCTACTACATTAGGAAGAAAAACTATCTTGGGCTCCGAACTAAAATATGGATGATAGTGAAGAACAAGACTTTGAGGAACTAGGCGCTGTCCAGTTTAATGAAGGTAGTGAACATGATGCATTGATGGACCACATGTCTCCTGACTCTTCTGATGCGGAATGTATTCTCTGTTCAAGACTTTTTTCCATAAAAGTGGAGAAAGCTGGATTAAAAGCTTGTTGTGTCGGCTCTGGGTACATTATGATTGTGCTGGTCCAAAGTTTGATACTTGGATCTGTGACTTTTGCAAGTAAATGTATAACTTTTTTCATTTATCACAACGTACTAGATATTGACCATTTTATGACCATTTTGTTATTGTTATGTTGATTTACACTTATATTCCATATTTGGGTTTCTATTCCATATTTGGTTACTCTTTTGTGATTTTGTTTTTTGTGTTAGATTTTAATTTGATAATCAATATATTTGATTAATGACTGTTAATTACTTCTCATAAATGTATACCTGGTCAGTAAAAACATTAAAGTAACCAAATTTATATAAAGTTTTTTTTATATATCCTAGAAACAAAATGATATTCCATATTTGGTGACTTTCCTATATATATATATATATATATATATATATATATATATATATATATATATATATATATATATATATATATATATATATATATATATATATATATATATATATATATATATATATATATATATATATATATATATATATATATATATATATATATATATATATATATATATATATATATATATATATATATATATATATATATATATATATATATATATATATATATATATATATATATATATATATATATATATATATATATATATATATATATATATATATATATATATATATATATATATATATATATATATATATATATATATATATATATATATATATATATATATATATATATATATATATATATATATATATATATATATATATATATATATATATATATATATATATATATATATATATATATATATAAAAATAAATTACTAACTCGTAACGTAGTTCCTTGTAAAATTGCTATTAGTAGTAAATATTTGCACTGCATCAGTAAAGCTCTGTAGCGGTGGGAACTGCAAATTACATGAGGCAACAAAATACGGTACTAAAGCAAAAGCACTTGATATTCTCGCAAATATATAATGTAGATGATAAATAATACTGTTTTGTACGTTTATTTTGCATAAATCTCAGTAATTGAACCGTCCCCAAAGTTTTCTTTTCGTCAAATCCGATATAGGATAGTATAAAAAATATTTCCAAATAATAAATACAATGAATATAAAATATCTACAAAGCCAAAACTAAAACCAAACTAGTCTCTTCCAATTTGGTTGCCTTAGCTGACTTCATACTTATATTGTACACAATTAAGAAAGTTCAGCAATTAATAGCAATGAATTACATTAATATAACTTATGCCTAGTGATGAGCGAACTTTCTTAATAAATAATAACTCTTAACACGTATAAAGCAAAAAAAATTGTTTATCTAAACAAAAGTAAAAGCTAGAAAATTCAAATAAAAGGTATATTTATAAAAATATAACATAAAATATTAATAAGTAACGACATGACGTTATAATAATACATAACGTGTATTGGAATACAATAAATCGTCAGTCTCGTCGATCTTGAGTAGCGTTCTACTTCACAATTCAATTGTTCAACAATCTCAAATTATTCACTAAGGAAATGAGCATTTTGCGCTGTGCTTTAAACGCCGATGGCATTAAACTTGCTTCGATAAATGTTTTATAGTGAGAATCTTTGTCGACGTAAACGTATAAAATCTTTAATCAGGTTTTAGGAGGAATATATTTTTTTAAATACAAAAAATTTATATATATTTGTATAAATAAAATTATACTTTTGTATATATAAAAACAATTAATTCGCTTTTAAATTTCTTTAGCTGTTATAAGTGGTAATTTATGGGTATATAATATTGCTTAACGGCCAATATTTTGTAATACTTTTATTTATAACAGTAATACTTTTTTTTTAGCTTCACGCTTTATCCTGCACATGGCAGGGTAGGCAGAGGGAACTGCAGGGACCGTGGGAACCTAGTGTTAAGACACTCCGTTTCTTAGTCCCTGCTTTCTCCGTCCCCGCTTTTTTGTCTAAAAGAAAAATATTTATGTAATTAAAGAACCTTGACCATGCCGCTATTTTATTATTTTTTTTTACGGTTTAGCTGAACTTCTAACGTTCTTTATAAACTTATTTAAGTCCTGAATTTTTATGACACCAAAATAATTTAAGCAACATTTCATATATTTTCATTTATACAAATCTTACATTCCGTCTTTTCTTCATCTTTCTTCGTCTTTTCTTCTATCATACCTTTTTCTTATAGATTTATTTCCTTATCTTATTTAACCTTCATGATTTTTTAAAGCTTTTTGACATTACTATATTGATACTATGTACTTAATCCTTATGTAAGTCTTCCTATCAGATTACTGTACAAAAAAATGGAATTTATATTTATACGGTGTATATTGGTGGTGGTTACATATGTTAAAGCACGTGGTAAACGCGGTTAACGTGTAATTAACTATACATATTTGAAAAAATATATATACCTGTGTATATGTGTGCAGCGTAGCATCTACCTCCAAATGCGACGGTTTGTGTCTTGAAAAAAGCAGAAAGCGAGGACGGAGAAAAAGCAGGGACTAAGCAAAGGAGTGTCTTAACACTAGGTTCCTATAGTTTCTGGAGTGCCCTCTGCCTACCCTACGATGTGGGGGATAAAGCGTGAATCTAAAAAATATATATTATTTTCATTTGGCAATAACAAATGATATGTACTTGTATATATTTGGTTGTGTACATAACTATTCAAATCAAAAACAAACTTATCTTACTTCTACAAGCAAATATTTGCTAGGTATCAATACACTCGTGGTCTTGTGATGCCTTCGGGCGACCGCAAATTAAATAAGCTAGAAAACGTAGCCATTATTATCTTATGTTATATATCATTTTTTTCTCGCTTCACGATTTTTACTATTCAAAATGAGTAAGCATGAAAAACCTGCCTTCATGCTGTGATATGTGGAACCTTAGACACGTCGATAGAAATAAATTTACCGGAGGAAGGTCACATAAAAAGCATGAGGATTCCCTGCGGAGCATGTATGAAAAGCAGACAGTGGACGAGGCGAAAGAGGTATGCAGTGGCGAGTTCGGTAGTGGTAAAACTCAACATCGCCCTTTATTTTAATACAGCAGAGTATCACATGCAAATGTTTAAGTATATAAATATTTAATCAATATATATATAAATATTTAATCAATATATCAATTTATTAATTTTTATTATACATATGTAATGACAGTCAGTCGTACAATTGGGCATATTGCAAATATTCTTTTTAATTTGGGGATATACCAGTTAATTTCAGATTCCTGTTCATTTTTTAACACTGGAAAATGCAGTTTACGCAGACCGCTCATTCACAAAGCAGACGTGTCGTACAGACGAACTGTGCAACTCCCTGGTAAATAAATTTGATACTGTCCTTTAAAACCCAGCGAAAATCTTTCCAACCAACATGAAATCGTATCTCTACTATCACATTTATATACAGACGCTTCCCTGCGATCGTCACAAAATTATTAAAAATTAAAATATATATATAACGACAGAGATAATTCTAAAATACATGCCATCAATCATTTAATCTATCTATTCTTAAACGGGACTCGCATCATTCACTGTACCGTCAGGCTATTGTCGTCCCACAAAGAGCGTTTGATGTAAACATCCCTATGTGAAAATATGTCAAATGTGTTATTAATAACTATTTACTATTGTATTTTGGAATAAACATTTGTACGTTTTCTAGGTGCAGTTCGTAAGCCTACATTCGTAAGAGCACATGTGAATTCACGTATATGAGTATGTGAATTCAAGTCTCAACTTAGGAGAAACATTTTCCGGAATGTTTATATAAAACGTGGTGTGCGCTTCCTTACTCAGGACGCAATGCTTTTAAAATAGACGCAAATGTAGAAAACTCAACAATAGTTTTGGTTTCCCTCGTAAGTAAAAGTGGAGAAGAATATACGAAAATGTTAAAATATAAGTTCTCGCTCAATGTATGTATGTATATATATATTTATATATATATATATATATATATATATATATATATATATATATATATATATATATATATATATATATATATATATATATATATATATATATATATATATATATATATATATATATATATATATATATATATATATATATATATATATATATATATATATAAAAGATGTATAATATTGTACGTAAAACATTCTAATAACACAAGCTAACTCTGATTGCAGATACAGTGGTTGGGAAACAACAGAAAGAAAAAAGACGTGATCTAGTTATTCAATAAGTAAATTTATTAATATAGAGACACGTTCAAAATAGAAATATTTATTAATAACGCGTCAAACAAATTCCTTAGCTTGATGATATTAAAATTATTACAAATCTATTAATCTCGTTATAAATCATAAAAAAAGAACAATATGAAAAAATATAAGTCACAACACTAATATCTAAGCCTTATTCATGTAAACGCTATATGAATATGTAATAATCCACGATACATTTTGTTACATAATCAGAGGCATCTTGCTAATATAAATAATTAAAGAACAAGTCTAGACAGATAATAAATAATAGCTGACATAAATGATTCAAACAATGGCGTCTATATAAATATTATCGCACAACCTTAACAATTTACGAGGTTGGCTCTTCAATTTGTAAAATCACGTACGATGGTACTACACTGCAAACATGGTAATTGGAGCGTATATATACAATTTATTTATCCTGTCCCCATTTATAATGTTCGTGTATATTTATCATACAAATTCGTGTACAATTGTTATTTTTAACTACGTATTTGATAGGCTATTCCCTGTGTAATTAAGATGATTGTTTATTTTTCTGTGTACTTCAAATTAGAAGTGTTATTCTAAATACAGAAATATCTGAGTATTAATAAGTATACTCATATAATAGGTTAGTACTGACTTAAACGTTTGCCGCATGTCAACTTTTATCAAATAAATATACTCACAGATACTCGAAGAAGGCATTGTATATTTAGCTTTACGCTTTATTCAGCAGAGTAAGCTGAGGGAACTGCAGGCATCATTAAGATACTCCGTTCTCTGCTTTTCGCATTTTTGGAAGCACTACATGTGGAGTGGCGGAACTCCACGCCGTGTTTTTCCTAGTTGCCAGAGCGAAGAAAATGGAAATAGAAATCCATCCTCCTCGAGTGGGAATCGAACCCACAAACCGTCGCGTTTATAGCTAGACGCTGCGATTTGTGCCACGACTGTCCTCTAGGATATTGTTATAATTTTAAAATCTTAGTACACAAAGATAATTAGGAGCCAAAGGCAGCTTCCGAGCATGTATTCGAATATAATTAATTTGAATACAATTTCTACTTTTAGACAGAAAAATTGACAGTAATATTTTTTATCACAAATCAATAAAGTTCGAACTGACTAATTTGAAGATTTCATTGTGCTACTAATAAAAGTTGCTAGGTACATGTTTCCTCTAGTAATAGTTTTTACTAAGTAATTAAATTTATTACTTACTGAGCTTTCGATATATTTTTCAATATATTTAATTGACATCAATCTATTATTAACGTAAGCGAAATTAATTTTGTTAACGAACTAATTAGGTATACTAATTATATGAAAATCATAATAAATACAAATTTGATGTTTATTCAATTAAATGATTTGGGTTAAAACATTGACTTTTGTATTATATGTTCTGTATCTCGAAAGGTGCCCAAGGCGATTTTTGGAGGAGGCCTTCACTTGCAGAAGGGTTACATTAGGGGAACATTATTAACTAAAAAAAGAAACATAAACCTGAGGACCGTCGTGGCGCAGAGGCGCAACGTCTGCCTGTAACACGGCTAACGCGACGGTGTCTGGGTTCGATCCCCAGTCGGGGAAGATGGATTTTTCTATTTCCATTTTCTTCGCTCTGGCAACTAAGGCAAAGCGCGGCGTTGAGTTCCGCCACTCAACACGCAATGCCTCGAAAACGGCGGAAAGTGGGGACGGAGTAAGCAGTGACTAAGTAACGGAGTGTCTTAACACTAGGTTCATATGGTTCCTGCAGTTCCCTCTGCCTACCCTGCCACGTGCGGGATAAAGCGTGAAGCTAAAAAAAAAAAAAAAGAAACATAAAATAAATATATTCATAATATTAGTTTGAATTATTATAATAGTAGTAGTAATATTATTAGTATTAACTTGTAATGTTCTTAGAATTTAGTTATTTAGTTTGAAATAATCGTCCTGCAAGAAATAAAGGCGTTTTATTTTTATTCATTTATCTCGAAAGGTAAAAATTATGGGATCACTGTGTGGTTCGTCTGTGTGTTTGCTTTTTAGTATAGTTTTTTTCATAAATTCTTTTTTCGTTTTTTTGCAAATTCTGACTTGTATATGTGATATTATTTTCAACGCATGCCATGAGGGTGCACGGCGAGTTCTTGAAAAGCGAGGATGTTTTTATAGGTCTTCGTCATCAAAAAATATAATATAGTATACTACAATGTATATTATATGTTATTATATTTTAACATTTTCACAAATAAATGCAAGCTTACACAAATAAACTTCTAACAATACCAAGAAAAACACAGGATTATTAGAAATTGAAGCTATAACAAAAAACAAGAAACAAAAACCAAAGTAGCATCTTATTGTAATAAAAACTTTCTCTATGACAAAGCGAAACAAACACGACAAACAAAATATTTCATTGTTCAGACAAGTAATATATCTTTAAGAATAAAAATTTTTGAGATGGAATTATTTGAAATATAAGTAAACTATAAGTATTTTATAAAATTTATCTATCGAATTTGCGCCTACATTAATAATTTCACTGTGCTTAATTTTGAGTAAAACTATAAGAATAATAAATTTCCTTTTAAATTTATTAATATCAGACTTGAATTGGGCATAATTCTAATAACAACAAACAACAAAAAATGTCGTAGCCAGAAACTGTCTTAAACTGACAGTGGTGTAATTTTTCAAATGCACGCTTGATTTATTATAGTAAGTTCACTTCGTTTCCAAATGTATGGCATATTTACGTCCCAACGCATGAATAAAATAACACCAGCTGTTACTGAATTATAAACTGTTTCAACAGTTTTATGTATTTTTAAGTCCTGGATGGATGGTTTTATTATTTATATTTCCACTATAAATTTTTTATTGTCCCAATGACTTGTATAGAGAAATAATAGTGACTACAGATATTGTGTTGCACGATAATGTTTACTTACTTGGGGAAAAAATACAAGTATATATACAATGAAACATTACTGGAAAACTATCAATTCCTAATTTATTTAATTTATTAAATATTTTTATCTTATGTACAATAACACTAGTATTGTATATATTAGTTTTTTAACTTCACACTTTATCCTGCTCATAGCAGGGTAGGAAGAGGAAACCGCAGGGTCCACGGAAAAGGATTGTTAAGAAGCTCTGTTCCCCGCTTTCCGCCTTTTGGGGGCATTGCGTGTTGACTATTTATATAATCGGATGATTATTATTCATATTAAACACCTATTATTTCGCATATAATTTAAATAGAGTCTGATTATCAGATTTTATTTAATGTCATAAATTTTATATCAGTAAAGTTAAATACTTGTGTCATCAACTTAATATATAAATATAACATATTGTTATGTTTCGTTCATAAATTAAAATTGCTGTAATATTAAGTTGCAGAATATCTATCTAAGTATTTTATTTCAAAATTTCATATCTACCAATTAGTTGATTTTAACTTGATGTACCTGAAACAAAAATATCGTAAAGTATTAATGTATATAAAATAAAAATGTATAGTAAAATATTAATATAATATACATGCAAAGTAACAGCAATATGATGTCTAAAAATAAAGTTAATATGAAATATATTTATGTTGTGATTTGTTATTTTATCACTTAATTGTACTTTAATTTATCGATATTTTATTATTATTTGTATAAAAAAAAGATATTGTCTTGAATGTCACTCGTTATTTGTCTATCAAATAATTGAAACATTTGTAATATCTGATGTTGTAATAATTTATTAATTGTTATAATTGATTATATATTTTATTATGGAATTGTATTTCAAAAATTAAGTTGTAATAGTTTAGTTGGCAACATTAAATTGTATTGGAAGTGGTCAACTGTGTGGGGTATAAATGAACTAGTATAAATATTTGATTGACCATTCTTGGGAGGAACATTCTGAAGAGAACATTAAGCAGTCATGCTGTACCTTTTGATATCTGAATTGTACTCAGTATTAATAAATGTAATTGAAGAAGGAACCTGGTTTGATTCATTACATTTATAATAACAAAATATTAATTCACATAAATATAAAATTCTATTTGATATTACCTTTGAATTTAAGCCAATTAGTGACTCAATAAGATGCTTTGATTGGCTTCCACATTTGTTATAAGGGAAAATTAAAATATCTCCATTTCAATGTATATTTAATTTATAATAAATATTAGGCATATTTGAGATTATATGTCCTCGAATGAACGTGAAGTATTTGAAATAAGGCACGGTAAGAGTCCTGTTGATTAATAATCAACGGTGATAGAATAGATTTGTTTTTTAATTTGATCTTTTATAGTCACCCATTTTTATTTAACCTGTTATCCTTAATTTTTAAAATTAAGCATTAACTAATTTGTATAAACAGTAATATTGATTTTTAAATTTAAATTTTAAATGGGTTTTTTATAGAACTTGCAGTCAGATTATTAAACATTATCAAAATACTTTCTAGTTAAAATATCAAATTCTATTTCTACGATTACAATTATTTAATGAAATTTACATAACTTTTTTCTTTATATACTTTCATTGAGGTAGGAAATGTTTACAGTAAGGTAAGTATCACATATTTGATTTCCCTTAGATAGTATAAAACTAGTTTATTTTATTCGTGCTGGATTGTCACAAATTCACAAATTGAGAGTAAACTGATTTTAATATATCAGAATTAGGGATGTTACTTAACTTTGGCTCCGATTCTAATAATTCCAATAGTTACGTCTCTAATTTAAATAGTTTATGTTAAAAATATTATATAAGCAAATAAATTTATTTCATAAATCTTTATGTAAATATAATAGTCTGTTACTTTAAATATTAAGCTTAAATTAATATTATATTTAATTAATATTAAGCTTCAATAGTAATTCGATCTGAATACAGGTCAATTAATGATCTAATAAAAAGGCCTTTTAATAACTTTCCATATCTTACCTTACTTAATATAAGGTAAAAAAAAAATAAATTAATAATGTATAATTAAAAAAATAGTAAAAAATAGTAGGTAATAAGGGCGTGAAGTATTTGGAATAAGGAGCTTTGAGAAACAGTCCTGTGACCTTAGAGAATTGTTCAGAAAGGTTCTGTTTAGGTCTTCGTTCCATTTACGGTGATATAATTGAAATTTCTTTTTGTTTTAGCCTTTTATACTTGTCTTCTTGTGCTACCGATATATTTAAAACATATTTTAAAACATAATGACTACGAATTTGGTTGTGATAAAACCACCTACGTGACATCTCTAAACAGAATGTAGATAAGGTTATGATTTTTTTTATCTTATGTTATACATATGAAAAAATATTAATATCTTAATGTTTTAACTATTAGGCTTCAAAGTGAATTATTAAATTAAATTGAATATTTTTGTTTTTAAATTCAAAGAGATTATAAACTAGTTTTATGCTTAGAATAGGCGATGCAATAATTCTCTATGAGAAATATTTTGTACGAAGTAATTTCCTGTGTAATAGCTAGTATACGAATTTCGTTCTATAATTTCCTAGCGTTTGCAAAATGTACATGAACTAGCCTTATAGTGAATATAACGTAAATTAAACTTTACGCTTTATCTAATATATGATTAAACGAAAAAATTTAATGCTATATATATATATATATATATATATATATATATATATATATATATATATATATATATATATATATATATATATATATATATATATATATATATATATATATATATATATATATATATATATATATATATATATATATATATATAAGGACTTTAATAACAATAATTTGTTGAGGACCATCGTGGCGCAGAGGCGTAAGCGTCTGCCTGTAAACGCGACGGTTTTTGGGTTCGATTCCCACTCGGGGAAAATGGATTTTTCTCTTTTCATTTTCTTCGCTCTGAAAACTAGGCCAAGCGCGGCGTCGAGTTCCGCCACTCAACACGCAATGCCTCGAAAAAGGCGGATAGCGGGGACGGAGAAAGCAGGACTTAAGCAACGGAGTGTCTCAACACTAGGTTCGTGTGATTCCTGCAGTTCCTTCTGCCTACCCTGCCATGTGCGGGATAAAGCGAGAAGTTAAAAAAAAAAGAAACTTGTAGTTTTAAAAACACTGGTTTATGGTTTTAATAAATATAGTGCTTTTAATAAATATAGTGTTGTGAGAACAACACTCATGCTTATAGAAATATAGAAACTTCTGCTACGTTCATTTTTGTATGCATAGTAGTAATCTATTCGTAGCCTAAAGGGTAGGGAGACAGGAGAGACAGGGAGCTTTATATTAAGACATTTTGCTCGGATTCCATATTACGTGTGGTATGATGGAGGTTAACGGGGATCCTTGCCTAGCTGTAGCTAACTTAAAATATGTAATTCTCTTACATAGTTGTCATAATGTTATTTTAGTTCTTATAACTCAAAAAGGAAAAGCTCAAAATTAGACGGAGAGCGTATAATGGAATCTCTTAATATTAAATTATCTATGCCTTCCCTGCTACATGACCAAAGTTTCAAGTTAAGAAAAAAAATAACTTTTTATACAACCGTATTACAAAGCACTCTAAGTCATGTCTAGCCATTTTAAATTAAAAAATAAAATATAATGAGAGATATAAAATAAAAATCACAATTGTGCATCTGGTGGACGTGATACCGCATAATTTTGTTACGTAGAACGCTAAGAAGTTTGGCGGCTAGCCAAAATGGCTGACTGTGCTCTCCAGTACTTTGCAACGAATATGTCTCTCTTACGATAGCTGAAACTGTTAGAGGTTTCATAAGTTTTGTTAGCAGTGGCAACTTCTGTTAGCCAGTAGAAAATATCTCGTAATATATGAGATGCTGACTTGGTCTTAGTGAATATCGTGGTACTGATCTTAAAACCTTGTTCAGGACAATATTTGTACTTGAATAGTATTAACACAAGTTTAACTTATTACAAGCTTCCCTAAAACATAGAAAATAAAGAAGAAACTGAACTTTACAAGCAGATAATAGTAGATAATTAGCATAGCATAGCATAGCATAGCATAGCATAGCATAGCATAGCATAGCATAGCATAGTGAAAGCGCTGGATACGTAAGAGATTTATCAGCTTATATCTTAAGTTGACGTGTTTATTGAGGCGTAGTGATTACTCAAATGTTGGATGTTCTACTCGATTCGATAGCTGGATCAAAAAAGGTAGCTGTCAATATAAATGTTACAAACACCTCAAACAGCTTACAGACTGGATAGGCCGTAATCCGTCGAGCAAAAAGTGAAAAAATCACCGTTTTATTCCGAATCGTTAAACAAAAAAGGGACTAAACTTTGAATAATTTTCTTCTTCGTTGTTTATCATGATTGTTACATATGAAGTCCCAATTTCCATAAAAGGAAAACCTTTATGGTATTGTCGGAAAGGAATATAAATATTCTCACGACAAGAAATAATAGTGTCCAAAATATTTTTAGGAAACTTTTCCATTATTTTCAATTTTTAAATTATACAAGCAATTTTCTTGTTACATTAAATTTGTATAAAGTAGAGATTATTAAAACATTTTCAAAATGTTATTTCTTAAAATCAACAATGAAAACTTGCAAAATGAGTAAATGTATTCTACATTGGTTTTCTCAGCAACATTTATATCTCTTACACCATTCACCAGCTAAAAACCTAAAAAATAAACAAAATAGTATTTTAAATTTATGTACTAATCACATAGTGACTATTGAATCACATAGTGACTATGATTCTTAAAGTGTTTATCCTATGGATAGAAAAACTACTTAAAGAAAACATATAAATACTTGGGAAGTAGAAGAAACAACTTAGCGTTCCATGGATTCACCGTGCGGGTGCCAGGCCCATCGTGTTGTAGGAAGAGGAGCTCCGAGCAGCGCTTGGGACTTGCGACCCAAGTGTAGGTTTAAAGGGGCCCCTTTAAAATGCATTAACGCTCACCTTCACTGTCTGAGCTCCTCCCACTACCTACCAAATTTTAAATGATTCTACCAAAGCCGCCTTCGAAGTGCGTTCTAGAAATGAATTTGTGATAGTTCTAGACAGGCCGAGATCTTTTAGTAAAGTATACAGAGATTTCGCTGTTATACCTCTCGCACCTACTTCAACCGCATATAAGCTAGCTGTTCAGTTCAGTTCAGTTCGTTTGTAAGATCGAAATACTTGTTGAGTTTAAGGTGGTGACTTTTCGGGATATTTGTTTCCCACGGAACTGTAAGTTCTACCAGTACTACGCGTTTTAGGCTTCGAGAATATAGAAAAATATCCGGTCTGGATGACGAAACACAAATATTCTCAGGGATTTTATACTGTTTCTCATACGTGTCCATCACAAGTGTCCAATCAGGAGCTGGATCTAATATAGAGAAAGGCTTTTGTATAGATTTTTTATGAGAACCTTCTTTCACAAACTCTATTGAGCGTTTGCTGGTTGTTATGTTTCTCTGTGCTCTTGCTACTGAAAGACTAACGGCTTCACGTATGATTTCCAGTACTTTGTCATGGCGCCGCGAGTAATGACCACTATCCAAGAGTACCCTACACCCTACCAGCATATGATTAGCTGTCCCCACTGCCTCTTTACAGATGTAGCAAGATTTATCGGTAGCTTTACCCCATCTCACTAAATTACTTTGATCTGGAAGAGTCATTTGGAACGCATTTAGGTAGAATTTTAACAGTGCTGGAGACCAGTCGTGAATTAGGGTGCGCCATTTTAAAGCTAAAGGGATACAGAATTCTCCTATAGTTAGCCACTCATTTTGCATTTCTAAGCCCATTGCGTGCATCTTATACTTATCGCTCTCGTCTTGCCGAATAAAAGATTTTATTATGTCTGTGTACTTGTACTTTCCTCTTTGATCCTAATCTGTGTACTTTCCTCTTTGATCCTAACCCTACTTTACTAAATTGTGCTCCTATCATAAATTGCTTATGGAATTTAAGTCTTGACTCGAGCTCTGGGACACTTCTGTCTCTTGGAAGTGAGGTAACAATCTCATCCCGTGATTTTCCCAGAATATGTGTTTTGGCGACTCTTAGATGTTTATAGAGCTCCGATGGTTTCTTTAATCTCAACCCAAAATTATTTTTGTCTCTAAATAAGGTTGAGGTGTCCGCCGAATGCGCTAGCCCAAGCCAAAACTTCAGCATCTTTATGACGCTTGCATCTAACTTTGCCAAGAGAGTTTTATTAAAATCATATACGAGGAAAGGCCAATTCAGACGTGATGTTAGAAAATTGTCGTAAATCCAAGCTTTCTTGACATTACTTATAGGTTGATGGTCTACCTTTTCAAGATCCGTCATAAAGAAATGGTAGATACGAAATGGATGTGGAAAGACGTGTTGCTGCCGGTAACAGAATGAACGGTGCCTTAGCTGCGTTGTTGAGACGACAAAACTTCAGCGTCGCTGCACGTTTGACCGTAGACAACGCAGTTCTGGTTCCGACGCTATTATATGGCAGTGAAACGTGGGTATTACAGAAGAAGAATGAAAGAAAGATGAATGCTGTGGAGATGTAATCTCTTCGAAGGATATGCGGAGTCAGCTTAGCTGACCGAATCCGCATCGAGGAGGTACACAGGATGGTGGTAGGTACCAGTGAGGATGTCACAGTAAGAATGAAAAAGAACGTGCTCAGGTGGTTTGGGCACGTCGAAAGAATGAGTGAAGAAGTTAATGACAGTGGACGAGGCGAAAAATGTATGCAGGGACCGCAGCGTTTGGCGCTCTTTTCTCTCTGACTACCCCACTAGGGATAGAGCGTGAAGTTAAGTTAAGTTTGAGTTAAGTTAGTTTATATTTTTAGCTCTATATATCGACTATCATGCCATCTCTATATATATGAAAATAAGCAATATATTTTTTAAACACTCTCCCAGTTTTAAGGATAGGTTATTTCATTGTGAAAATTATTTTTATTTTAACGTTCTATATTTTCACATCTGGAAGCATGTAACAAATATAAAAAAGAACAAAAATGACAAATAATAACCCCAAAAAGCCTGCGTATAAAGAAGTTACGATGGCTTTAAAAAAAGCAAGACGTCAAAGTGCTTCATGGGATATATTTTTATATGTCGAAGTAAACTGAGTAAGTGCCGCGTAAAATCTTGCTAAGTGACCTTTTAATACAGATCATATACTCAAATATTGTTGGAAAAGATAAAAATTGCTATTATAGACAACGTCTGGACGTGACAGTGTCTTTAAATTTTAATGGAAAGCGGAGAAAGAAGAGCCTTGATACTAGGGTCTTTGTACATTGCTATACACGTTACAAAAATGTATCTAAATATATATATTAAAAATCTAAGTATCTTAAATAATAAATATATATAATATTTATTTGTATAAATGAAAAACCATAATTTTATAAACATTTACTTAAAATGAAATAGACATAAATAAACTTTTGTTATTTGTATATAAAATTTAAAAGCTGAATTACAGTTCTATAAAATTTATATTTTGTTAAACCTTTACGCCGCACTGTGCCGCTGTAGCACAACAGCCCCAACGGTACGACGGGACTGTAAAATATATATTTCAGAGAGGGATTCAGACTGAAAATATTGAAACTCTGTTGATATCTTTATACTGTAAAGAAAAGATGAGGCTTCCAACTTTTACAGAGCTAACTTAAATAATAATTTTCAAATATTGATTTACATAACAACTTTTCAAACATCCTCGATGCCCATAAGTGACGTACTTTCTCTAAGTACACATTGAAATCTAAATAGAAATATGCCTTACAAACATAAACATGTCACTTTAATGCACTCGAGTTAGCTAATAAATAAGCTCAAATTGGAAAACATATAACGCCAAATAAAGAAGCTCTAGCGTGTGTGTGTGTGTGTGTGTGTGTGTGTGTGTGTTGTGTGTGTGTGTGTGTGTGTGTGTGTGTGTGTGTGTGTGTGTGTGTGTGTGTGTGTGTGTGTGTGTGTGGATGTGTGTGTGTGTGTATGTGTGGATGTGTGTGTTATGTTATACTGCCCAAGTTTGTATTTATATTATATTATTCTATATATAGGGGTATTTAATTTTTGTTTCTATTTCATACTCAAATTTAGAAATAAAGTGTGTAAAGGTTGGGTAATACTCGTATTGCAGAAATTTAACATTATACACTGTTGGTGTAAAATAATGAGTATTTTACTTTATATGTTCACTTTGGATAAGTAACTGAATTCTGCAGTTGTTCAATGGTTACCGGTTAAGTGGACCGCGACCTTATTGACTTTCAAATTAACTATGTAACATTCCAACCAGAGCCACAAGTACGTATCTTATTTAGGACATACTGTGAATATACAAATTACGTTGAGTTAAACCTACGCATTAGTTGCGCTTACAAAAACAAAGAATCTAGGCCAACATAATATTTTATTTCGAAGGACAATTTTTACTTTTGTTCTAAAGGTCTATTGGATAGGGTTTTAGAGCTTTATTGCTAGCCACATTGTGATAATTACTGAAGAAAAGTATATATGCTTTAAAATTTTACATTATATATATATATATATATATATATATATATATATATATATATATATATATATATATATATATATATATATATATATATATATATATATATATATATATATATATATATATATATATATATATATATATATATATATATATATATATATATATATATATATATATATATATATATATATATATATATATATATATATATATATATATATATATATATATATATATATATATATATATATATATATATATATATATATATATATATATATATATATATATATATATATATATATATATATATATATATATATATATATATACACAACTAGACTGTGTTTCAATATACATATAGAAATTTTGATATGGATTAATTAAATTCATACTCTAGTACTTATACTGGTGATCTCGCAAGCCTCATTCACTCAATGTTTTTGTAGGGCCATCTGGCAAATAAAATCGTGATTGATTAATCGGTCTCTCAGAAAATGGTGACGGGATGTCTCGTGTCATTCATTGCTACGATTAATCAAAATAAATCTAACTAGGTATATAAGTATTGTGGCTGAAATGAAAGTAATGTTTTCTGATAATACTTTTATATCTAAACTTTCGCAATGAAACAATGGAAAAATCGATTAGTATAATTTTTAGTTTTTATTTCAATTACATTTAGTAATCATAAAGTTGAAATTATGGCTTTAATTATAATTGATATAATAATACTAATAATCGATCTGCACCGTCTTAAAAAATTAACGCTTCTATGTTTGTTAATCAAAAGATTTTATAAAATTTTCATAGCTTTATAATTATATGTAAGAAACTTCTATTAATTTAGGCTGTGTCTATGTGTACCTTTTTTATATCTTAACTAGCTGACCCGTGCCCACTTCGTTGGGCATACCTAATGTTAATAATCCTTTTTCAGTACAGAGTGATATGTTTTTATTTCTAACTTCCAAAAGGTGAGTTAAACGTAGGTATAGTTTGTGTTCGTCCAAAAGAAAAAAAATACCTTTTCTGCGGGATTTGCAATAAACAAATTCCATGAATATCAAGTCACGGGAAAAATTAGTCTGGTTATGGTAATTTTAATTTTTCAAAACTTCTCTGTAAACTGTATTGGATGTAATTTTACCATTTGGAAGTAAAATATGTTGTCTATCAGGAGATCCAACCCGAGATAAGCCAACATATAACTGTCCATGGGAAAGACACGGCTTTCTCATGTCAATGCCCACCAGAGAGAATGTGTGACCTTAGGACTTGTTGAAGGAATTGAAGGCGAAAGAGATCTTCACTGGAAACTGTAGCCTTTTAAACGGTATGGGTAAATCAGTGGGAATCATGAGTATATAATAATTAATAGGAATACATAAGAGAATTTACATGTTTCATTATATTACGCGGCCTCCAACTCTAAATATAAGTCAACTCCCGTTCAGCACGTTGTGGACTACAACTTACATTACCCTTTACCTAAGTTACAATGGCCGATTGTCAACTACTCATAACCAATTAGAAAGTACATATTTTTCCCGATGCAAGGCCGTTAATCGTTGAGGAGTTGTTCTGGTACTCCATCATCAGCTAGACTTCATCATATGCATGTTGACTAACATCAATTGCTTAGCGACTATGTTAAAGAAATAGAACGAAACCCGTAAAACAGTTACTTATTATTAAGTTCTCATGACTCTTTGTGGTCTTCATCAACAGTTCCACTTCATCAAATGTTATTTTTCGTGACAAAATGACCAAGATTCTTTGAAAAAAACCGAAATCACTATAGGTGTGCCTATAAAATTTAAGGAGTTCCCTCGTTTTCAGGATCCCATCACCAGATTTTGATTCTTTTATACAGCCTATGACACTCAGCAATAATGTAGCTTTCTATTGGTGAAAGAATTTTTAAAATCGGTTCAGTAGATCCCGAGATTACCCCTTACAATTTACAAACACACAAACTTTACCTCTTTATAATATTAGTATAGATTTATATATATGTGTGTATGTTCGTGTAGGTATATATTTTTGTATATGTATGTAATGCATATATGTATGTATTAATTGAAATAATAAATTAGATAAACTTATTTTTTATCTTATAGGTATCATAATATGATACCTATAAGACAAATATATTATTTGTTTATGTTTACTTGTAATAGTTCATATTTCTTTCTCACCTAACTATTTTAGTGTAATCTATTTCTTTTCACCCTAAAGGTTATCTGGAAGAGATGGCTACTAAGCCATAAGTTTGCCTTTTGTGTATTTTTCTCATTTGTTTGCTATCATTTATAAATAAAGAAAGAAATAAATAAATAACTTTGTGTAAAATTTTACTAAAATCGTATGAAGAAGCTTATATGTGAAATTTGTAATATTAATGATGATGATATGGATTATTAGTATTATAGATTAAGAATTTCCTCTTGAATGTGGTCTTTGAGTAAAAACCGCACCGTTGCAACTGTAGTATACTTATCATACGCTAACCAAAAGCGACTTAATATTTTACTATGTAAATAGATATTTCATTATATTAGCTACAAGACCAGCCACTCCAACAAACAGCACTCAAAATTTAAAAGAATTCATAATTCATATTGCCTTAAGAAACGCTTCTTCAATATTAAGATATTTTCATAATATCTTTCAAGCTTAAAGCATAGTATTCAAGCAAGACGTTGCAATTATGAAAGCTGATTTTTTTATACATTACGTCTTTGTTTTCGCATTTCAAAGTACGTTTATTCTGTACCATGCATTGTTTCGTATATTTACAAAAAACGCCGTCTTGCAGTTACAAAGTTTGTATCAGTAGCTTGGCTTTGGCTTTAGTTATGTAAGTCCAATTAGTAGTTTTGTTGCATTGTTATGAGCTTCTTGCAAATTTTTAACAATCTTAAAAAAGGAGTAATAGCAATAACGTATTATTTGTTGCTAATTTTCTTCGTATATTTACTTCATCAGTTTTTTTCTATAATATAAAGTTAAAATTAGTTATTGAGTCAGTTTTGTAAATATATTACATTCTAAAAAGATTTTATTACGAACCAAAATAAACAATGGTCTATACAGAATTCGTTAGACCTATTATTTTTAAAAAAATATATTATTTCAGCTTCACACAATCTATCTCATTGTTTGAATGTATTTTCATTTTCGTCGAGGTTCTCGTCTAGGGAAAAATCCGTGGCGTCTCTCATCAGTATAAAAGCTCAACGAGTGATTGAGAAAAGGTGTTTGCATAATAAGGAGATATTTTGTTACAGGCAGATGATTACACATGGTCAATTATTCGTAGGAATTTCGGACGCATATAATTACGTACTGTAAGATTAAGTATATTACATATTTTAAGCATAATATGTCCGTCGTGGAAATGTCAGACTATTTACGTGATAATTGTGGATTCGAGTCCCACTTGAAGATTTTTTTCTAATATGATATCTTGGTAGATCCTAAATTCTGGAGAAAAGCAAATGGAGAGACAAAGAGAATGGAGTAACATAACTTAAATTTCTTTCGACCTATTCCGATTTCTTCTATATTCATAAACATGTTCGATGAACTATGACGATAAATAAAATATATATATGAATAGTTATGTGTAAGAATACATTTAATAGAAAGAGAAATTCCACGCAGGTTATAGTCGAAGTTAAGCGATTAAAATGGCTTTAAACAGCACCACGAGGGCGTAGCCATCGTTAAATCCAGGTGATATTTCGAATTAAAATGACAAGATAAGTTTAGTAACTTATAAAGTAAAAATACTTAAAGAAAACATATAAAAATTTGAACGCAGCGGGACTCGAACCCGCGCCCTCCTGCGAACCGTGCAGGCGCTCTCACCACTGAGCCATGCGTTCTACATCACGCTGCGTTGAAATTCTTATATGCTTTTATACAACTTATATCGTTGTTAGCATCTCTGTAGGGAGATTTTTACAAATTTCGGCTACCCAAAGACCATTACAAAAACAATCGTTTGGCGAGAGAGAATGCTATTTTTATTAAATATTTTTGATGATTTTTAAAGTGTTAATCCACACTGAGGATAGAAAAAATACTTAAAGAAAACATATAAAAATTTGAACGCAGCGGGACTCGAACCCGCGCCCTCCTGCGAACCGTGCAGGCGCTCTCACCACTGAGCCATGCGTTCTACATCACGCTGCGTTGAAATTCTTATATGCTTTTATACAACTTATATCGTTGTTAGCATCTCTGTAGGGAGATTTTTACAAATTTCCGCTACCCAAAGACCATTACAAAGAACAATCGTTTGGCGAGAGAGAATGCTATTTTTATTAAATATTTTTGATGATTTTTAAAGTGTTAATCCACACTGAGGATAGAAAAAGTACTTAAAGAAAACATATAAAAATTTGAACGCAGCGGGACTCGAACCCGCGCCCTCCGGCGAACCGTGCAGGCGCTCTCACCACTGAGCCATGCGTTCTACATCACGCTGCGTTGAAATTCTTATATGCTTTTATACAACTTATATCGTTGTTAGCATCTCTGTAGGGAGATTTTTACAAATTTCCGCTACCCAAAGACCATTACAAAGAACAATCGTTTGGCGAGAGAGAATGCTATTTTTATTAAATATTTTTGATGATTTTTAAAGTGTTAATCCACACTGAGGATAGAAAAAATACTTAAAGAAAACATATAAAAATTTGAACGCAGCGGGACTCGAACCCGCGCCCTCCTGCGAACCGTGCAGGCGCTCTCACCACTGAGCCATGCGTTCTACATCACGCTGCGTTGAAATTCTTATATGCTTTTATACAACTTATATCGTTGTTAGCATATATATATATATATATATATTTAAATTAATTGTTATATAAATTATTTTGAATATAATAAAAGGACGAAATGTCAAAAAATACAGGATCGAAGATATTTTTAGTTTAGTAAATAATCTTAAGGCAAATTGAATCGTATTTATAAATACATAAAAGGGCGCATAGTATCCCAATTTAACGTACGCATGCATGGTCAATTGTGTTGCAATTCTACGTAAACCGTAGTATATGTAGTACATTTAGATTTCATTTCTTTGGTTAATTCAGTTTCAACATAAAATTGAAGTCACTCGTCATATTGCGTGATGCCAGTTTAGTAGTCCCTTTAATATCCTGGCTATATTGTTGTCTATCAGTATTGTTAACGTTATATTAGTTCTAGCTCATTGAACTATGGATGAGATAGCACTGATGTATATGTATTTCCGATATGTAGTTAGAATTGTACACTTGTGATACATATTATATTTTAATATTCATCTTGTGATATACAAGACGCCATTATGGTAGTTTTTACATATCAGTTCAGTAGCATTATTGTGCAGTCAGTGTTGGCTTTAATATATATATATATATATATATATATATATATATATATATATATATATATATATATATATATATATATATATATATATATATATATATATATATATATATATATATATATATATATATATATATATATATATATATATATATATATATATATATATATATATATATATATATATATATATATATATATATATATATATATATATATATATATATAATTATATATATATATATATATATATATATATATATATATATATATATATATATATATATATATATATATATATATATATATATATATATATATTATATATATATATATATATATATATATATATATATATATATATATATATATATATATATATATATATATATATATATATATATATATATACATATATATATATATATATATATATATATATATATATATATATATATATATATATATATATATATATATATATATATATATATATATATATATATATATATATATATATATATATATATATATATATATATATATATATATATATATATATATATATATATATATATATATATAATATATATATATATATATATATATATATATATATATATATATATATATATATATATATATATATATATATATATATATATATATATATATATATATATATATATATATATATCACCAGTATCAGTATACCACTGAAAACACAGCATAAAAAAATTGATGAACTTAAATTTGCGATCGTATCCATTTTTTATGAAATTAAGTACAAATAAGTTATATTTTTTATTGTATGTTAAATTTTCTAGTACATAAGCACAGTGCCGATTTGATATACTGACAATAAACGCCAGATGACCAGACAATAAAATAATCTTATGAAGTTTTTGGTTTATTTTTGACGAGCGGAATCCTAAAAATTGTAAAATTTGGATGTGACTTTTAGAAATTACTAAACTATATAAAGACACTTTTACGTCATAAATTAAATATAATCAGTCGTAAGTAAGCTCACGAATGTGCTACAATGGCATCTTTGACTTCACGCAAATTATTATAATATAAATAAATATAAAAAATAAACAGCAGCGACCAGCGATCGTGAATGCTTTATGTTTTGTGGACTTTAGAGTAAATACTGTACAAATTTTATTGTACAATACACAAAATAAGTAAATTCAAAATATTTAAATTAATAAATTATTTGTGTTATTTGTATGTTTGGTAAATAAACGTGTTTTATTTTATTTGAGAAACATCAATATCCAGCAGATTAATATTGCCATAGCAGATTTATCATAGGAAATGTTTAGCAATATAAATTGACATTAGTATTATATATATAACTTAGAGACTTTCATAGTGTGACTGTTTACGAAATAATTGTAAATCGATATGCGGTCTTTAGTTCTGCTAATCTTTATACAATATTTAATTGATACTGGACAAAAGACTTAACCACAGGTTAAGCGAAGCGGAAAGAAGAACTGGAATTTACAACAGTTTCAACTGCAAATACAATTTTTCATTGATTTTCACATAACTTTAAATTATCACGCTGCCAGAGACATAGTTATTTAATATTTATTTATACACATTGGTCAGTTAGCAATTCAAAGTGTTTTATAAGGCAGGACTTTACTGGAATATTTTGGTGCTAACAAGTGTGGAACAATATTCTCCTTTTATCTTTATACAGATATTCAATAAAGATGATTTTTTATTGTTCATATAAAAATGAACTTAAAATATTATATATAATATTTTCTTATTTTTAAAAAGCTCAGATAAAAGAACCGAAAAAATATCACCACTTAAAAAAATATGCTCGTTAAAATGATGGAAAGTTTTTGTTTTGCAACTTGTATAAAGTAAGAAATTTCCAACTACAAATCAATCTTCGTAGTAACTTCGAGTTGAAGTTTAAATTTACGTCTAGAAATATCATCGAAGTAAAATGAAGGTAGCATTTAATGGAAAATTAAATGTACTTTATAAGTTATTTTTGATGATTTTTAAAGTGTTAATCCACACTGAGGATAGAAAAAATACTTAAAGAAAACATATAAAAATTTGAACGCAGCGGGACTCGAACCCGCGCCCTCCTGCGAACCGTGCAGGCGCTCTCACCACTGAGCCATGCGTTCTACATCACGCTGCGTTGAAATTCTTATATGCTTTTATACAACTTATATCGTTGTTAGCATCTCTGTAGGGAGATTTTTACAAATTTCCGCTACCCAAAGACCATTACAAAGAACAATCGTTTGGCGAGAGAGAATGCTTTGTAATGGTCTTTGGGTAGCGGAAATTTGTAAAAATCTCCCTACAGAGATGCTAACAACGATATAAGTTGTATAAAAGCATATAAGAATTTCAACGCAGCGTGATGTAGAACGCATGGCTCAGTGGTGAGAGCGCCTGCACGGTTCGCAGGAGGGCGCGGGTTCGAGTCCCGCTGCGTTCAAATTTTTATATGTTTTCTTTAAGTATTTTTTCTATCCTCAGTGTGGATTAACACTTTAAAAATCATCAAAAATAACTTATAAAGTACATTTAATTTTCCATTAAATGCTACCTTCATTTTACTTCGATGATATTTCTAGACGTAAATTTAAACTTCAACTCGAAGTTACTACGAAGATTGATTTGTAGTTGGAAATTTCTTACTTTATACAAGTTGCAAAACAAAAACTTTCCATCATTTTAACGAGCATATTTTTTTAAGTGGTGATATTTTTTCGGTTCTTTTATCTGAGCTTTTTAAAAATAAGAAAATATGTTATATAATATTTTAAGTTCATTTTATATTTACAATAAAAAATCATCTTTATTGAATATCTGTATAAAGATAAAAGGAGAATATTGGTCCACACTTGTTAGCACCAAAATATTCCAGTAAAGTCCTGCCTTATAAAACACTTTGAATTGCTAACTGACCAATGTGTATAAATAAATATTAAATACCTATGTCTCTGGCAGCGTGATAATTTAAAGTTATGTGAAAATCAATGAAAAATTGTATTTGCAGTTGAAACTGTTGTAAATTACAGTTCTTCTTTCCGCTTCGCTTAACCTGTGGTTAAGTCTTTTGTCCACTATCAATTAAATATTGTATAAAGATTAGCAGAACTAAAGTCCGCATATCGATTTACAATTATTTCGTAAACAGTCACACTATGAAAGTCTCTAAGTTATATATATAATACTAATGTCAATTTATATTGCTAAACATTTCCTATGATAAATCTGCTATGGCAATATTAATCTGCTGGATATAAATGTTTCTCAAATAAAATAAAACACGTTTATTTACCAAACATACAAATAACACAAATAATTTATTAATTCAAATATTTTGAATTTATTTATTTTGTGTATTGTACAATAAAATATGTACAGTATATACTCTAAAGTCCACAAAACATAAAGCATTCACGATCGCTGGTCGCTGCTGTTTATTTTTTATATTTATTTATATTATAATAATTTGCGTGAAGTCAAAGATGCCATTGTAGCACATTCGAGAGCTTACTGACGACTGATTATATTTAATTTATGACGTAAAAGTGCCTTTATATAGTTTAGTAATTTCTAAAAGTCACGTCCATATTTTACAATTTTTAGTATTCCAATCGTCAAAAATAAACCAGAAACCTCATCAGATTTTTTTATTGTCTGGTCATCTGGCGTTTATTGTCAGTATATCAAATCGGCACTGTGCTTATGTACTAGAAAATTTAACATACAATAAAAAATATAACTTATTTGTACTTAATTTCATTAAAAATGGATACGATCGCAAATTTAAGTTCGTCAATTTTTTTACGCTGTGTTTTCAGTGGTATACTGATACTGGTGATAAAGATATATATATATATATATATATATATATATATATATATATATATATATATATATAATATATATATATATATATATATATATATATATATATATATATATATATATATATATATATATATATATATATATATATATATATATATATATATATATATATCTATATATATATATATATATATATATATATATATTATATATATATATATATATATATATATATTAAGCCAACACTGACTGCACAATAATGCTACTGAACTGATATGTAAAAACTACCATAATGGCGTCTTGTATATCACAAGATGAATATTAAAATATAATATGTATCACAAGTGTATAATTCTAACTACATATCGGAAATACATATACATCAGTGCTATCTCATCCATAGTTCAATGAGCTAGAACTAATATAACGTTAACAATACTGATAGACAACAATATAGCCAGGATATTAAAGGGACTACTAAACTGGCATCACGCAATATGACGAGTGACTTCAATTTTATGTTGAAACTGAATTAACCAAAGAAATGAAATCTAAATGTACTACATATACTACGGTTTACGTAGAATTGCAACACAATTGACCATGCATGCGTACGTTAAATTGGGATACTATGCGCCCTTTTATGTATTTATAAATACGATTCAATTTGCCTTAAGATTATTTACTAAACTAAAATATCTTCGATCCTGTATTTTTTGACATTTCGTCCTTTTATTATATTCAAAATAATTTATATAACAATTAATTTAAATATATATATATATATATATATATATATATATATATATATATATATATATATATATATATATATATATATATATATATATATATATATATATATATATATATATATATATATATATATATATATATATATATATATATATATATATATAGATATATATATATATATATATATATATATATATATATATATATATATATATATATATATATATATATATATATATATATATATATATATATATATATATATATATATATATATATATATATATATATATATATATATATATATATATATATATATATATATATATATATATATATATATATATATATACTATTACTTTTATCTATGTCTATTTATATCGCAAGAAACTAAAAGAAACTATTCAGATTTCCATGAATTCATCGCGTTGTACAACGAGGTGCTGTAATAGGATATTATAAAACAAACATTAACGCTCGTCTCCATTGGTCGATTTTTTTGTTGTTCATCTAACAAAATTCGAAAGTTGCATTACTGAAACTGCTTTGAAATGCCATCTAGAAACATAAGTTTAGACAAGTAGATGATATTTTATTTCAAAGTATAGAATAATCGCTCTTATTTTATATTTCTCCCCAACACTTCTATTAAGACCACGTCACTCTATCACGAACCTAATAACTTTAAATGTATATCTGGTAATTTTGATCGTGTATGTACGGCAATGTTTCCCATATAACTGTGAGTTCTAACAGTAACACGTGCTTTAAATTTTTAGAGTAAAAAAAATATTCGGTCAAGCCATCATCGTCCAAGGTTTTATAGTTTTTTTCATACGTTTCCATCACAAAAGTTCAATTGGTAACTGAATAAAAAAATGAAATAGGTTTTTGTTTAAATTTTTTACTCAAGCTTTCTTTTTCACAACCCTTAGTGTTATGTTGTATTGTAATCTTCTTTATAAAGGAATACCCGTTTTACGTATTATTTCTAATATTTTACCACGACACTATGGCGTTTCGAATATTAACTATTTAGTACTATAAACCCTGACAATTAGAACTTAGCTGTTTGTAAGATTTCAAGGTGGTTTTACTTCTTCTCATTAAATTACTTTGTTGACTTGGGAGATCAGTTAGGAACACATTTATGTGTTATGTGTACATTATAGATAAGCGTTAGCTGAAGTTTCAAATACTTGAATGTATACCTTAGCACCGAACTGTTAAGAGTAAATAAAGAGAATTTCATTCTGTATTTCATCTATATTCTACGTATAAAAATTTAGACAGAAGGCATTAGGTATTAAATATTTAATTTTCAAGTAATTTTGACTTTTTCAAAACACAGTGTTAAGTGTCGGAACTCAACACCACGCTTCGTCTCATTACCAGAATTGGTAGCGTTTAGATTCCTTCGATTGCTCTCAGTAAGATGCGCTGCCGAAATAGCACCGTGTAAAAGTAAACTAATATATTGTATAATTTATTGTTTTAATTTGAAACCCAGAAATGATTTTACATTAGTAGGACTTTCAAAGTTTACGACACAAATACTCTAATCTTCACAGACAACAAGAAAAATATACAGTGTATTTATAATATAAGTATATCTTCTACACAGGCTGTTTATATAGGATTTATTATTACTTGTTTCATAACAATACTCTATACAGAATTTCACCAGATGTTGCGTTGCAGAGGCCTGTTATAAAAGTTAGATTTTATTAAATCCGTGTTTGTTGGTAAATATAAATTTCAAAGGATCATGTCCGAGACATAAGATATATTATCTTGATACTAGGTTTCCGCGACCTACTTCACTTTGTAAATAAACAAATAGTCTTGCTAATTAATATCTACTGTTTGTTTCATTGTATTAATAATTAAAAGATATTGTAACGAAAAAAACAGATGGTGTGTTTACTAGAGAGGGGAGTTGTTGTCGAGGAGGGGCGAGGACGGGTGGTGCGTTGTGGAGAGGAGAGGAGAGTAATATAAAATAGGCGGCGGTGTAGTGATTCGGGGATTCTCGCTTTGACTGCCGAGCCGTGCGGACGTGCCGTCTTCGTTCACACGACTAAGCTGATAAGCTAGACCGTTTGTGCGCGCGCGCTAATGCGTACTCTCGTTTGTGCGTAGCAGTTGTGTGTGTAGTGCCGTGCAGTGTAGTGTTGTGCAGTGCTGTGAGGCGCCGCCGATCCTGCTCTGCCGCCCGACCCGCCTAAGGAGAGGTATAATTATTTTTAAATATTTAAACCCCACTTTTGTCTCTACGCCCGATAAACATGGCTTCAACAACCATGTCAATGGAAGCGCTTTTAGCCTTCCTTAAGGAAAACAACCAATCCGCATTCGATTGCGCGATGACTTTTGTGAGATCCCAGGAAGCTCCCGCTGCGATGGACCTCACTGAGGACGCCGCAGAGGGTGAGTTCGAGACGGTGGTCACTAAGGCCGCCAAACGTAAACTTAACGCTAAAAATGTTAAAACCGTCCCCGCGAAAGCCCCTAAAAAGGCTGCCGCAGCCCCCGTTCCCCGTGACGAGGAGGCGTCTACAATCATTTCCCCGGTACCCTCGGTACCGGAAATAATCATTTCTCCGGCCCCTACAGCCACGACAAGCTCGGCCCCTCAGGCCACCGCGTCCGTTCCGCGTGTTAGGGCACCGCCGCCGGTAATAATCCAGGATAAGGGGGCATGGAACAAGGTGTCAGCCTGGATGCTCGCGCAGAAAGTGTCTTTCACGTCTGCGCGAGCCTCCCAGGAGGGCATCAAAGTCCACTGCCCTCAGACGTCGGACCACCGCCGCCTCACGGCACACCTTAGGGAAGTCAACGTGGGCTTCCACACGTACGCCCTTGAGGACGAGCGGCAATTGCGCGTCGTCATCAAGGGTTTACCGAAAGAATTAGAGACAGATTATATCCTGCAGGACCTTCAGTCCCAAGGATACCCGGTTCGCGAGGTACATCGGATGTACCATTTCAAGAGTAAAAAACCGTATGATAGTTGCCTAATAATATCCGATCTTACCCCCGAGGGTAAGAAAATATTTAATATTAAAAACCTATGCTTCCTGACGGGCATCCGCGTGGAGCCCCCTCGAAACCGCGGCTTAATAGGGCAGTGTCATCGCTGCCAAAGGTACGGGCACTCAGCACGGAACTGCAACGGCAGACACAGATGTGTCAAGTGTCTGGAGGACCATAGCACCGCGGATTGTCCCCGCAAAGTGCCGGACCCCGTCGTTCCGCCGAGCTGCGTGTTGTGCGGGACCCAGGGGCATCCCGCGAATTACAGAGGATGCCCCATGGCCCCGCGCCGCAGGCACGCAAGGCAGGGCGACGGGATGGGGAGGGTTTCGAGACCCTCCAACTATTACCATAATACTCATGCGATGCCTTCAGCCCCGCACGAGTACCTCCCGGCACCTGCACCAACGACCAACGCATGGTTCAATCCCATGCAACCCCGACTTGCCGCACCATGGGTGGACCCCCGTCAGGTCAACCAAACACCCAAATACACGCCAACACCAAGCGTGGACCCTCGGCTCGCTCACGCTCCCGCATATATTCCGTCGCGAAGGGACCCGCGGCTGGCCAACCGTCAGCCACCGCAAACCGAACCAAGGGTGGACCCCCGGCAGTCCACCCCCGCGCAGCCCACAGAAACAGAAACGTATAACATAAGCGAACTCGCTGACACGATCAACCTAGACGAACTAAGTCTGCTCGAAAAATTGCTAGGGAAAATTAGACAACATAAACAACGCCAGACATAACGCGACCCTCGAGCACGCCGCTCTGACCAGAGCCGTCAAAAATTTTCTTTAACGCATAATAATTCAATGGCTGCGTTAAATAAAAACACCCCATTGTCCGCTGACACGCGACTCGCGCGCATAAAACCTAGAGCCCTATCGATCGCGACGTTCAACGCAAACAGTGTCGCCGGCCAAAACGACCTAATACGCGACTTCGTTACCGCGCACCAACTCGACATTTTTTGCATACAGGAAACGTTCCTGAAACCCGGCATACGTGATCCGAAAATCGCGAACTACCGCTTAATACGCAACGATCGACCCACCTCGCAAGGTGGAGGAACTCTTTTGTATTTTAAAAAGACATTGCATTGCGTACCATTAGATCCGCCTGCGGCCCTTGAAAACGTCGAGGCGTCTATATGCCAGATATTTCTCACAGGCCATCAGCCAATCATAATAGCTTCGGTTTACCTCTCACCGAACAAGCCCTTACTTGAAAATGACTTAAAACTACTGATTAGTATGGGTCCCTCGGTCCTTCTGACTGGGGACCTCAATAGCAAGAACCCCGTGTGGAATTCGACCCGCCACAACACCAAAGGCCGATATCTTGAAAGCCTCGCGGATAGATACAACCTCTCCGTACTAGGCCCATCAACACCATCCAGGTATCCAACCGGACAAATAGGCAGCCCAGAAGTTCTGGACATAGCCATTCTTAAGGACGTGTCCCTCAGGATACGCTCTATAGAATCGCTATCGGAACTCGACTCTGATCACAGACCAGTAGTATTAAAACTAGGTTCGGACAGCCCTTCAGGCCAGCCAACAAAAGTCATTATAAATTGGAAAAAGTTCGCCAAGCTCATCAGAGCAGACGACTCCCCTCTCGCGCACATGATTCCTGGCATCATAGACTCCGTAGACGTAGCAAAGGACGCCGCGACTAAATTTACCCAATTTATACAGGACACGCTCCAAAGTTGCTCCAAAGAGGTCCCAGATCTGCCCGAAGGCAGATTTGAGATCTCAGAGAAACTACGACGCCTTATTCGACGTAAAAATAAGGCCACCAGAGACCACGACGCGTGTCCTAACGACAAAAACCGTAAAAAACTAAACGACCTTAGGAGAAGAGTCAAATCCCAATTTGAACAGCTCAGAGGCGAGTCTTGGGATGTTCGGCTCGAGGGGCTCACGCCAACGGCCCAGGCGTTCTGGGCGCTGTCGAGAACCTTTCGATCCGACACAGTGGCGACTATGCCTCCTCTCACTAAGCCGGATAACTCTACCGCGGCCGACGACACAGAAAAAGCGGAATGCCTCGCAGATAGTTTAGAAGCGCAATGCTCACCGAGCAGTCAGCCATGCGACCCGGAACACCTATCGATGGTGGACTCCGAGGTGGCAGAGTGGGCATCGATGCCCCCGACCGGCGAACCGGTTCGCCCGACCGACGTAGACGAAGTTAAAAATATCCTTAAGGACCTCAATCCCAAGAAGGCCCCGGGGCCTGACAACATCCCCAACAAGGTCCTTAAGAATCTTCCGATCCAATTCGTGTCTTTATTGGTCATGATTTTCAATGCTCTTCTAGCAGGGTGCTCCTTCCCCGCCGAATGGAAGGAAGCCACCGTCATAGGGATTCGAAAACCCAATAAACCCGCCCACCTACCCTCGAGTTACAGACCCATCAGCCTCATCAGCTGCCTTGGGAAAGTCTACGAGAGAATCGTACTCGCTCGAATTAAAGAAATAGTAGAGACGAAGAAACTGCTCATCGACGAGCAGTTTGGATTTCGACAACGGCACTCTGCCGTTCATCAAGTTCACCGACTCACAGAACATATCGCTAAGTACCACGTACACCGTTCGATCCGCAGCGACACGGCTGCCGTATTCTTAGATATCGCTAAAGCATTCGACAAGGTTTGGCACAACGGCCTGCTCTTCAAGCTCCGCCGTATGGCACTCCCGGACACTCTCGTGCACATCATTCGAGAGTACTTGTCGAACCGCACGTTCCGCTACCGTATAGAAGGGACCCTCTCGTCGCGTCGTCCCGTCCGCGCTGGAGTCCCACAAGGCTCCACACTCTCCCCCCTTCTATACGCACTGTACACGAGCGATATTCCGCGCGTTCCAAAAGTAGAACTCGCGATGTACGCCGACGACACCGCGCTCTACACCACGGACCGCTCCGCTTGGATCCTAGCCGAAAGACTGCAACTCGCGGCCGACGCCTTAGGCGATTGGTTTAGCAAGTGGCGGTTTGAGGTCAACCCGGAGAAAAGCGCAGCGGTACTCTTTCCGCGTAAACGGTACGAAACCGTCTCTACTATACGGCTACAAAATAAACCGATACCCTGGGAAAACCAGGTCAAATATCTAGGCGTCATCCTAGATTCGCGATTCACTTTCCGCCCTCACATTAGACACGTGAGAAACAAAGCCATGTTCATCCTGAGCAGGCTGTACCCTCTCATATGCAAGCGGAGTAAAATGTCACTTCGTAACAAGCTGACATTGTACAAAACTTGCATCCGCCCCATAATGACCTACGCCAGTGTAGTGTTCGCACACACTAACACAGATCTCCTTCAGAGAGTCCAAAATAAATTCCTCAGGATAGCATCCGGATGCCCCTGGTACGTTCGCAACGTTGACCTACATAAAGACTTCGAATTGGAATCGATCAAAGAGTTCTGCAAAGGCTTAGCCAAGCGCTACTACGAGCGCGCAGACTCTCACCCTAATCCCCTAATCGTTCAAGCGTCTAAGTACGCTCCCCATCCTCACAAATTACTTCGACGCCCTCGAAGCGTTCTTTTAGACCCCGACGACCCAATTACTGTAGCCAACCGCAACTACAACGGAAGGTTACACTCCTCAGTCCCAAAGTCTCGCCGTCGCCGCCGTAACAGGCAACGCGGCCCATCTTTCACAACGGCACGACCGCGCCTCGGCGCGGCGGGGCCAGTCGGTCCATGACCGTCCTACACACCTTCTTCTGAGCAGCCATTAATGCTCATTTTATTCTCTGGGGACGAGGCACACTCCGTCTCCCCCCGCCCGGTGACGCTGTCAAGACCAATTGAGGTCAACAGCATTCAAGCCATTTTCGAAAAAAAAAAAAAAAGTGATTCGGGTTACTTTTGTTGCATAAGTCATCATATTAAGTTGTAAAACAGTGATTAAATAAGTTTAATATCATATGCAGTATTTATTTTTTATCTACCGGCGTTATAATATATCAGATGCTTTTTTTATTCCTTTAAACATTTATATATAAAATATGTATATAATTAAAAAGAGTAAATTTGTAGGGCAAGTTCCCAACAAAAGATAAAGGTAAATTTAAAACTCTAGCGATTCAGTTGAAATTCATGCGCCTCCAATAAAAACTTTTAAAAGTGTTCGCTGAATTTGAAACGCGGCTTACACTTCTAACTTTGTCAATTATATCCTTCAAATTTATGCCTAACTAATTCACACTTCTCATTCTCTTTGCAAATATTTCCTCGCCTGTAATCCACGTAGTATGGTTTTCGTTAACGATATTTTAAACTTCACAGAAATTTTCCCTTTTAATAGAATTTAGTTTTCGCCAACTTTCCGGTGGTATGTAAAGTGTCAAGCACACTTTGTGCGTTTATATGGTTTATTTTAGTAAATCAACAGCTGTGATGTTTGTGTATATAATAAAATATTGGATAAAAGGTCTGTAATATTTTTCTTTATGTTTATACATATTATTTCTGTTTCGAAATTTATAATTTTACGACATCAGTATCAAAAGCAGAACCAGATCTGTTACTTCCAACAAAATACGCTTATAAAGCGCTTCATATGGTTCAGCCACTCAATATCCAATGTCTTAAAGATAAGGTAAACTATAGAATCCTTTGCCTGCATATGTGAAAAAAACAAAAATCTACTATTACTTTTTTACAAAATCAAAAAATACCATTTAAATTATATTATTTTTAAATATAATACATACTGAAAATAAATTTGAAGAAGATACAGACAAAATAAATATATCGGAAAATAAATCTCAACTTAGAAAAGTGGATATTGTTTTTTAATATACGTTGTGTTGTGAGTTTGCCAATAATATTTGATATGTGGAAAGTCAACAAACAAATAGCATGTATATTACCTATATGTTTATACTACTATGTTATTTTACTATCACAAATTTATATATATAAAAATAAATATTTCAAGCGGGAAGAGCTGGTAAGATAAGACTGGGTAAAATAAATTTTATCACTAATACTGCTAGTGAATTAATAAAAAAGGCTCTAAATTTATGTATAATGTAGGGCATAGGTTGTTATATATAGTGTACAAAGTTTATAAGTATGAATAGACAAAGCAAGGCATTGGGTTTTGCCATTCAGCATATAAATAATAATTCTTCACTTTTAATATTTTGTCAGAAGATTACAATCTTCTATAAAATATAAAACGACCGTCTTGGTGCAGAGGTACAGCATTGATGGTTGGTGGGTTCATATCTCACTCGGTGAAGAAGATGGATATATCAATTCCATTTTATTCGCTCTCAAAAATAGGCAAGAGTGGCGTCGAGTTTCATCAGTCGACATACAATGCCCCAAAATGTAGAAAACGGAGATTGGAGTATCTTAACACTAGGATCCCACGGTTTATCGTTTTACGTTTCCCTCTGTCTTCTCCACTTCCACTGCCACTCTTCTGCCCAGCGTCACAAAGCATGAAGCACTTAAAGAAGATTTTGCTTTTTAACCATCTCCACAATTTACCATATTAAATTTCCACAACAATGTAATTTGTTATAGAAAATTATTTATGCGTGTCAAAAACCCGTGATAAATGAAATTTCAGACAAAAATTCGGTCAATTTACCACCAACAACTTTGTCGAAGCGGCGGAAAGTTCGTTATTTGATTTTTTGGGACACCGTCGTCGAGTCTTTGTTGTACTCAACATCCCTTAACTTTAGTTTAAAATTTTGATTATGACTATCTTAATAGATTCCATATTATTTTCGTGCTTTGATGTTCACTTAAGCTTAATGTTCTTTGAAATATTTAGAAAAAAATAATTTATTAAATATTTTTATGATTTTAAAATGTTATTCCACATTAACGATTGAAAAAATATTTACGATTGAACCCAAATCTCCCTTCGGATATGCTAACAACGCAATAAGTTGGATAAAACATATAAGAATTCAACGTGGTGTGATAAAGTCCGCATCGCTCAGTAGCCACAGCGCTTGCGCGGCTTGCAGGACTTTAAATAATAATTTATTTTAATGGAAAAATAAAACGATTTTGTAGTAATATAAAGCAGGAAAAATGTGCCATATTCAGGCCGGAATTCCGAATATTTCTGTATTATAATAATTACTTCTATGATCTTCTATCTTCCTATCATGGACTTGCATTTTTAGCTCAATAGTTCGTATTTAGTTATATATGAAATTTATTTCGAGTTTTCACAGGCACACACGCCATGCTATATAATATATGCAAAATTTTCTATAACTTTTCTACACACTATAATACCGTGATATTGATTTCAATTTGTAAGATTAAATATTTAAAAAATATGCTCATAAACGCGTGAAGTCTCTAGGGTTCCCACTCACAGAGAGTGCCCTATATATAATCCTAAATAAGATATGTCGTAACTCTTTTAAACCTGTAAAGTATATTGTGGTTAAAACTAAATTTTTAACTGTAAATTGAATTTTTATATGAATATTTTATTTATTTTAATTCAATGAACTTTTTCTGAACGTAATACGAACAAATAAATTAATCATGTTTTGTGCTCCAGAGCTTGCGTCAAGACTTAAATTTCATAAACAATTTATGATAGGAGCACTATCGATTATGGTAGGGTTAGGATCCAATAGGAAAGTTTAAAATATAGACATAAACAAATCTTTTATTCGTTAAGACTACAATTAAAAATGAAAAAAAAAATATCCAACAAACTTCAACTTTCAACTATTAAATTTTTATCTAAATTCATTCCAAATGACTCTTTCTGATCAAAGTTATTTAATAAGATGAGATAAAGCTGCCGATAAACCGTGCTATATTTGCAAGAAGGTGGTACGTTCTTCTAAGCATATGCTGGTGAAGTGTAGGGTACTCCTAGATAGTGGCTAATACTCACAGTTCCACGTTAAAGTACTACAAATCATATGTGAGGCTTTCAGTAAAAAAAGCTCACAGAAATATAACAACAAGGATCATCAAAAAGTTAAGATCCGTATCCGCATCCGCATCCGAGACAACGAAAAATATATATTAGAGGGACATTATCGTTAGTCACAGTACAGTTAACATAAATAAGCGTTGATTCATAAATAAAATTAAAATATTTTTTTCTTTAATTTTCGTCCCTCTATTGTACTTCATTTACAAGGAAATATTGAATTTCTTTGAAATAGTCTGTCATTCATCTAACGTTCAGGTTCTTCGTAGGCGCTTAATTAAACCTCTTTGCAGGGTTTGTTTGAAAGATGCGGGCCCTCTGGGACATAATTAACGATTAATTTATTGGTGTAAAATACCTTCGCCGTATAATACCTTCATATTTTATTTGGGATAGTGTAAGGTTAATTTGCCAGGCTTGTTTAGTTTCTTTTGAACCCACGTGCGGCAGCACAAGCCAAATTACTTGCTTTGACAGCAGAAGGAAATAAAAGAAAGAAAGAAATAATTATTAAATACTCTAGTCTAACATCGAACCCACTACTAGAGCCTTTCGAACCCACTACTAGAGCCATTCAGTAAGTTAAAACAAATCAAATTAAAACGAAACTTATTATACATTATTATTTCTTTTTATTATTAATTAGGAGTTTAAACTAAAACCTCCGAGATTCAGTAAAATTTTTCAAAATAACAAAGTTAAGATTACCTCACAACTATGATTCACCAAATAAAATTATGTCAAGTGGCCTTTGAAATGCACCGTAGCCATGTTTCTACTGAATTAAGTGCTTAATTAAAAATATAGTTCAAAAAAGTTCAATTTTGCATTCTTCTTTCTGTGAATGTTACAAAGAATACGTTATCAGTCTAATGGGGTGTTATAAAGAATTTTTTTATGTAGAAAATTGTGGAAAAAAGGTACACTAACAAGCTCTGCTCCAAGCATAAAATGAGCTAGGTCAAATAAAATAATGTTTATTTCTTTATTTTTATAAAGAAAAAGATTTTCTTATCTAGTACTATTTCTTGACACTAATACTATGTATATATGTATATATGTACATAATACTATATGTTGTTAATGTGAATTATAACTGGCGTAGTTTCCTAAAGCTACGATGTAGGATGTCGTAACACCATTTAATTCTATATTATCGTCGTGCACACTCGTCGGGGATTTTCAGAGATGCTCAATATGAAAAAATATGATAGCAAAATCGTGTAACGTAAAAATGAAATGTTTCTCATTTTCTCAGATACATAAGAGCGCTTACAGAATATTGTGCGTATTTATATGGAAGTTTATTATACTTTCAATATGAGATAATAGGTAATAGGATCATGTATTTCGATGATTGTTTTATTTGTTAAACATAAGTGATTGAAGACCATTTTGGGGCAGAGATGTAGCGTCTGCCTGTAAACGCGACGGTTTGTGGACTTATTTTCCACTCGAGGTAGATGGATTTTTCTATTTCCATTTTTTTCCGTCTAGCAACTAGGCAAAATGTGGCGTTGAGTTCCGCCGCTCATCACGTAATGCCTGGAAATAGGCGGAAAGCAGGGACGGGGAAAGCAGGAACGAAGCACCGTTGCTTCGTTCCTGCCATGTACGGGATAAAGCGTGAAGATAAAAAAAAGAAAGAGAACAAGCGATCAAGATAAGAGTTTAAATAGAACCATTGATACTAATTCTAGAGAGAAGTTATGTATATACATATTGTGAGTAGTGGAGCTCAACGCTGCACTTCATCTTGTAGGAGCGGATAAACTATCACATTCCAATACTGTAGCAATTAGGGTAAGTATTATTATCTACATATGTACGTAATACATAATAGTTCTATATATATTTAAGTACATTAAATAAATATGTTTACCGCACGACAAACTATTCACAAACTTGCGAAGAAATTCTGTAAAGTATGGAGAACAGACGCTTTGACACACGCTTAGAGAAAAATTCTTGGTAAATCTGTAAGAATGTCTACTTAGTTTTTTATGAACACATGACAGACCAAAGAACTTCATTCATTCTTTTCATATATTTAACTGTGTGAGAAAACAAGTAGTTTTAAGACATAAAATAAACATTGCTTTTTATCAATATTTTTTTATTCTTAAAGAATAAGAATTAAATTATAATTTTTACTTAAATGAAATGTTACTTGGAATATTTAAAATATATGTACGTTTATAAATTTATTCTTAAACAGTCACATAAAGCTCACTAAAATTACTAACTTCATAATTGGATAAAAAATAGAACATACGATTACTACTTTTTATTGAATTAAGCTAAATATTATATATATTTATTTTTGGCAATATTTATTTTAAATATAATTGTATTTTACGGCTATTAGAACTGCAGTTGATTGTAAATGAGGTAGTTATGGGACGTGAGTTCAGGCCTAGCTTTGGTAAGACCAACATTGAGTTATCACTTAACATGTACCTAATGTTTCGAATTGAAGAGAATTACGAAACAAAATGTCTGTCTACCGACCTTATTGATACAATAATATATAAACAAAATTCACCATATTAAAATAAATGTTATTTTAATATACATCAACATATAAAAATAAAAATAAATTTATTATCTCTGGTGAAATTACGAATATATTTAATAATATGTAGTCTATTACCATAAATTTCGTATCTCACACGATGGTTATTACGTTTAAAAAAGTTATTTATTGTTCATGTGTACAGTGCTTATATTTTACATATTTCAGATGCAAATTTCACAATATTCAGTTTTGTAGCTGAACATATGTACTCGTATTTTGCATATTTGTATACTACGAGAAAATTAACCAATAAAATCTTGAAAGAAAATGGAACTCACATCCATATATATACAATTATTGTTTTACTGGTGGTTAATTAATCAATTTTCTTCTTTATACTAAAATAGAACATATTATAATAACAAGATAATATTTTATAGCAAACATTGGCTGCAGTAACGAGATAAATTGCACTGCCAATGCTATTTCATTTATCGAGATCAAACGTGGCAGACAGTTTTCTTTAAGGAAGATGGATTCTGTTTAAAAACATTTTCATTGAAATTACTTGAGTGAATTCATGGTTTAATCTTGATACATTTTCTAGGAACAAGAAAGTGGACTGCGCTCTCATATTATTCCTTTGTATAAGAATGCTGGGCGTATCGTGTATTAGGACGGCGAATCTGATTAAAACTAAACTATCTTTGGAAAATAAATAGTTCATTTATTTTTATTTTTATTTTTTTTATGCCACTACCACATTCATTAAAAAAATTAAAGCGTAACGTGTTAAACACTCTGTTTTCTAATTTTCTTTTTTTTAATAGCGAGCTTCATTTAACCCTAAATAACTAAGTTTATTTCTCAACCTACGTCGCATTAACTACGGTACATACAACATGCTTGTTGCTACACCCGGTTTTGCAACAGGCTTAAGTTAAATTTATTATGCATATTAATGCTTTTATCATTGTTCAACAATATTTCTTTATTATATTTGTAAATCATTGATTTAAATCAAAATCATATAAATAGCCTTGTTCTTTAAGTGAGACTATAATTTTCATTATCAGTATGATTAAACATTGGATGATTTAAATGATTTAAAATTTTAATTTTAATTATTATGACAATACAAGTACAAAAAATAAAGACAAAGCTTACATAAAAAAAATATTACAGTCTAGCTCTTAGTACAATTTTGACAGACGGCCAAGTATATGTTAGCTGCACAAATATTCTTAGTACTTTGTATAACTATTTTTAGTTATTCTCTCTCTGTGGCAAATAGAAATACACAAAGCATATATTTTTGCTTTTATCTATAAGAATATCAAAAATGTTCTGTAGATTTTGTATAATCATTTGATTTATTTAATCACTGTAAATTTTTATAACTTTTCTATTAACTAATATGAACGAATAGTCGTCGTGGCGCAGAGGCGTAAGCGTCTGCCTGTAAACGTGACAGTTAGAGAGTTCGATTCCATTCGGGAATGATGAATTTTTCTATTTCCATTTTCTTCGCTCTGGCAACTAGGCAAAGCGCAGCGTTGAGTTCCGCCACTCAACACGCAATGCCTCGAAAAAGGCGGAAAGTGGGGACGGAGAAAGCAGGAACTAAGCAACGCAGTGTCTTAACCCTAGGTTCAAATGGTTCCTGCAGTTCCCTCTGCCTACCCTGCAATATGCGGGATAAAGCGTGAAGCTAGAAAAAAAACGAATAGTCAATAGTATAAATAAAAAGAAATTAATTTAATTAAATAAATCAATAAAACTAACAAAAATAAGTGAAAAAAGTTATATACTTTTTTTTTAAATCACAGTAATATCACGTCGATGTGACAAGCTAGTTGTTACATAGTTGCTGAAATAGCGTTCACGGACTTCATACAACATTGAAAATATTTTTATTATATAAACAAAAAATTGTCAGAGATAAGCCAGAATTTAAATACTTATTATCCATGAAGACAAATTGACTACAATGTTTAATAATAATAATAATTACACACAAAAAAAGAAGAAATATAAACAATTAAAATAATACGTAATATGCGTAATGTAATGTATAATAATACATATTTGTTCGTATTTTAGGGTTAACCATTAGTTAGAGGCTTAAAATACTTAGAGAAGACGACTATCCAGAAACCTATAAATAGCGTTGACTTTGAAACCGCCAAAGTGTTCATGATATTTAAGCTATGCCTTCTAATCGAGCTAAGTCGAATTTCTTATGTACGTTTGTATCAACTTCATTTGTAACATTTCGTAGAGCGATTAACACATTTCTGCCATCAAAAAACCATTTAGAAAGAAGTATTTTTATATAAATGTTTTTCTTTTCTTGTAGATGAAATACTATTTAAAAAAATTAAAATATCTTAATGTTTTTCAACACAGTATTACTCAGCATCTTAAAGAAAGGATAACTTTTTCTTCGGTCGCGACTAACTTTAGTACACAAAATCGAAGAGACGTTGTTGAAACTTTCATATTGTCGAAGACAATAAAGGAGCATTTTCTCTATAATATTCATAATATATATATATATATATATATATATATATATATATATATATATATATATATATATATATATATATATATATATATATATATATATATATATATATATATATATATATATATATATATATATATATATATATATATATATATATATATATATATATATATATATATACATATCTCTTAAATTATATATTGCTACTGAACATATGTATATGTAAATCCTTCATTGAATATTGTGTTATTATGTATGAATCTGACTATAACCACAATATATCTCTACTAGTAACCATCTACGTTTCACCTCAATTTCGGTAGTTAGTAGCAGTACTCAGTGCTTCACTTAGTAAGAAAGCAGGGAAAAAAAGATATAACGAATCGAATCCTAACAAATAATGCTACATCAAAGTTTTGCAAAACCTTCAATACTATTCTTATATTCAACAAAACAATTGAATTAAATTAGATACTTGCCAGCAATATATTCGACCTTTCATGTTATTTTTCATCATACATTTCCCTATTGTATGTAAACGGCTGATATATATATGATATGTAAATTACATCGTTTATATGAAGTTGAAGTTCTTTATATAAATTGTGGTTCAAAGTAACAGCTACGTGACTGCTACGAGAATGCTACGCGTATATTAAATTGAAAGCATAATTTTTCATCATAAGACATCGCATATATCGTCATATGACCTAAGATTGCTTTTTATTGGTAATTTTGTTGAAACATTGATGGTATAGAACGTATGTAAACGTTATATTTTTTTACTATTGAGTTTGACTCGACGTGTTATTATTGGATTTATTAAAACATTTATTTTTTGAGTATTTTATTTATATTCACATTATTAAAATTTAAAATGACGATTAATACTCATTATAGAGCTTAAAAAGTGAACAATAAATTAAAGTCTTCATCAAATACGCTGAAATACAAATTTTTCTTACACAATATCTCTTTAAATAAACAACAAAAATGAATATTCCCAGACGTTTCCAAAATTAGCATAGCAATGTTCATTTATATGTAAAAATGCAGAAAGTTTACTACGCCGTGTTGCGTATTCATGAAGACAAGACACACTCCGTTTCACTTTCAATATAAACAAGGTCAATAGCTGATTTGATTTAGATGGAAAACTATGATCATGAAGTAAAGTAGACAGGAAAGGCGTAATTCAGGAAGTGTAGATATCATAAATCATTTCCAGTAGCTACTCTCCAAAATTCTCGTATATATTATTTAAATTTTAAAATAATGTTCTACTCTTATAAAAGTTAGAACAAAACTGAGATCTCGTGAGATCTCTGCGATCTATCTTATTTAATTTCCAAATTTTATTATTTATTGAGTATGAATAATAATAAATATTTAAATGAATATAAATATCTTATTTAAAAGATTTATGAAGCAAAAATGAGTGCTAAGAGAATTATGGGGAGACCTCGATTGACTCGCAAAAACACAGCAGTGAAGATACGGATGAAGGTCACGTAAAAAGTACGACAGTGCACGAGGCGATAGAGGTACGCAGAGGCTGCAGTGGGCACTCCGTTCTCTTTGATTTTTCCGCTAGGGATAAAGTGCGAAGGCTGTATATGAATGTATTAAAAATGCGTCACCAAGAAATAATGATACCTGATTGTAAATATAATAGTTGTTGGTTCGATTCCCACATTAGGCCGTAGTGATCCATGAGCTGACTATAAACCAATTATGGTCACTATAGTTAAATAAGAAATAAATATTTTTTATTTGTTTTTTTTTATCGTCCATATGTCATAATACTTGCACCCAACTTGCAGGTAAATTCTTTAGCTTAACTTAAGAACTATTGTTTTACGACCCATAATATTATCCATCACACTGCGCCACGATAGAGTAAGAAATATGACTTTATACTTGTAAACACCTATAATCTCATATAAGTATTTTTAAAAGAGCTTTTGTTCTTAACTAGCAAATCGTAAAGCTGTGTTAGCAGTTTAAAGTTTTCCAATAAAACTTAGAAGGTCTCGTGCGAATTCACTAAAACTGCTTTTTATTCTCACTAGCAGTTTCCGCTTTGAAGAACATATATCGCTTTTGAACATTTATGACACATTTATGAGGTCTTATCGTGGAATTCTAAATTTTATGTGAGAAGTGTTACCTAATATTTAAGTTACTAAAGAAATATGTAATACATTTAACATGAATTTTAAAGAACTTATTAAACCTGTAGTGTCGTTGCCCACTTGGAGATTGGGTTTCTCTTGATTTTTGTATAATAAGTTCCCGATGAAACTACTTCGTTCATAAGAAATACCAACATATATACCTACATTAAAATTATCATCACTATTTTAATTCAGAGTAAATAATTAATTTGTAAACTTTTAATGGCGTTTTATATGTTTAAAATTGAATTATTTTATTAATTCATCAATCTATCAAGTGTGAATGACTCGGAGACCATATCAATTTCATGATTTAACGAAGAAAATTAAAAGTTGACAAACTTAAACTTGTGCTGCATTTTATACTGTGTGTAATAAAGTATAAATAAAGTAATAAGTTTGTATTTTTATATTTCATAAAAACCTCCTAATATAATTATTAGCGTATTTGTCTCCGTTTAAGCATGACGCGATTGCCAAGGAAAATATATAATATATACAAATAAACATATATACGAACACAACCTGTACTTTTCAAATATTAATAATACTATATGGATAAATTCAATGATTACACAAATAGGTTTTTGTGACCACCAACCAATTTTTTTTCCACCACAAACCAATTTTTAATTCGTGGTGGCTTAGAGGCTGTCTTTGGACATGACGTTGTGGTTTCGATTCCTAATCGAGGCAGCTTGCTTGAGCGGATTGCTTCAATTCTAATTTCTTCACCTCGGCAACTAAGCAAAGCGCGGCTTTAAATGACGTGTATGTCAAGCGCGGAACGGAGAATCTTACCATTTAGTTTCGAGGGTTACTGCAGTTCCCTTGACCTACGTTGCTATGAGCATGATAAACCGTGAAACTATTAAAAATATTTTAATGTAACAATATTTTACATCAATTTAGAATTATGATAAAGACCACTGCGGTGTAATGGCAGCGTCTTATCTTGTCGTCTGGACGAGATGATAGTGGGTCATGGGTTGTTACGCAATCCCTGCCATTGGTAGACCAAGCAAGATATAAAATTTTTCCATTTAATAATCTCCAATTTAGATCAAAAATAGAGAGTAAATATACAAGTTAGTAAATTAAAGTGCACGTTTTAAAATCTTAAATTATGATTACGTAATTTTTAAGCTTTAAATGGTAATTCATAATAATTTACTTCTCGTGTTCTTTCGTTACTACTCATGTAATTTATAATTCTTTGCTAAAGAGAAAAGCTTCTCATTTTCACAGAAAACTCTTGGTAACGGTAACATTTCAAAATTACCTCAAAAATGCTGAACTCAACGAAACAGCGTCAGCGTTAATTATCCACAATTCATTCTCTAAGCTCCCATTTGAGGTAAAGAAGGCGTGCCTAATCCGTTTTGTCCTGGTTATACACCCAGAGGTGAATTGTACTGTACGAAAAGGGAATTTTTCAAAGTTAATTTACATAAAGCATTGTATTTTCATGATTTAGTAAATCATGTAATACAAAGATTTACGCAATATCCCGCAAATATCTGGATCAGAATTGGGAAAAATCTAAATTTATTATAACCATTTTGGTTAAATAGTCAATTTTAATGTAAAAATTATTAAAAATTATTAATATTTATATTATTAATAATTCTTTCAATAGAATTGAATATAATTACTAAAGCTCAAACAGTATATCAAATTTTAAACAAAAACAAACAATTATAACTTTACAAATAAATACCTTCGACGCTTAGCAATACTTTTTATTATAATAAGGAGACCACTAACAAATGAAGGACTCCAAGTGATAAGGTCATCAGAGGCCACAGATACATTGCCGGCTAAAAAGCCGAAAGGTAAAAGATAAAAGTGAGTTTCGAAGATACCCAATACCCATCTCATGCCGCATCCTAAGTTGACAAGGAAGTTGAAAAGGCAAAATTTTTCACTGTGCCCTTTAGACATGCTTTTGGGATTGTTGAGAACCCACTTACATAAATTGTTGGCAAGTCTATAAGATTAAATTTTGCTAGGAGCATCTCATCCTTTGTATTCTTGATCAAAGTTTGGATCCGTCGTGATATTAAATGTACCAGGTCCTCAGCCTCTTTTCAATAACTGCATCTCAGGGTTGGGTTAGATAAACCTAAAGACAACATGTTAAGTAACCGTGACAAGCCTTATTGACTGCCTCTTGTTATAAATCAATATATTCTTCAACATAATTCTCTTGAGTTACTACGACTGAGTTAATTTGCTGTTGACTAAGTTAATGTGCTCTCTAATATTTGGAGAGTACGGTGGGGTATTGGTAGCCATATAGGTTATCAGATAAGACCCATTACCTTGCTTCATAATAGAATGTAGTAGAGCATTTTTACTGCATCTCTGTAAGTGTAAGAAAATATAGAGAAGTTTAAATACGGAGAGTGAACCGTTGGTAGTGAATGGAATATTGGATTTAATAAATAAGAAAAATAAATAAAAGAAGAACTCAGTATTTCATTGCTGGTATTATTTATAACAGCGAACATTATGAAGTTAAGAGTCCAATTGTTCGCATTTTAATTAATTTTTACTTTTTGTAATTCGGTTATATTGAAATATTTAATATAAATTCATGGGTAAATTTGTATAACTCAATTCAAGTTTAGCTACGACTATTATTTGTGATACAACATTTATATAGACTATCGTGAGCAAATAGACTTAAAGTTCGATCCTTTCTCGGATGATGAATTATAATAATTTTCTCCAGACAAGACAAAGCCCAGAGTTAAATCCTGTCATTCAAATATATTGGGGGAAAGTATAGAACGAGTTATCTAACTCTGCGTTCCTTTTGCCTACGTTACTATGGAGAATAAAATGTGAGGTCAATTTAAGTAAATATATTAGAGAAAACATAAATAAACTTATTATTATATATTTACATAAATCTAGTACGTATATTTATTATCGCTTTTTTTTGTATTAAGATCTAGCTTTGGTGGTCAGAACGCATAAATTTCCTTAAAGGTCTGGTTAGAATTATAATTTTTTTTACTTAAAATAATAATTAATTTAATATATAGAATACACTCTGTACACTTATTATAATATTCGCTATGATAATACTAAAATAGTGCGGTGAAATATTTAATTTTATCATTAAAAGGCGAATGAAATTGAAAACCACTCCGCAATAATTAATTAAGCGATTCAATATCATTAAGTAGTTTACGGTTTGTATGTTTGGCTTTTGTGCAACGCAGTCAAAAGCTTCAACGCTTGTATGAGTGAAATTCCTTTGAAATATGTGCATATTATTATATATACCAAAAACAACAAATAAAAAATATTTTTTTATAATTATTTAAAATGAATAAAAATTCTATATTACTTTGGAAAACTTTACAATTTATGAATATTAGAGAGTATAAGTTTTATAGCCTTCATCTTCAATATTTTTGGTTGGTCAGTGTCCTCAGTGTCTGTCTGAAAGAGTGTTTGACATTGAATTCCACCGTTAAGCTCGTCCTCTCTGGAACTTAAGTAAAACCAGGTTATTTATTTCTTTATTTTTTTATAGGCTGAAAAATTCTTTTAATATTTTTCAGTTTTAGCTTTTATTCAAGAATCATTTTAGCCATGTACAGAAACTACAGGTAGAATTACATATTTACTGAAATTTTCATGCATTTTCAGTGAAGTGATCAATATTCTTACTTTTAAAGTCAATTTATCTTCCAAGTGAAGTAAGATCTTAATCAATGAGATCAGAGTTTAATTACTTTCTCAAGTTCGTTCGACATTTTCAATTTCGTGGTTTTTCAACTTTGTTATTCTAAATAAATAATTTACTTTATTTTATTATTTTTTGTATAACGTTGCTACAGTTTAATGAATTGTCTCGTATACTTCGAGTTCAATTTCTATTTAGAAAACTTAGATAATTTTTTAAACATTAATAAGCAGATACTATGATTTTTAAAATAAAAATTCTGTGTGTGTCTGTGTGTGTGTTTGTGTATATATGGTGTGTGTATGTGTGTGTGTGTTCCCACACATACACACACATACACACACTATAGATTAGTAATTTAATAATAAATATTAAAAATATTACTTATATAAAAAATATTTATAATATTTTACATAAGTTAATTGGAAAGCAGAAGTGCCAGTTGGATTTCTTTAAAATGATGAAATTGACGCTAAAATATTATTATATTTTAGCCGTGGGGTAAACCCACCTTTTTACCGAGTTACTTACTACTAAACTCACTATCTTAGCATTATATTATATTTTATTCTATAAATATACAAATATATTATATTTTACAATATATAAAGATGTATTTCAATTTATTATCCAATGTAAATTTGTAGCACAAATTCATATTGTTTGATTAGTACGGCCTGCGCTGGGCACCAGTGTTCAAGTTGGAAACTCAAATATTTACTGTAGAACAAAACTGTCGTATTACAATAATTTTGTATATAACATTATACAGGTTCATCTATACTCACTTTATATTCTAAAACTATTTAAAAATTGTGACATTTACATTTTTCGCGATATATATTGTAATTGTAGTCATTTAATCATGTAATAGTTTTCTTAATAATATGTATAGATATTTACTTTTCTTTTCTCTTTAATTAAGTTTTTTTTGCAATTAACATAAAAAATGCTAAATATCCCATTCTAGACTTTCTGGTAGTTAGGAATCAAGTTCCTTAATTTTATCTTAATTGATTATTTGGGAGTCGAATGAGTTAATTTATATGGGCGTAGCTAAAACTTGTTTATTCCATACAGCAATTTCGAAATTTTCTCGTTGTTATTAATTGTTAGTTGTAAGTAATTTCTGTACAAATTCTCGCTTTACATACAACTTTAATTAATCATAAATTGTTAAATGAGTAACCAGAACTCAGTTTGCCAAACTGTTAGCTTTCAATCTACTCTTTCATAATGGAAAAACTTTTCAAAGGCATCAAAGTTCAAGGGCCTATCTAAAAATACTTAGTTTACTACAACGGCCACTGTTAATGAAGCAAAAATTATTTCTAAGCTCCATTTGGAATTCCTCGTAAAGAAATATATTATATTGTGTAATGAAAGTGCCAATTTCTTCTGCACGTACATAAAAAAGTCTTATTCTATTTCCAGTTGTCAGTATTATTAAAAATTAAGTTTAAAATTAAAAGATTGTGATAAAGCGTACAAATTATGAGGTTTTGAATCTACTATGGTGTATTCGGGAAATACTGTAAATGCGACGGTTCGATTCCCACTTGAGAAAAGGTTTGTCAGTTATTTCTATATTCATAGTCTAATAATTGGAATCATGCAATGTCTCAAAATTTAGCGAAAAATGACACGCAAAAGGTACTTTTTGAACAAGAAAAAAAAGGATGTAGTTGTCGTTAGGCTAACGCTAAACTTCTTAATATTTTATTTTACTTTTATTAACTCAATTGATTTATTTTATTCATTCATTTTATTTCTTTCAATTATTTCAGTGGTTTTTTTCTTTAAAGGTTATTGTGGTATTTATTTCTTATAATAAATTAAATATTCCTATTATATATAAAGTACTATTAAAAACTTTTTTAAATTTATAAATAACTTAAAACTAGGGCAATCTTGTAAGTACACTATTTTCAATTAGTCGTGTATGCACGGCACTAATAGAGCTGAGCTTAAAGATACCATTAAAGCGACCAATGAAGCCATTAAACACCAGCGTAAAAGAAACCATTTGCACTGGTTTAAGTATATTTTTTATCAATGGCTTCAAATTGCACAAATCAATTAACTGTTTTATCAGCTTCACACTTTATTCTGAATAGCAGAGCAGAATGTAGCAGAATTTTTCGATAGAATACATTCTACATTCTACAGTGTCAAGGCACTCTATTGTTCACTCGGTACTAATGACTTAAATTGCGGAATTCAACGCCGAGCTGTATCACACTTAGTGCAGGAAAATAAAAAAGATTGTTGTACTGCAATTTTAATTCTTACAGTCAATTTACGTGATGACCCAATATGCTTACTACTTAATTAAAGGATTAACACTTTAAATATATTAACTAAAAATATTTTAATTTATTGTTAAATTTAACCTAACAAATCACAAAAATGTAGATAAATGCTGTAGGTACGCTATATTATAAATAGTACGCTATATTTATATGGTAAAATGTATATACATTTAAAATGTATATACAAAAAAATCTATGTTTTATTACGACTTTGTATACAAAGTCGTAATAAAACATAGATTTTTTTTAGCTGCATGCTTTATCCCGCATATTGCAGGGCAGAGGGAACTGCAGTAACCATATGAACCTAGTGTTAAGACACTCCCTTGCTTAGTCAATGCTTTCTCCGTCTCCACTTTCCGCTTTTTTCGAGGCATTGCGTGTTGAGTGGCGGAACTCAACGCCGCGCTTAATCTAGTTTCCAGAGCGAGGAAAATGGAAATAGAAAATCCATCTTCCCCAAGTGGGAATTGAATTCCGAAACCGTCGCGTTTTCAGTTTGACGCTTACGCCTCTGCGCCACAGCGGCCCTCATAAAACATAAAACATTGATAAAAGTATATTGTCATATATAAAAAACGACGTCAACTTGAAAAGAGAGTTTTTTTGAAATATACATATAATTTTTTAATTTTTCAAATAATTTTATCCTAGCCAATAAGGTTATCATAATGAAAATGTCATATGGTTGTAACTTAAACTAGTAAAAATATACAAATTACTGGGCTTAAGTTCCATGCCAAGTCATTAAAATGTTGTAGGATAATTTTGATAACCATGTAAATAACACAATTAAATCACTTTTGGTCAGTAGATTTCGATATAGTAAAAATACTTTTAAATAGTATATTTTTTAGTTTATACATTACTGAAAATCTGCTTTTTTTAATAAAACTTACACGAAATATTAAATAACCGAAATATTTCTTAGCCTACCAAAAAAATCTATTACTACGAAATGGCTTTAAACTGTTATGTATGAAGTTGGTATAGCTTGCCTTAAGTTAACTCTATCAAGAGTATTTCAAAAAAGCTAAAGAAACACATATATAGTTTAAAACAACTTTGGTCTAAATAAATATTCTGTGTTCTGTTAATTGTTTATCTCCATATCTCTTGAATCTCAAATTCAAGCGGCAATAAACCTGATATCAGGACACTAGGTTTCTTTCTGTCTGCTTCGATTATTCTTAATATATTAGACAAAGAAAAAATATTTGTCCTAGGTCCAAATTAAAATAAATTTTAGAAAATTTAAACTTCTCATCACAAATATGTTTGGATTTTTAACCATCTAGCGCTGTCCACTGTATAATAACGGCCTCCCTCATAGACTAACGAACTGATTGACTGACTAACATTCCGGTCTCGAATAGAACACAGTCATCCGGTGGTTACCTTCTTAATTCTCTAATTCCTTTTAACAAAGTTTTTTTTTCTACATAATCTTGAATCTAAAACGTGGTGACCTTTTAGCACTTCTGATACATGTGGAGACAAGGCTAATTATTTATATATTTATATAACGCGAAACTTAGCACTGAATTTGTTGAAAATATGGTAAATTAAATGCCAGTTAGTCCTCATTACCAATTTTTATGTGAGGTATAGCATATATGATGGACAAACATATTTATATTACGTTCACCAAAGCGGAAACCCTGATATATTTCGATCAACCAGATAAATTTGTAAATCTATAATTTTCCATTTCTACGTAAATATTATGCGCATTTAACCTTGCTCATAACCTACGAAATTTTGAACAAAGAAAAATTACCATTCAGCGATTCCATGTTCCGAGAGCCAATTTAATTAATAACACAAAAATTGTGTTTCGTAAACTGGTTGCCCTAATTTATGATACTGAAGATATTGTGGAGATTTATATACTTAATGTATTTCAATAATTAAATGTTAAATTTTGCTTTATTTTTTATATTTGTAATATAATTTATCCATTTTTATATTTGCCCAATATTTAGTAGGATGGGGAAATAAATTGTATTTTTGTGGATATAATACAAATATTATAGTTTTTGAGGACCGTCGTGGCGCAGAGACACAACATCTGCCTGTAAGGCTACGGTTTCTAGGTTCGATCCCCACTCGGAGAAGATGGATTTTTCTATTTCCATTTTCTTAGCTCTGGCAACTAGACAAATCGCAGCTTTAAGTTCCGCCATTCAACACGCAATGCCTCGAAAAAGGCGGAAGCGGGGACGGAAAAAGCAGGGTCTACGCAATCAGGTTCCCACGATTCCTGCCGTTCCTTTTGCCTACACTGCCATGTGCAGAATAAAGTGTGAAGCTAAAAAAATAAAGTTTTTGTATTGATTCAGTGTCTATGTATCCTTAGCGGTTTCAGTGTATCCCTAGCGGGGTAGTCAGAGACAACAGAGCACCAAACGCTTCGGTCCCTGCATACTTCTTTCGCCTCGATCTCTGCCATTCGCTTTTTCATACATACTCTGTGAGAAATCTTGATATTTTTTACGTGACCTTCCAGTATCTTTGACACTGTGTCTTCAAAAGTCAACCGAGGTCTCCCGTTAGCTCTCTTGCCACACACTTAAAACGCAATATATCGAATTCAAATGTAAAAATGGAAAACGGAGTGTAGTAATCGTGAAGTTATATTAAATATCTAGTGTCTAGCTGTTATTAGAATAATGTAAGATCCTTTATATGAACTAACTATTTTAGACATTAAATATGTGATATATAATGTCTAAAATATTCAAATTCATTTTATCCAAGATATATATTATATTCTTTAAATAACTTTCAAAAAGACTAATATTATTAATAAGCAGATTTTGGCTTTCTAAATCAATTCTTTTTAATGAATGATTTTTATAGTATTTTACATTAAATATATGAAAATAAAGAAAAACATCGAGAGAGAGAGAGTAAAAAGAGAGAGTAAAGAAGAACATCGAGAGAATGAGTGATTTTCGTCACTGATTCAGATGATTAATGATAAAAAATATTTGAAGCAAAAGTAACCTGTAAGAGACGTAAGAGATGACTTTAGTAGACTTTCGAAAACAAAGTATCGAAGATACTGGAACGTTTGACTACTCAGCTCGGGATAAAGCGTGAATGTAAAAAATCAAAACACGTATATTTTTTCAGGTCGCTATATTTAATATAAATAATATAATAACAATATGATATAATGGACCATGTATCATATGAAATTTACATAAATATGATGGATACGTGATACCACCAATATAAATATTTCTTGCCATTAGATTTTTTCTACTTACATAATTGTTTATTTAAAGACATTCAATTTAATTAAATCTTTATAAGACTATTTTATAATGTATATTTCATAATATTTCATATTTCATAAAGGGGCAACGTACAGGGCGCGATACGACAGTTTCTGAAACAGTAGTACAGATTTTGATTGTGACTATAGTTGTGGGCTTTGATGACTAAACACGGGAAATAATTTTTCACTTTTATTTTACAATTTGTAATGAGAAAATGTGGTTTCGAATTCATGACGATCTGAACGTAATTTCTAATGGGCCGAAAAAAGGTTAAACTTGCATTATAAAGCTTTCGTTTAATGGAAAATTTTAACCCAAAATGTCGATCAATTTAATAACTTGCCATACACGTGAGCAGGTACAGAGGCTACAGAAGCTTAAAATATTTTTCGTTCACTCAATTTGTCGTCCAGCGTCAACATAGCTGTTTTCAATATAGTCTCTTTAATCCTGTGATATAATATCCATAGCGAATACAGGGAATATCGGTTTTCTATCATAAAGGTATTACGAAAGTACTATCCGCAATTCTAAATGAAAAAAATCTAGGCTTAAAACTAAAATGGTTTATTTTTTATCATTATATATGTACGTATATTTGAAAGCTCACATAAATCAAAGCTTGCTTGTATATATTACACGTACTTTGCTTGATAAATAGTGGCGCATTAAAGGTAATTCTTTTCCTCTTGATAAATTACGATGACCGATTACGATACGATTTAGAACATATAATTTTATAAATTTAATTAAATTAAGTATTTTTTGAACCATAAAAATGTGAACTTACTTATATGAAAGCCTCTTTATTGGTGGGGATGAACAATTTAAAAACAATAATAGTTATTAAACTTTAATGGCAATACTTTCCAATATACTTATGAATATTTCTTCTGAAGAGTAAAAATCTACTTCGTATTAGTTTGAACCTTGTTGAAAATGGACGCATAGTAGACATGGTCCATGGTTTTTAGCATAACTTTATTTGTTCTTTGTACGTTAAAAAACTGTAGTTAGAGCTAGCGCAAAAGTAAGTGCTACGGTATTTTATTATAATAATCCTAAATACTAGGATACACCAAATAAAAGGATATTTTACTTTGAATTAATTTTACGTAGTCATAGATTTTCTTCTTCTGAATACCCAAATAGCTCAAAAAATGCAACCAATTTCATAAGTTATCTTTTAAAACTAGACATACTAAAAACAAAATATACATTCAAAAAGATGGCAATATCGCCTTTGAATGGCCAAGGTCGCCTATATAGGGAAAAAGGTTACTAAAGCGAAGTATTTTTAAAATTCTTAACCCAGATCAGAATTTCTATGTAGGTTCACTAGCAAACCTACGTATTATTAAACAAAGCTATTGTCCAGTGGGAATGCAATTTCCGCGTCGGCCTTTCAGCTTACATGATTGAGCGTGAAGTAAATATGAAATTCTCTAACATTCTTATAAATTCTTATTTTTTTTCTAGCTTCACGCTTTATCCCGCATATTGCAGGGTAGGCAGAGGGAACTGCAGGAACCATTTGAACGTAGTGTTAAGACACTCCGTTGCTTAGTTCCTACTTTCTCCGTCCCCACTTTCCGCCTTTTTCGAGGCATTGCGTGTTGAGTGGCGGAACTCATCGCCGCGTTTTCCCTAGTTGCCAGAGCGAAGAAAATGGAAATAGAAAAATCCATCTCCCCCGAGAGGGAATCGAACCCACAAACCGTCGCGTTTACAGGCAGACGCTTACGCCTCTGCGCCACGACGGTCCTCATAAAATTATTCCTCATAAATTCTTATAAGTATAGAAAATAGACTTTTCCATATATTTAAAAAAAATAGTTACAGTGGTTTATGTTTTTAGAAATAAAGCAAAATAACTATTAAAATAATTATAAGCCATCAACCGGAGTGCACTATTTAGTATAAAGAAAACAATGTAGCTACAGAAAAAAAATCTTTTCGGTCACTTTACTTTAAAAATATTGAAAAGCCTTTGAGAGTAACACTATAAATATTTATATATGTTTATAATTAATTAAATGTTTAAAGAGTACAATGCCAGTAGAAGATGCAAAATAATAATGTCAAACACACACACAGGCTGTAGTGCTTGGTATTGTATTTCCTTATTATAAGATAAATAATAAAGGCTAACAGAATAATAATATATAGTTAATTAATATAAATTTATTAATAATTTCGACTTCCGGTTTGCTCACTGTTTATGTCAGACGCATATCGTTATGCTCCCGAGTTTAATTAAAAAAAGTGCTTAATAATCAACCACAACTAAGAAAAGTGGACATCGACAAATAGTATTAGTGATAGTGTTTCGAACTTTACAAATAAAACACCAAACTGTGGCAATTAAAGTGAACTGAACTACAAAACAAATTGCTATTAGAAGTTTTGAGGTTATCTGTCAGTCACATCGTTACATCGAACAGCAGTGCTACCAACCTAACAACAAAAAAGTTGCGTTCAGAAATCAAATACCTGATTGCGTTTAGTTATTACGCTCATAACAGCCCCAAGTTACGTTTTGTTTTTTAAGATGACTACACAACTAACTCCCGAAATGTCACTATTGCTGGCAAAAATGATGGAGCAACTCGAAATATAGTAAAATCACTCCACTATTTAAATCGGGTAGTACGACAGATCCCACTAATTTTAGACCTATTTCAGTACTACCTACATTTAGCAAGATTTTTGAAAAACTAGTTTTGTCTCAATTAATTAATCATTTTTATAAGAATCAATTGCTACATACAAAACAGTTTGGATTCACTCGGGGTCGCTCAACAACCGATGCTGGTGTTGACTTAATACTTAATATTTTTGAAGCCTGGGAGGAGTCACGTGACGCTCTAGGAGTGTTCTGTGATTTGTCCAAGGCATTTGATTGTGTACAGCATGAAACATTAATTCAGAAATTACACCACTACGGAATAAGAAATAAAGCTCTGGACTTTGTCAGTTCTTACCTAAATGATAGAATCCAGAAAGTAGACATTAATGGAAAGCGTTCTCCCGGGTCATTTGTCAAAATGGGGGTGCCACAGGGCTCGATATTAGGCCCTTTTCTGTTCCTTATCTATATTAATGACCTACCTTACCTTGTAAAGGACAAACATGGGATAGTATTATTTGCAGATGATACATCTTTGATTTTTAAAATAAATAGAGGACATGATGAAATTGACAATGTGAACAATACTCTCTCAATATTGTCAAATGGTTTAATGTCAATAATTTACTGTTAAATGAGAAGAAAACGAAGTGTATTAAATTCACACTCCCGAATGTTAAATGTGCCAAAACTATTGTAAAAATTGGCGATGGGGAACTAGATTTAGTAAATACTACAGTTTTTCTGGGCATTACTTTAGATTCAAAACTTCAGTGGGGCCCTCATGTGAACGATTTGTCGAACAGACTTAGCTCAGCCGCGTATGCGATCAAAAAGATCCGCTACTTAACCGACGTCAATACCGCTAGACTAGTTTATTTTAGTTACTTCCACAGCATTATGTCATATGGTATACTATTATGGGGTAATGCTGCTGATATTGATACTATATTTGTTCTTCAGAAACGGGCTGTTCGAGCAATCTATAACATGAGGCCCAGAGATTCCCTTAGGGATAAATTTAAAAAATTTAAAATCATGACTCTTCACAGTCAATATATATTCGAGAATTTAATATATATTCATAAAAATATTGATAAATTTAGATTAAATTGTGATGTTCACAATGTTAATACGAGGAATAAGTATAAACTTGTTATGCCCACCACTAGGCTCCATAAAATAGGCAACTCCTTCCCATGTAATTGTGTCCGTTTCTACAATAAACTGCCGAAAGAAGTATTTGATCTCTCGTTAAATAAATTTAAAATCTATGTTAAACGGCAATTAATTACTAAATCCTATTATAGTGTAAAGGATTACATTGATGATAAAACGGCATGGAATTAATGAATTGCTCATAAGTTCGAGTGACGTTTGTGAAGTGATCACAATAGGTTTAGGGAAACCTGGCTGAGTTTGTTGTGGGCTCTTCTCACCAGGCCGCGCTTGGAACCCTCGTAACCTTAGTTTTAAGTCATGGAGTGTGTAGGTTTCAGAGGGGCTCAATTCGATATTTACTATCAAATTGGGCTCCTTTGACACTCCTCCGTTCGCTCTGACGTACACAAGTGATCATCTTATTGATTCTAAGTGGAAAATAAATAAATAAATAAATAAATAAATAAATAGATTTACAAACGAAAACTATAACAGAAAATATAACTGCTACCATACTTCAGAAAGTCGACGACAAACTGAAACCAATAATAGAAGAAAATGAGAATCTAAAAAAAGAAGTCGAACAACTAAACAGAAAGGTGGGTCACCTTGACATGTTGGTGAGAAAGAATAACTTAATAATCCACGGCCTCCCTGAAAAGCAGCAGGAAACACATGATGAGCTGTCAGACTTGATTACATCTACTCTAACTGACATAGGTGTCACCATCAGCGAAGGAGATATTAATAGAATCCAGAGATTAGGAAAGAAAGGAAGCGAGAGCGGAAAGATCAGACCAGTCCTACTTGCTACCACCACATTGGACAAAAAAATTCAGATCCTTAAAAACAAAAAGGAAATGAAACCCAACACCTACATCACACACGATCTACCACATGATGCCCAGGAAAAGAAAAAAATGCAACGCAACACTTACAGTAAAGAAAACGAGAAAAGAAAGCGGTCGGAAACGCCAAGCCCCAAGAACAATGTGGATAACAGCATTAATCCAACTAAAGACCCAAAAATAAAGAAAATCGATGCCTTTCAAATCCTCCGTGGGAGATCAAACTCAATGTCTAGCAGCGGGACACGCAAAGAATAAAAATCGTGCACAGCAAACCAGGATAATTCAACAACAAAACAAACAACTACAAACCCAATGTCTCCCAATACGGCCGGTCCCCGCGGGAGTACTAGACCGCCACCCTCTAAACAAAAGATGTAAATTTTTAATATTGCAACATTAAACACGAGAACCCTAAGAACTCCAGAAAGCTTACAGGAGCTAGAGAAAGCATTAGAAGTAATAAAATATGACATTTTGGGCATTAGTGAGATGAGAAGACTAGATGAAAAAATCGAAGAATTCACAGATTTTATCCTATATCAAAAAGGAGAAATAGCTGGGCAAAAAGGTGTAGGCTTCCTGATAAAACAGCACCTAAAGAACTACATACAGGAACTAGTTGGAATCTCTGACAGGTTAGCAAAACTTAACATAAAGCTACCAGGATACAAAAAACCTTGGTTGATAATTCAAGTGTATGCACCTACAGAACAAGCTGAACGGACAGTCATTGATTCATTCTACGAAGAAATGTCCCTGGCAATAAAAAGCAATTCAGACAAGCATATCATATTAATGGGAGACTTTAATGCGCAAGTAGGGGCCAGGAAAAATAGTGAAGAGTATGTCCTCGGAAAGTTTGGATACGGAAAGAGAAGTCCAAATGGCCAAAAATTAGTGGAATTTCTTATGGAACATAACTTAACGCTGCTTAACTCAGTATTCAAAAAAGATACCAAAAACAAATGGACATGGATTTCACCTGACGGATCCTATAAAAACGAGATTGATTATATCATGAGTAACAACCCTAAAGCTTTCACGGACACAGCGGTTATTACTAAGCTAAACTTCAACACGAACCACCGGATGATACGCAGCTCTCTGAAAATACACCCCAACAAGCCATCACGAAACCACACCCACGGATCCAGATCAAACCATACGGAAACAACTCAACAAGCAAGCTATAGCTCATCTCTACAGGATACCAAAAAGCAAATTCTGAATGACAAAATAGAAGCAACCAAGAAATACAATATCTTAGAAAAAGAGCTCCAAACACAACGATCCGCTAACAACAACAAAAAAAGCAAATACCAATTAAGCAAACAAACTCTGCAATTCATCAACGAAAGAAAAAAGCTAATTACTGAACAACTGAAAAAAGAAAATATTACAACCATTTCAGAACTAAGTAAAAGGATACGAGAAAGCATCAGAAAAGACCGTAAAATCAAAAGGCTAAAAACTTTCGAGTACCACATACGAAGGACGGGAGCAGTAAAAAAGGCTCTGAAAGAGTTAAGGGACACAGGAAAAGAGTGGATACCAAGACTTAAAAGAAAGCTAAATGTTGCTTCGCATCGTAAAAACATCAAAGAACTAGCCACACAGTTCTACTGTCAGCTCTATGCAAGGCCAGAGGAACCAGCCACAGAAAACACGAAAAATCTGATCATCCCTATACCAACCCGTGTTACGACCCCAGAAGCTACACCAGAAATCCTGACTTGCGAAGTGAAGAAGGCAATCATGAGTCAAAAAAGAGAGAAATCCCCGGGACCTGACAAGATCACAAACGAACTTATGCAGGGAACAATGGAAGAGCTGATCCCCTTATTAACAAAAATCTTCAATGAAATCCTCTTAAGCGGAACCATTCCACACCAATGGACTACGTCTCACATAATCCTCATACATAAAAAAGGGGACAAAGAAGATATCGAAAATTATAGACCAATAAGCCTCATGTCAAATGTGTACAAAGTTTTTGCAAAGATCATCCTGGATAGAATAAGCCCCATACTGGACGAACAGCAACCAGTGGAACAAGCAGGCTTCCGAAAAGGCTTCTCAACGATAGACCACATCCACACAGTCAAACAGGTACTGGAAAAATACGAAGAATACAACAAAAAAATCTATATCGCATTCATTGATTATGCCAAGGCCTTCGACAGTTTAAAACATGACTATCTATGGAAAACCTTAACACAACAAGGAATACCGGAAAAATATGTTAACATCATAAAAACTATATATTCCAACAGCAAGGCTAAAATCCAACTGGAATCATTGGGAAATGAGTTCCACATAGAAAGAGGCGTACGGCAAGGAGACCCACTATCTCCAAAACTATTCTCCTCTGTCCTAGAAAGTGTCTTCCGTAACTTAAACTGGGACCACCTAGGCCTAAATATCAACGGATGCAAAATGAACCACCTCCGTTTTGCGGACGACTTGGTCCTGTTTGAGGAAAATCCGGAAAAGATGGCGTATATGATACAAAGCTTGAACGACCAAAGCGAGAAAGTTGGACTTAAAATAAACACAAGTAAGACAAAACTGATGACCAACTCCATAAATGCAGTTATCAAACTAAATGATACAGCTTTAGAATATGTTCAGGAATACACATACTTGGGACAAGTAATCTCCACCAAAGATCAATCCCTAAAGGAGATAACACTAAGAATCGCGATAGGGTGGAAAAAATACTGGTCGTTAAAAGAAATTATGAAGTCTAAAAATCTGAGTCTTGCAGTGAAAAGAAAAACCTTTAACACTTGCATTCTCCCATGCCTAACATACGGCTGCGAAACATGGGCACTTACCAAAGCGCTACGAGAAAAGCTCGCTACATGCCAAAGAGCAATGGAGAGAAGCATGACAGATTTGAAAAGACAAGACAGAGTAAGAAACGATGATCTCAGGGCCAAAACAAAAGTAACTGACATATTGACCAGAATAGACCAATTAAAATGGCGTTGGACAGGTCATATGATGCGGGACACCAAAGGAAAATGGAGCAAAGCCGTAACAGAATGGTACCCCAGGGATGGTAAAATAACTCGCGGGAGACAAACTATAAGATGGGAGGACGAAATCAAAATGACAGCTGGTCCAAATTGGAGAAGGGTTACTCTGGACAGACAACAATGGAAAGGTTTAGAGGAGGCCTATGCCAAACGGCACACTGAAATTAGGGACATTTTATAAAAATCACAGACTGTACATATAATACCTACATTATCTAGTTTCAGAATAAAAGGCTATTTTATTAATTAATATAAATTTAAAAAAAAATGCGGAAAGTGGGGACGGAGAAAGTAGAGACTAAGCAACGGAGTGTCTTAACACTAGGTTCCCATGGTCCCTGCAGTTCCCTCTGCCTGCCCTGATGTGCGAGATATAGCGTCAAGCTAATATATATATATATATATATATATATATATATATATATATATATATATATATATATATATATATATATATATATATATATATATATATATATATATATATATATATATATATATATATATATATATATATATATATATATATATATATATATATATATATATATATATATATATATATATATATATATATATATATATATATATATATATATATATATATATATATATATATATATATATATATATATATATATATATATATATATATATATATATATATATATATATATATATATATATATATATATATATATATATATATATATATATATATATATATATATATATATATATATATATATATATATATATATATATATATAAAATTTTAGTAACGTCTCATAGGAATGTATATTTTTCTGTAAAATAATGCACATGGACAATATGTCCATTTTCTTACATAAAAAGATGTTGTAAAACATGAAATATATATATGCTTGATATATGTGCCTCAAGGCAATGTTTGTAAAGTAAAGTATACTTTGTGAACAAAGTTTGGCTAGGGGCTAGTTTTCATATTCATGGGATGTTACAAAAATATTTATTTATGTGTGTGATTAAATATATTTTGAACATACGTACAATAAAGTGCAATAAAAATTCTGTACAATAAATATTTTTGAAACATCCCACGAATATGAAAAGTAAGTGAAAAAAAGTGTGAAGCAGAGAAACATTTTACTTTTATTAACTTATAAATTTGGCGGGTAGATTGAGGAAGCTTTGAAGAAACTCAAGATGAAACTAGAAGAAAAGATTCTTCAATTTTCCTAACAAGATAGAGAAATCGATATTTAATGTCTAATACATAGTACTAAATAGCTACGTGCGGTGGACATGTTTCGTTTTAAAAGAAAATTATAACTTATTATACTCTTTTATTTATAGATGCCACTAAAGTATGAAGAAATCTGAAGTGTACCAAAACTTGAGAAGAATATTCTACAAAAATTTCAAACTTAAAAATTTTCTTTTACAATTTTATACTATACTTATTCCAACTACCTTTTTCCATAATATTTAAACTTACCTGTTTAAAATTTTTGTAGTGCACGTTTTCATACACAAGCTTTGACAAAAACTTTTAATATCCATTTAGTAACTTAACCACTAATTAAAAATTAAAAAATCTGTTAACACAACTTAATCACTCACTTATTTAATATTAGTTTAAAAATCTTTATTTCATTAAAAGTTTCCAAAAAGTTTATATAGCACAGTTTTTCTTAACATATATTTATATATTATTTATAATATCATTATATTACTATTATAATCTAATTTATAATTCCTATAAGTTCTTTTGCCACCTGAGGTCGCATCTGTAGCGCGGTCCGTCAGCGACTGCCGCTGCGTGAAACAGGGGACTCAATGGGGTGGCTCAGACCAAAACTGGGTTACAGTTATTAAAAGATGCTGTCAATGGACCCGTAAACAAAGGAAAGTGTAAAATTACATTTTTCTTAACAATTTTCTTTAATTAATTATTAATTGATAGTTTTAATGAATACAAGAAATATATAGAACCAATCATATAAATTATATAGGTTTATATAGATTTAACATAAGGCAACGTTTTGTCTTCACATTTTGTTATTTATATAAAATATAATCCAGCATAAAGACATTATATTCTTCGTTTTCATCCAAAAATTAATGCACTTTATTTACTAGAGTGGGCAAATAAAATAATTCACTTCCCGAGTGGTCATCGAACTCTATAAATAGAAACAATTGCATTCATTTTCTGTGTTAGACAGAAATAATGGTATGAAGCCTTTCTGATATTATAAAATCAAATATATTACATCAGTTACAAGATCGTTACGATCGTACGTTGATTTATTAAGAAAAGATGTAAAATGTTTTCAAGAGTATCGTTGTCAATAATAGGAATTGTGAAATTGTAAATATCTAGAAATTTAAAAAAAAAAATAAAGCATATTAAGTCCCGCTGAGTTTCTTACGCCGGTTCTTCTCAGGTCTGAGGCATTAACTTTAGCGAACCGGTGGTAAATTAAATTGATTGTTTGACGTTCAAAAAATGAAGCTTGTACTTCTTATTTTGAATAAAATTGTTTTGACTTTGACTTTTGACTTTTCAATAAATCAACGGAGTTTTTAATCTCTCTTTTAGTCGTCATGTGTGAGTTTTGTTAAAAAATGCTACATTGTCTGAAACTATGATATACTGAATTTATGCTAAGAAGATCGTTTAGAATAATCATTTCTACGAGAGGTTATTCTAGCAATGACACTTAGTGGTAATTCTTTAAGTTACGTTTCAAAAATTATATTTTCCTTCAATTAAACAAAGAAATCGATTATATTTTTATAATAAAATTACTACTAATCTCATATCTATAAATATAAGAATATTATTTTTTATTTAATATAATTAAGTAAAAAATATAAAAAAATATAATTTTATCAATATTTATAGTAAAGTAAGACAAATTATAAAAATTAATGTTATTAATTATCCGACAAAATAAAATAAGCAAATTTATAAGAAATGCTTTATCGCACTAGATTGTAGGTCGGTAATAAAGTATATGACAATGAGGGTTGAAAAAGACGAAGAAAACAGTCGAAAACCCCTATAAACCATGAGTTTCATATCTGTAATGGAATCTGTACCATAAATCGCAAAACATAATCTTTCATCGTTCATCCCCGTTATTTCACGTTTACATAAGCATAAAATATTCATTTTATTTTTAGCTGACGCCTTCACAATACGGCAGCACATCAAATAACTGTATACATGACGGTCGTAGGTTCAATTTCCAATGACGAGAGTGAAGTATAGAGGAGAATCTGTAAAGAGGCAGTTGGTACAGCTAAACATATGCTGGTGGGGTGTAGGATACTCTTGGAAAGTGGTCAATACTCGCGGCGCCATGACAAGGTACTAGAAATCATACGTGAAGCCGTTAGTTTTTCAGTAGCAAGAGCACAGAGAAATATTACAACCAACAAACGTTTAATAGAGTTTGTGAAAGAATATTCTGTTAAAAAATACACGCAAAAACCTTTCTCAATATTAGATTCAGCTCCTGATTGGACTCTTTTGATGGACATGTGTGAGAAACAGTATAAAATCCCTGAGGACATTGGTGTTTCATCATCCAGACCATCCGGTCTGGATGATGAAACACCAATGTTTGAGAATAAAGAAAAATATCCACTTTTCTTTACTCTCAAACCTAAAATGCGTATTACTGGTAGAACTTACAGTTCCGTGGGAGACAAATATCCCTAAAATTCATAACTTTAAACTTAATAAATATTTCAAGCTTACTAACGAACTGACCAGGGATAGGTTTAGAGTAAATTCATATGCGGTGGAAGTAGGAGCGAGAGGTATAACAGCGAAATCTCTCTATGGCTTGCTAAAAGATCTCGGCCTGTCTAGAACTATTACTAATACATTTCTAGAACGTATTTCAAAGGCGGCATTATTACTTTGATCTGGAAGAGTCATTTGGAATGCATTCAGATAGAATTTTAATAGTGCTGGAGACCAGTCCTGAATTAGGGTGCGCAATTTTAAATCTAAAGGGATACAGAATTCTTCCAGAGTTAGCCACTCGTTTTGCATTTCTAAGCCCATTGCGTGCACCTTATACCTATCATTCTCGTCTTGCCGAATAAAAGATTTTATTATGTCCATGTCTTGAACTTTCCTCTTGAATCCTAACCTATTAACTTGATGCTCTACTTGATTGTGCTCCTATCATAAATTGCTTATAGAATTTAAGTCTTGACTCAAACTCTGGGACACTTCTGTCTCTTGTAAGTGAGGTAACGATCTCATCCCGTGATTTTCCCAGAATATGTGTTTTGGCGACTCTTAGATGTTTATAGAGCTCCGATGGTTTCTTTAAGCTCAACCCAAAATTAGTAGTAACTTTTTTTGTCTCTAAATAAGTTTGAGGTGTCCGCCGATCGGCTAGCCCAAGACAAAACAAACCAGCATATTTATGACGCTTGCATCTAAATTTGCCAAGAGGGTTTTATGTTAAACATATAGGAGGAAAGGCCAATTCAGACGTGATGTTAGAAAATTGTCGTATATTCAAGCTTTTTTGACATTACTTATAGGTTGATTGTCCACCTTTTCAAAATCCGTCAAAAAGCTGTCGACTAGTACATCTAAAGATGGAGCACGGCCTTTATAATCCATTTTCTTGCCGAGAAATTTGAATGGTGCCGCTTCGGAAATTATAGAAATGCTTTTACCGCCTATTTTAAGTCCCAGATCGTATGAGGTATATTTAATATTTCGTCTACCCATACATAAAAAGCGACACTTACTAGGTTTTGTCCTTATTCCCTTCGTCCACGCACAAAACTCGCCCACTTCATCCGATAGCAGCTAGCATTACTTTGGATTCCTAGTCAGTATCGCGAGATTGTCCGCAAAGGCAAGAATGGATTTTGTGTATTAATTGTTGAGCTTAAACCGATAACTCCATTTTTTCTCATGTTTAATTAAATTAACTATTAAAATATTTACGACGATATTAAATATTATTAGGGATAAACAACGCTGAAAAAGACCTACTCTATAGCCTAAAGGATTTGAATTGCTGTCTTTTGAGGTTATATTGAATTTTAATTTTGAATAGTACGACGCGATTATGTTGCTTACTATTGTAGGAAAGTTATACCATTTAAAAGCAAACATCAAGTTCATATATTTCTTACCTTTAACGAAATATTGAAAATAAGGTAAGGTGCGGCGTTGAGTTCCGTTAATCTCAAAAAATTGACTAGTACGCTGAGAATGCAGTGCTTTAATAATACAGAATTTCCACTGCCGATCCTGCAATATGCGTGAAGCTAAAATATAGATGAACAGCAACAAGTAAATATTTCAATAATACTTGTATTACTCGATGTAAGATGTCTGTAGGTTTCTGGTATGTTAAAAATGTGGTATTTAAGTTTGGATAGAATGTGAAGAGTTCAAGGAGTCAAAAGAATAGAAGAAAATGTTGTGGTTTACTATGTTCTCCATACTCTGCTTTGCGCAAAATAAACTGTGATGCTATATATAGAAAATTAAATTTAAGTTATAATATTTTTATTTTAATATGTTAAGAAAAGAACTTTTCATCTAGCACTTGTTAATTTAATATCTTTAAATTAATATGTCGTATATTAAAATACACCGCTTCGTACCAATCAAGTACACGCTAGGCAAAATACCTACAGAGATAAATTACCGAGAACAATTGATTGGTTATTGAACTAGGTCACGAAGATAGACTGGAATTGGTTTCAATTGATGCGTAATTTGAATGAAAGCCTAGTACTTCCCATTTTGTGCTATATTATTAAAATTTATTCATTAAAATTCTTTATTATTTATATTTTATATTGAGGACGTCGTAGGGCATGGTACAGTGTTTGTCTGTAAGCCTGATAATTGAGAGTACGATTCCCTGTGCCTTTACACTGTACATATATTATCTCTAAAATTGAGTTGAATTAAATTCAGGGAATGTACTATCTGAAGACTATATACAGGTTCCCTCTGTCTACGTGTAGGATAAAGCGTGAAACTAATATTAATGTTATTAAATATATACCAAATAAAAGCTTAAATCGAGCTTTTTCAGAATTTGGAATTTAATTAAACGAGGAGAATATTTTTTTTATATTTTCTAATATCTAAGTAACGTAGCTTTTTAAAAAACTTCCTAAAGAATAACCTTTAAAGTCTTTACGACCGCATGCAAATTTCGCCGTAGCGCTATGTAAAAAATACACTTAATACGTGTTCTCGTATAGATCGCAACGGACGTGTTATTAATAAGAGGCAACCTCAAACACTGTAGTGTTAAAAATTTTTACATAAGCTTATAAGTAAAATGAGCTTTGAAGTTGCTTATTAAATTACCGTAAGTTTTTGTAAGTGTAGACAGTATTTCATACTAGTACTTGGCTGTCTTCGCCGTATTCCATATAAAATATAACGGATAACGTATAAAGATTATAAAGAAGAAAAATATACTGTACCGTGAGGACCGGCGTGGCGCAGAGGCGTAAGCGGCTACCTGTAATCGTGACGGTTTGTGGGTTCGATTCCCACTCGGGGAAGATGGATTTTTCTATTTCCATTTTCTTCGCTCTGGAAACTAGGCAAAGCGCGGCGTTGAGTTCCGCCACTCAACACGCAATGCCTCGAAAAAGGCAGAAAGCGGGGACGGAAAAAACAGGGACTAAGCAACGGAGTGTCTTAACACTAGGTTCGACTTTTTTCCCTCACCACCCACGAGGAGTCTGGAGGCGCTTTTTTTTTACGTGGTATCCCCAATGGGCCTAATCCACGGTGATTTATAAATTTGAACTACTCCGTTCTCTTTTTTTTCGATGGACCGGGCGCAGCTCAGCATCTGATCGGTTTTCGAAATCAAATATCAGTGGGAGAACTGGAGAAGGAAGGGGGTGTCAATGTCGGCAGTTCATCATCAAAGTCATTTTCATTTATAATTCTGAGAGTTCCATTACGTTGCTGCAAGTCTCTCCAGAACAATGGAAGCACACTGCGGAACATTTTAGCCCTGTTTTTCGACATCCACACATCGCTCCACAGTTTCCTTTGCATTTGCAAAAGATCAATTTAGAAGCTCAGGGGGTGCTGGAGGTTTAGAGCTCTGCACTGGCATCAATAATTTTCCACATTTTTCCAGCCCCAGTATTCAGGATCATTATTATACCAAGCCACGACTGGACCTGATGGTAGACTCAGAAGTATGAAAGCGAGCTGTGTCTTGTGTTGGGAGGAAGTGAAGATAAGTTAAATGTACTTTTTGTCACTGCCTTGGCGAATTGTTTGTATCTTAGGCTGTCAAGAGAATTATCATCTTTTATTACACCGTTATAAAGAGATAAAAAAACGTTCACCAATTACAGTGAGCAAGCAGGGGTCAACTCTCTTGTTGAGTCTCTGTAATGGAGTGGAAAAAAGTCAATATTAAATATTAATAAGATTGCAAATTTACTAATTAAAGAATTATAATAGCAAAATAAAAAAAATAAATAAATAAATGATGACACATTATTAGTACCCACGTATAAAATATGTATAGTTAAGAGTACTGAAAAATAGTACTCACTTCGGAGCGCTGTAAAACCTTAGCTATTGACTTAATGAAAAAATGTTGCTTATAAAAGTTGTTCCTTAAGAAACGATCTACAAAAATGGTCTGATATTGTTTTTTCGTAAAATGATAAAAAAAGTTATATCGAAAATATAAATTTTTTTCTCGAATTTCTGAACATTTTCACTTATAACTTTTATTTATAGTTTTTACGATAAAAAGTTACTGAGCCAAATTATAGAGAATTTAATTTGCAACAAAAAACATTAACAATTTTTTTTTATCAGATAAATAGTTTAAGAGATATATCGTAAAAACCGATTCAACCCCTATTTTCAAGATGGCGGCTGTAGGACAAGGGTGGCGACCCCACAAACTTGATTTTAGCTTTGCACTTACCCCCTCTACACATCAAAAAAATAAAATTGCGTCCTCTAAGAAACGCAACCCCAAATGTAACTTTTCAATGGACTATATTAATTGTTGAGCTTAAACCGATAACTCCATTTTTTCTCATGTTTAATTAAATTAACTATTAAAATATTTACGACGATATTAAATATTACTGGGGATAAACAACGCTGAAAAAGACCTACTCTATAGCCTAAAGGATTTGAATTGCTGTCTTTTGAGGTTATATTGAATTTTAATTTTGAATAATATGACGCGATTATGTTGCTTACTATTGTAGGAAAGTTATACCATTTAAAAGCAAACATCAATAGTTCATATATTTCTTACCTTTAACGAAATATTAGAAATAAGGTAAGGTGCGGCGTTGAGTTCCATTAATCTCAAAAAATTGACTAGTACGCTGAGAATGCAGTGCTTTAATAATACAGAATTTCCACTGCCGATCCTGCAATATGCGTGAAGTCAAAATATAGATGAACAACAATAAGTAAATATTTCAATAATACCAATATTACTCGATGTAGGATGACTGTAGGCTCAATAACAGTCTAATTTTTTATTGTCTTTTTCTGGTATGTTAAAAATGTGATATTTAAGTTTAGATAGAATGTGAAGAGTTCAAGAAGTCAAAAGAATAGAAGAGAATGTTGTGGTTTCCTATATTCTCCATACCTACTCTGCTTTGATGATATATATAGAAAATTAAACTAAATTTAAGTTATAATATTTTTATTTTAATATGTTAAGAAAAGAACTTTTCATCTAGCACTTGTTAATTTAATATCTTTATATTAATATGTCGTATATTAAAATACCCCGCTCCGTACCAATCAAGTACACGCTAGGCAAAATACCTACAGAGATAAATTACCGAGAA